>JABFEB020000124.1:11385660-11398952 GCA_019775895.2 Stomatorhinus ivindoensis | reverse complement strand
CCCCGGTGTAGCACTCTCTGCACTGCCCCGGTGTAGCACTCTCTGCACTGCCCCGGTGTAGCACTCTCTGCACTGCCCCCGTGTAGCACTCTCTGCACTGCCCCGGTGCCTCCTGATGCTGAAACCAAACCTACGCCCCATGTGCACTGAATCTGCTCAACACACAACACAGTCCAGCACTAAGCTGATGCACGGTGACCTAAAAGGCTGCGGCTTCAGGCTCTTTACGTTACAGTTATATTAGTTCGTTCATTTGGGACAGACGTTGCAGACTTGTTCCTTCAGGCCTAATTTCTCCCATTCATATTCTGAAAGTTGAACAGATTTCGAAATTAAACAAAAATATAAGATAATTATATGAAACACTACAATGAATGGTCTATTCACATTAGACCAAAAAAATAAATAAAAATAACCTTTTAATTTGATTTGTTTTATGTTATTGTATAATAGTTACTTCCCACCTGATTGTTTAGTATATACCCATTCTGCTTTTTCATTGTCCTTTGCTGATGTACAGTTACTCATTTGCTATCTGCATGGCATCCTCACACCACTACTGTCCCACACAGAGCAAAGTCTAAAAATGGAGGTCGATCCTTGAGAGAGAAGCTGGACAAGATCGGATTGAACTTGCCCGCAGGACGGCGAAAGGCAGCCAACGTCACACTGCTTACAGCACTGGTGGAGGGTATGTCATCGTCGGCCGGTTTTTGCTTTATCTGTACGACCGGTAAGATTCTTAAGGTGCATTATGTCTTTCACCCATCCTGATCGAGGAAATACTTCGAGATGGAAAAAATCACCACCCTTAATGATCAAGGATGGACTCCACACAGCCCATATAGACCAGCATGATTATCAGATACGATTAAGCTGTTGGTTATTTTGGTGGTAAAATGTGCTTGTTGCCATGGAAATATCTGGGAAAGTTGACACCGAAGTTTTTATTACTTTTGAGGTTGCTGAAAAGTTTGGGGTAGAAATGAGATTTATAGTAATCATTCATGTCTGTGTTCTCATTTCCTACTCACGTACCCTGGGGATTCTTTTTGCACTTTCCTGTCTTTATGTTTGCTATGAGATCTATTGATTAAACATTTAATCTCTTGCCAATCATTCCATGGTGAGGAATAATCTTTAATGAGCTGATTTTTATGGATTTTGTTGCTGTTCTTTAGAGCCATAAATAGGCTGACTGTTCTAAGCAGGAATGTGTCTTGGAGGTACAACTAAAGCTGAATGAAGACTTGTTGATACATGTGATTTGTTTTGAAGAGTAGTGGTTAAATTTAAAAATTAGGGCTTCCGTTACTAAGTCTGAGAGCGCTACCTGACTGTCGTTCGATAAATCGATGACTACAACCCAAAGTGTGCCCAGGTGTGTTATTAGCAGGCTACAAAACCAAATCAGTGATGTAGCTTTTGACATTAATTTCCGCTTCTGTGCCAGGGCGTAAGGTAACCTTGGGTCTCGCTCATTCCCCACTCGCAGGTGAGGCTGTGCACTTAGCCAGGGACTTTGGCTACGTGTGTGAGACTGAGTTTCCTGCGAAGGCCATCGCGGAGTACCTGAGCCGGCCACATGTGGAACGCAATGACATCAGCTCCAGGAAAAATATGCTTCTAGCCGCAAAGTAGGCGTCGGCCTGTTCTGGTCCTGTTTTTGAAGACGAGGTGTATGACTTTGGAATGTGCTAAAAGATGTTCTTAAAGGGTTTTTAAAAAAAAAAAAAAAAAAAGAGATTTCAAGTACTGTTTGCATTTATTCACAGCACTGGATGATCATTTGTTGACTTCATAGATATTCATTTAGTCAGGAGGATTTTTGGATAGTGCTGAAACAAATCTTGAGTGTTAAGTATCCCTAGAGTGACCCAGGTGCCATTTTTTTGACTTTGTTTTCCCGTCAGGCAAATCTGCAAGGAGTTCACGGACCTCCTGACCCAGGATCGCTCGCCACTAGGGAACTCGAGACCCGCGCCCATCCTCGAACCCGGTATCCAAGGCTGCCTGACCCACTTCAGCCTCATCACACATGGCTTCGGAAGCCCAGCCATTTGTGCTGCTATGACTTCCCTGCAGAATTACCTGAATGAGGCACTGAAGCAGGTAGACAAGATATACCTGAGCTCCGGCACTGATGCCCAAGGCTCCTCTGAAGGCAGCAAGGCTTCCGACAAAATGGAAAAACACCGGAAATGAGTCCCCGGTGACGCTCAGCCATCCCCCCTCTCCTCCAAATTCGAGGATACGTTCGCTTTTTCCTCGCTGTCACTGTTAATGAGTCCCCGTCTTTTCCGGTCTCCTTCAGCGCTCTTCTGACATCGTCAGTGTTTCCATTTTGTTGGTGTTTGGCCTGAGGAAAGCTGATTTAGTGGAGCTGTGAGAGCAAGCACTGATTATACTGCTCAGCCCTGGGAGAAGATCCGTGTCTCTCCTCCACCTTCTTGTAACAGAGAAGAGACTCTTCTCAGGCTCCTAAGGAATCCACCAAAAAGCGCTCCTGTAATACATTTTTCTAATCAACTCCCTCAGAAATATTCATTCTTCCTACATCGGACTACCGTGGACAGTCATCCGTTGCCTAGGGAGAAAAATGAACGTCTTTGTATTTTTAATTTTTTATTTGTTTTTTTAATTTTTGTTTTTGTTTTTTTTTTGTTTGTTTTTAAAGAGAAAAATCTACAGTATTATTGTATTTTGTCTCTGGAAATACAATAATTAGGTGTGTGTACTTGTGTGCATGCATGTGGATGCGTGTTAAGGAACTAAATACAGTTGACTGCATGACACCGCAGTGAACTGAGGCCCTGATGTAAACCTAAAAGTGCAGTCATGCACGTTGGAGAATGGAATTGTGACCAGCTTTCATCACTGTTGGATTCTTTGGTGGTCAGCTCGGAGATGCTAGTGGAATGGAAGTCCGGGAAGACGACTAAAAACAACTAAAAGAATAGCTCATGAAAATGGCATCTTGGTTTTTACATATTTTCCTATTATAATAATATAATCACCTTCCCTGTTCATACAGTTTGTGTGAATGTGTTATGCATATATTATTTGCATTTTTTAAAAATTCCAGTTAAAAAAATATATGGATGGTGAAGAAAGAAGTACACCATTTTCCTCATGGTACTTTGGGAGTTCTTTCTTAATTAAATGTGTGTAAACAGAATTTTCTCTTGTCTTTGTAAATATATTTTTTTTAATTTATGTTGTAATTTAATGGGATTTGTAAATAATGGTAAAATACTGGTGTTCTGCTTACCTTTTTGATAAATTTTATAAATGGGTTAGCTTTTTATATAGAAGCTAGGCTACGGGATTGATGTACTTTTTAGATTTGTGCAAAGCTATTTTAAGACTAAAAATAATAAAAAAAAGTTTATCAGGCTATTTAAAAGTGTTTGATATTTTTATCTGATTTTAATTTTCCTTCCTCCATTATGTAATGTAATGTGAAACGATCTCTTTCACATACTAATCTGCCACGTTTTCATTCAGTGGTGCATGTCTTGAAAAGCTGTGGGTGATTCATGTGTGTAATGTGAGCATTTTTAAAAAAAATAAATGTCAAAAAAGGAACTAATGCAGTATACAAGGGACGTCATTATCTGCTGTAAACAGCTGCTCACACAAGCCGTCTCTTTTTGAAGGCCAGCCTTTTTACTTGCTTGCGGGCTACTGCTGTTACCACTGTTAGCGTTAGTTATTCCCTTTTGTAAAATATTTGCTACTTAAATTATGCACGCGTCTTTTTATCCTTCATTAAAGTTTTACCTTGTTTATATTAATTTGATATTGTACATTTCACGGAAGCCACCGTGATATCTGTAGCATCGCTGCAGTTTGCGTAAATGAATTTAGTTATTTGTAATTCCGTTGTGTAGAACTGCTCACCGGACACTGGACAGTGTGTAGGGTAGCTGCTGACATAATATGATTATGCTACAGTAAAGGTTCTGCACTGGAAATGCACTGATATAACAGAGATTCCACCTTGTTATTATTTTCATATGTAAGAAGCTATGCCGCATGCACGCTGAACAGGACAGACATACTGTTTTCCAAAGAAACTCCTGCTGACCTTATCAAAAGACATTTGTTTTTCAATTTGTACTGTAAAGTCTATGTTGAGAATTTATAGCATGCACTAAGCAAACAGCGATATTTTTAAACTGAACAACCAGCAGTCTGCCAGTATTGCTGGTCGTCTTATGTGCTATTTACATAAGAATGCTCCCTAAACCCTTTCTGCTTTTGAATCCTGTTTCCCATGAATGGAGATGAGAGACCAAGATGATGGCAAAAGACTCAATGGAAATTTAATCAAATTGTTTATTGTTGGATGTTGTCCACATATCCAGGCTTATTCCATTACTTGCAAAAAAGAGCACGAGGAAAAAAAAGACATAAAATCAGATGAAGTTCTCTGTTGTACAACAATGTACCTGAAGAGTGAAAATATACAGATGTACTAATATGCATATATGTCATATGAGAGTAGCTACTAAAAAACGATACAGTTCAATGTAAAAGAAAAAAAAACCAAATGCCTAGGAACTATGTAAATGACACTGTTCATATATCTTTAATGAAACATATATTTAAGGGCTCATGGGTTACAGGCACGGGGGGAGAAACTTGGATCTCAGGTTTTTAGTGTGCAAATAGCTTTCTTGTAGGTCAGGTAACTGCTAACAGCAGAACAAGTTGGAGCTGCTACCTTAGAACTGGTCGGACCAGATCTGTAGCATACTCCCCTGCCAGCAGCTGACTGTAACTGCCTTTAGTTACATATATTATTTCCTGGGGGGGTGGGGTGGGCGAGGCCCTCTGGAAAGCTGAATCCTCTTTACCCTCAGAACTATCTTCCCCTGCCAGTGCTACGAAAGTGGCTCTGTAGATTCTGCTCACTGGATGTTGCTCGACATTTAGCCTCCCAAAGCGAATTCCGCATACTTAGGTCATTAAACTCCTTTCAGCCTTGAAGTTTCCTCGTTGCTCTGCAGCCGCGGCAGGATTAAATAGAGACGCTGCCCAAAATGGCAGATTTCCGGTCTTGTTTAACACTATCTGACCCCTCTGTTGAGCAACCTTTTAAGTTACAAATGCAGCAACATCAATGAGAATGTTCAGCGAGATTGCCTGGGCTAAACTGTGCGTGTGTGTTCTCATTTATGGAGGGTATCCTGGGAAAAGGACATGTTCCATATATTCATCCAGGAAATGCAAGGAACATGAGGAATTCAGAATTTACCCAGTTAAAAATTGTATTTTTGTGTTTGTTTTCATTGGATGTCACCCAAGTATTAAATTGAAAGTGCTCGGACGGATTCTTTTTTTAAAAAGGAAATTAAGAGGAAATTGAAAAGGATGCGGAAGAGCGGAAGCTATTTTACTCTCTCAGTGAGGACAGCCTGACTGTACCAGTCATGTTTAAGTCCCTCGTGTAATCAGTGGGACTAACGTTTCCTGCGTCTTTTAAGGATGCTTTGAGGACTTAATCAGTGATGAAATAGAGAGTAGAAAAAGACCAAAAGACAAATTTGTGTTTAATATTCTTTGCAAGAAGATCATGTTTCATTGAAACATTCAAACTCAATGACACCAAGACAAATACACAACTCTAAATCAGATAACAGTATTTATTAAGGCATCATTAAGCATTTATAAGACAATTTTTTTTCAACAACAATTATGTCTGTTACATACCAATTGCAAAGTATAGCCAAATTATTAGAAAAAAGGATTATATTTGTTGTATAGATATAAATATATTACTAGTAGTATATGTATGCAAGTTATTTAATAATAAAACTAATATAATAATTAATCGGCTACACTGATAAAGCAGAAGTCACTACCTTTTACTTGTCATAAAAATTGGTTTAATATGACAGAACTTAGAAAACAGATGTGCTAAACAACACAGGACAATTATCAAATTATGCAACAAAAAATAACCATGATCATAAAAAAAACTTTTTAAATACATCCAAGTGGAATTAAGCTTTAATTAAGCCAGTGTAATGAAACTGAAACTGGGACGTGAGGTTGATTACAGATAGGGATTAGAAGAAAGGTCAGAATGGAAAAAACAACACGTATGAGTACCTTTTATTAAAAGCACTGTGTGTTTAAGTGATGAGTAAGAACTTTAAGTGGAACAGAATGGTGCGGATGCGGGACAGAATGATTTGTCCGAGATAAAATGAGCTGAGAAGGACCATTTTACGGGACCATTTTAGGTTCTTTTATCGTGAGTACGTCACTGTTCGATCCCACAACAAGATAGAGGAGAAAACAAAGTGTATTCATGGGCACATAAGTTACAAAACAGAAAGCAGGAGAAGCGGGCGAGGATTTAAACTAAGATCAGATGAGTTGGGGAGTTGGGGGGGGGGGGGCAAAGCGCAAAACATTAGGATGGGGTGAACATATAATCCCCAGGGAAAATGTGGTTGAAATTAATCTAAATTACAGACAACGGATGTTTAGGTGGGGTAGTGTAGACTGCATGTGTGTTTGGGGGGGCTGGGGGTTGCAAAGTGACTCTTTTTGTTCTTTTTGAGTCATTCTGTGGGAATGTAGCGGCCTGCCCTCCCCCCTCCTTATTCCTTGGACTGCAGACAAACACACCCCTCCCACAACCAAACACAGACGCACAAATATACACACAAACACACACACACATGCACGCACACACACACGTGCACACACTCACGCACACACACACGCACGCACACACACATGCACACACTCATGCACAGACACATGTACGCACACATACACGCACTCACGCACAGACACTTGCACGCACACACACATGCACACACACACACGTGCACACACTCACGCACAAACACACACACACACACACATGCACACACTCACGCACAGACACATGCACGCGCACACACACATGCAAAGACACACACGTACACATGCACAGACACACACACATATAGATACACACACACACAGGCTCACCAAAAGCATGGAGACTGAGGCCATGTGTCTGTCTCTAACAGATGTCTTTGTTTCTACGAGAATCGGTGCTATGCTCGCAGTTAGGTTGCTAAATCCAAATGGTGGTGCGCCTCGATATTCTTTCCAAACTCTGGTTGCTTCGCTCTTCCTCATCACTCCTATTTAAAAAAAACATATATATATATATATATGATCAAATGGTAAACAAAACATAAGCAGTTATATTACAAAAAAAAAACACATTAGGTTCAACAGCTGAACAAGTGCCCCGTCTCCCTACCCTACAATAATATCAAATCGTTTCTAATTTTTTCACTGAGTAGGTCCAAAGGAATCAATAAAGCTGTCAAAGAGGAGCAATATTGCCTGAGCTGAGTAATGCTAATTCATAATAACGGTAGTAATTATCCCTAACCCAGTCCCACTAAGCTTAATCAGGTTACAAAACACATGTTTGATTCCCAAGGCGACCATGCTAATAAGGATGAATGTGGACTAATTACAGGGTCTTAATGATGCATGTGTGTGTAGGGAAGGACCTGTGAGAGACCTCAGTCAGCAACCTACTGGGCATCGGGGCGGCTTCCGTATCTGTGATCGGGGACGTCCTGGGAGAGATCAGTGTCAGCTGTGAATCATCACGCGAGCGCTGAGCAAGCTGCTGCACAGAGTACATTAGGCCCTGATTAATTCTCTATGCAGATTGTAGCCTCAGCCTGATGTAGATCTTACAGAAGCAGCTCCCAGCCTCTGCTTCACTACACAGAGCTCCTAATTATTTCATGATATATAGTCTCCCATTCTATACGTATGTGCAGTTCTACCCATGTTTGTGGGGGTTTCTTGTGGTCACTTTCCTCCTGCTGTCCAAAAACACACAACTTGGTAAGTAGTTGAGTCCTTGGTTGTGTGTGTGTGTGTGTGTGTGTGTGTGAGACCTTACCTTGTGGGGACCACATTGTCACACCCTGCCTGCAGACAGGCAATGGGCAGCAGCTGCCTCTAATCAATGCCCATTAAGCATGTTGGATATAAGCACGACAATAACCACAGTCCAACGCGAGGTATTGCTTCATGTACAGAACCATACTGAGCGTAATTCTCCCTGTGTTCCGTCTTGCTCTGTTCCGCCCTGCTTGCCCTGTCCGACTCTCCTGCCTGCCCATCTCAACCACCCTCCTGCCCTTCCTCCCCTCGCTATTCCTCCCTGTGAGTTCCTCTTGTTCCCTGTCTGTGTGTCTGGACGGATTCCCCGGTAACCAGACCTCTCACCAACGACCTCGACCACGGGGACCCGGATCCCGACCTTGTGCCTGCCGTTTCTTCCTGATCACCCGGATTTCAACCCTGCCTGCACAATCACGTCTCTGTCTGATCCCTGTTGCCCGTCTCACTCAGCCGGGCTAATAAAGGCTCAACGATCTGTCCATCCGCGAGTCCGAGTGTATTCATTAAATAAATGTCCCTACAACGTGATGAATACTCATTTCCTGGTCCTCATATGGGAAATCTCTATTTTATAAAAATCTATGACGGCAATGAAAAAACTAAAAATGCAATGTATTTTGTTTGGTTACTTATGGTTATGGTTAGGGCTGGGTAGGGGTTAAGGTTGTCATAGTTAGCATTAGCATTTTTCCCATTGAAATGAATGAGCGGTCCCCAAAAAGATATGGTTACACGACTCTGTGTGTGTGTGCGTGTGTGTGTTCCATATTATGGCCTGACATCGATTCCAGGGTATCCCCTCCTTCATGTCCTTTATTGTCCTGGGAAATGCTGCAGGATCACCATGACCATCAACTGGATAGATAGTCATGGAAGATGGATTAATAGATAAGTTCTTGGACATGTTCATTAACTGAATAACATAACTGAATTCTATATGCATATAGCCAACATCACAGTGGCTCATCCGACCTATGTTTATTTCTTTGCTTCACTGCCGCTTTTGTTTAGCCATGGTATACTGCTATTATATATGACGACAATAAAATACTGAATGAAATTAGAGAACAAGGACTATCCATTTTATACTACTGATTTAGCAGCATTTGTCATAATCATAGACAGAGACATAGACAAACAACAGGCAAAACAATCTTTGCACCTAGAAGGATTAACGTGGACAGTGAACATAGGGTTAATGTTGCAGAAATGTTCAAAGGGCCGAGTTTGACTTACACCCTGACACAGTGAATCATTTCTTTCTGGCACTCATAACTTTAGTTAAATACCTGGAATCTGGCCTCATTCCAACACTTTGTTCTTCTTAAGATCTATTTGATTAATGGTTGACACTTTGTAGCGTCTTCTTTGAGATGAGCTGTATGTAATATTTTGTGCTGGCACTGAATCCATAATGCAGTTTGAAGAGAACGTTGTCAATATTTATTTGTGCAAATGCTCTATGGAGGTAAAAAAGTAATAACATTATTAGCACTTGCATATGTTTACTGTGTGACTATTATTTTGTTAATTTAAAAGAGGCGGAACTGCTGCTCTACCCTAATAAACACCACTGAATGCACAAGATCAATGAAGAAGATGAATGAATAAGACGACTCTCAAATGTCAGTTAAACTTTAATTAAAACATGGATTCATGGGTGTGGTAAAAAATAAAGCCATCAAAATAAGAGAAAAGCAGCACAAGGTGAGAATATCCCACAAAGCTGCCAGGAATAAAACGTACAAAGGTACACTTGTTTTATGAGCTCTGGAAATAGATATGTTCTCTTTTTGGTTGCATTTCCGTCTATCAGAACTCTGTGCAGTACTTCCTAAATGGTGGAACAAGAAACTTTGTTTAGGAATTTCTGAGCGCTCTGAAAAATGTTGACTCTCAATGCTAACATTCTTACCAAATACTTTTATACATACCACCTAACACTGCTTGCATTCTACAAAAAAAACAACAACAATAGAATGTGGGAAAGATTTACCCCTTCAATCCACTTGCTTAACATTTAGTGGAAAACATTTTTTCGTAGTTATTTGTTTCAGCTTAAGAGGAATCCTGCTTTTGTTATGAAGTATAACAATAGTGATTTCCCTTTGCATATGTTTACCTGTTTCTCAGCTTGAAACAGCACAGACTAAATGTTTGAAAGCTCTCTCTTCTCATGATATCCATGTGATCATGTAACACAAACAGTGATTTAAGACTCTGAGAATATTACTACCAGGATAAGAGATCTTTAAATTGTGCCAGGAGGCCAATTTAAAGCTCTTGTGGTTATTTAATGCATATAATAGTAAGTTCAAGTCTAAACATAACTGTCCCACCGCTCTCTATTCTTTCCTCATACCTCCTCATAGTTTTACGATTTAAAATCTTCCACCCATTTTTTCTATATTATTGTCCTATTCGGGGTGTCAGTGGTTCAGAACCTATCCCAGAAGCTATGGGCACAAGGCAGGGAATAACCCAGGACAGGGTGCCGAACCATCACAGGGCGCACACACCATTCACACTTACAGACAATTTGGTAACTCCCATTCACCTTGGCATGTTTTTTGGACTGTGGGGGGAAACCGTAGTACCCAGAGAATACTCCATCATGAACATGCATACTCTGTGTCGCATTCTCAGTTTTATTCCTATTGTTCATTGTGGCACCACAGACGACAATTTTGTCAGGTCCATGGGCGCACTGATAACACCAAAAGGCTTGGGGTCTGACCCGCAGTGTCCCTCTGGAGGAACCTCCACTCAGGCTGGAGCGTTAGGGTTAGGCAGCTGGGCATGCAATTAAAATAGCTATGAGCTCAAGCCGTAACCTGTTCATTTGATTTTATATATATGGATGGTGAAGGATGCACATAAAGTAGACATTACCTGACATAAGAAATCCAGTGAAATAGTAGAAAGACGACAATTATCCAAGCCACATGGACATAGATTTAAGGGTCGGGTGAGGAGAATTTGGATCAACAGTGTTCATCACCATTCAAACCTTGTGTGGGCCCCTGAGCTCTGGGCCCCCCTGTTGGCCACAAGCCCTAACTACTCTGTCAGGGCAGGGGGCCCAAAGTGACTTCTTCAGAGGGCCCCCGAAAGAACAAATATGGCCCTAGTTGTTCATTATATTCATCAAAATCACTGCCATTGTATGTGATCTCAGGGTGTCATTCATTAAAGGGTTCTGCTGCTAACTCTAACTTTGCTAATCTTGCAGGGACACCCCCTCCAGCCCCACAACTATGAGTCTTCTTACTCTTCGGGTGTCACCACCGAGGTGGCTGCACGAAAACTGCATCTCTGCAAGCTAGCACACACTTAAAACAGAACTCTTTCTGATAGGGCTGTAAATGCCCACAGACACACCAGGTCATGTGGTTCAGCTGAAGTTAAAAGCCATTACTGAAGCATCCACTGCTAACCTTTAACAAGCAGCTCGGGGCAGCTATTAATGGCACTGAACAAATCTCAGAGACATAACATTATGGAGGCAACACAGACATGCTGGGCTGGGTGTCGGTGACTCCTACTTACAGCTCCAGTGCCCGTAACATATCTCTTTTCTAGGTCTCCAAACCAAAATATTCTATTTGATACACCTCTATAGGCAAGTAGAGTGATTTGTCTTGGGCAAGTTTAAGGCCTTGATTGAGGATCATAAAATCAGAATCAGAATCAGAATCAGAATGTGCTTTATTGCCATGTATGTTTCCACATACTAGGGATTTTCTGTAGTGACATAAGCTCCACATTGCAGTAGAATGGCAGTGACAGGACAGACACGAAAAAAGACGTAATAAAAAGAACAATATGCAATTTTACAGGATACATACATACATAAAATTGCATTTTAAAGTACATTGATGGACCCCAATGATATTTTTTTTGAGCAAAGTCCTTGTGTCATTTTGGAAGATTATGCAATAATATATGGACAAAGTTATAAACTGTAAGAAATGGATAAAAGTGTCTGCTAAGAATTAAGCTTATTTAAATAGTAAAGGAACTAAAGGAATTGAATGAAACAAAACAGAATGAAACTGGAAAAAACCCCAGATTTTTCTATAGTTAGGCTTGCAAATGTATTTAACTGTGTCCAAGGGAGAGCTATTGTTCATAATTCTGTAAAACAATTTTCCTCATGAAATACCAAGTAAGGTCAATGCTAAGGACAGCACTTCATTTGATGTCATAACTTTCTATATTTTTCCAGTTGTCTAAAAGGAAAAGAAGGAAAAAGAAAAGACATCAGACTTATTTAGTAAACATCCTCAACAAAGGCTACGTCTTGAATAGATTTCTTTGACAATAAATGCTTCCAGTATGGAGTGAATCATCTGAAAACCACATTCATTTCCTGCATGTGTTTATTCGGGGGGGGGGGGGGTGAGATGCAAGCTGTCGGGACTTGTTCCTAACGTGCAAGAAGGAGCGAAGCATCGCTCCGTACTCCGTTCATAATCCAGGCTGAGCTCTGAGTGCCCTATCCAGCGCTTGAGTGCTGGGACACGGCCCCGGAGTTAGAGCGAATCACGGCAATAATCCGCGTGGCAAACAGGTTCGCTACGGGTGGAGAGCTGTCATGTAAAGTTTTGACATGGGGAGATCCAATAGGGCGTACGGTGACAGCAGTGGTTTTTATAATAAACATTCATAAAGTGCAGATGCACTTAAGAGTCACATGTGTACCTAAATGCATAGCTGCTTTCACCCAATTTAAAATTTAAAACGAGGATGTGCCAAAATAGCTGGGTGGTGATCTGGCACTCATGTTAAATGCAAACACAATAATTAATGTCAATCTAAGCATGAATTGCTATACGTTTAATATAGATAATAAATAAATTGAATGAAATGAGGCTCAACGAATTTTCTCAAAGCAAAAGGTTGTTTTTTTTGGGGGGGGGAGATGGGAATGGGAGTAGATCGGCCAGATTTTACTTTATATATTTAACAATTTTTAAATTGTTTTTATAGATGCACTGATTTTGTAATGAGAAATTAGTTTGCTAAAATAATAATCCTCCAAGTTAATCTAATAGAATAAAGGATTATGTATAAATGCGTATTTAATGACATTAGTACACCCGAGTAACATTGTAGAATATTTAAACCATTATGTGAAGAATAATTTTATCTAAACATAGGTAAAAGTCAAGATAACCATATATATTTGTAGAATTTTTCAACCCTAAAGCCCAGCATACACTGAGTCCTCTGTTAGACATGCACTGAGTCCTCTGTGAGACATACACTGAGTCCTCTGTTAGACATACACTGAGTCCTCTGTTAGACATACACCGAGTCCTCTGTTAGACACACACTGAGTCCTC
>JABFEB020000124.1:11363698-11380778 GCA_019775895.2 Stomatorhinus ivindoensis | reverse complement strand
ATATTTTTACCTGGAGTAATGTGTTTATACTATGCTTATGGAAGGAAACTGTTACTTTCAGTTTAATAAAAAAAAAACAATGGAAAAATCTTTCTAAAAAAAATATATATGATGCAGATATGGGATTCATCTTCTGTTTTTTTGCTTTTGAGTCTGTGAGTTTATTATTTATGTCTTTTATTCCCAGACCTCAGGTTGCATTGAATCATATATATATATATATATATAGAGAGAGAGAGAGAGAGAGAGAGAGAGCTTAGGTTGTTGCTATTAATTTGTTACTGTTACTTTAGGCAATTTTTTCAAAATGCCTCATTGATCTAGGGGTATTTGTAGCACTTGGATAATCCTGCTGAATCTAGAGGATTGATCCTTTTTTGTGCTGGAGAGAATACTGAGAGCTTTATATGAGGAATCTCATCTAACTTCCTTGCAGTGAAAAAAAGGCAAGCCGTCATGTTAGGTCACGTTGATACAGTAAGTTGAGGACACCTTGGCATTGGATGGTTGGGCGGGACCAGTGGTGACATCTTGGGAAATGTTGGCTCCTGGCTGACTAACCCAGCCTCGTGTTTGTGGACAGAGACGTTTAAACCAGGTCGAGTTACACGTGCCGATCAAGTGCGAATGTTATTAGGAGAACACGAAGCATTGCACCTTGAGAAAAAAAAATAGAGCTGAAGGAAAGCTAATCGTGCAAAATCAGCATTTTAATATTATTAGTATTAGTCACCACTTCAGAGTTCGATTCATGTCCTTGCTGAATAGCAGTACATGAAAGGTGTGTGAAAGTGTTGCATCAGAATGTTTTTGTCAATTTTGAATATGACGAATATGCAAAACTAGACTGAAGTCAGACCAAGACTGCCTTTTCATTTCAAATGCTTTTGAACTCAACACTTAAAAAAAACATTACCTCAGCGTACCAGTTCATAGCTTCCAGTGTGACCGCTAACATGCACTGCGTTTTAGGACATGCACCCCTATCGTGAGGCGTACTGGATCCAGTCTCAGGGTAGTGACTGTGTGGTGGTATGTTTATCTAGTTCTCCAGTAAAACATCTGTAAAAAATGGTTAAATGTTTAACATGACTTGGAAAAAAACACCATCAAATAAATATAAATAGATTCAAAGCATTTAATTTCTAATCATGTTCTCTCACACTGTGTCCTGAACTCGGATTCTTGCAGAAACATTGGGATAGTCTGTCATGTTCTGGCATGTTGAAAACATTCGGTGTTAGTACTTGGGGAATGTCTAATAAGGCATGACGACTCACCTAGAAGGTGAACAGAAACTAAAACGTGTCATCAGATGGCCAAAATCTGAGTGAACTGCAAGTCAGGTTTCACTGGATGAGGTCAGGGATGAAGATATAACCAAGCAGAAAAAGCCCTTCACAGGATATGTTACATTTCTGAAGGTATTGGACAAATCCCTTGATTAGGTTGATAAAGTTTAAAACCAATGAAATAGTAGTATTTGATATTTGTTAGCCAGTACAGAAGCCTCCATGTACACACTGCTGCTAGTATTAGACAAGATGCTGTCCGTTTGAAATCCAGTTTACAATCAGCTTATTGTTATTGCAAAAAAAGAATGAATTTTCTTTTTAATCAAATTTCCCTACCAAAGCAGGTTTTTTTTGCTATTTAAATTACATTACAGCATTTGATTGCACTGAAATCTTACATGTAAAATATACATCTTACTAAGCCTATTTAAGATATGTGTCAAGCAGTATTCTTAAAGCAGTTCAGTAAGACACAAAGGTGCATGTTTCACTTTGCTAAACAGGTTTTTCTTCATGTGACTCTTTTTTGTTGCTAAAAATGGGGATGGAAGTGGTGTTTAAAGCATAACTGGTTGTGCAAAATTGTCCCAAAGCACAAATATTTTAGTATATAGACTACATATAGATACAAATAAACATAAATAATACTTATTCAGAAGATCAAATTAGCTCAAGAATCAAGTCCTTTGAACTGCTCAAAATCAAAAGAACTTTTAAACTGCAACTTTTCTGCTACAGAAATGTGATACAGAGACTAAAAGGTCACATTTTAACCACAAAGCAATCACTGCATAACTCCAGAAATTTATAATGAGTTCTCACATGAAAAGTGTACAAAACGCAGTAACGTGCTTGTGAAGTGTACTGTATCTCTCTTATCATCAACAGATAGTTACAGTCTTTATCTTGGATGCCATTCACAGAAAATATCAAATGACTTAGACTGAATTTTAACCTTCCACACTCCATTGACTTGTGTGGATATAATACACACCTGCATAATTTATTCTAAAGGCTCAAAATGAAGGTTACCAGTTTTCGAACGTCATTCATAGAATCCTTGAGGATCGTAACCATTACACTATTACCCACTATGTAAATGTTAGCAATGTGGGGTTTTAAGTAATGTCAGCCAAGTTTGCATTCTGGGCAAAGGAAATTGGATACAATAAAAAGGAAATGGTCTGATATTTTGAAGGTGTTTTGGCGATCTTTCCTCCTTTTACAGATCCTCTTTCGTACTGTAAGGAAAAGGATATGCTTGTTGCTTGCGTTTTGTTTGAGGCAGGGGGTATCATTTGAAGAGCATGTACGTGCATAAACACCCCAAAGGCAGGCTCAAGTCATCCTGGGAATGTTCATCTCAGCTGGTAACGCGAAGAGGCAGCCAAACACTAATCTGGCCTTTAGCTATTTGCTTTGAAATCGAGGGGGTTAGGGTTGGTGGGGACACTTTTCTTCAGAGGGAGTGGAGGGTTATGAGAGAGAACAGTGGAAGAGGGAGAGGGGGACTGGGAGCGGAAGCGACAGATAAGTTTGGACAGGACTAGCGTGGCAGAGGGGCGAGTCCAGAATGAGTGAACCCCTACGGGGTTGGGCAGTGAGGCGTGCTGGATTCATGGCGTCCGCTGTGCTTTAAGGAGCGACGAGGGGTGCCGCAGCAGAGGTGAGGAGCAGGGCTACGGGAGACGGCTGCGGTTTCTCGAGGCAGCTGGCGCCATATCGCTGATTTGATGTGAAGTGCGGAGCCTCGCAAAATCTCACCGGGGGAAAATCTCTTTTGACAGCATTCGCATTCTCTTAGATGTTCCCACTGAGAATGGCGGAGCACATGCTGACACACGCCCCTAATTCAGCTACCCCTCCCCCTCCACACACACACAGAAAAACTGATCCACAACGATCAGTCATCTACACCACAGTCGATTTGTTCAGATTTTAGATGACCACAGAGACACTTGCAAGTGATTTTTATGCAAGCTCTCAGTAAAACAGCACACATGACAAGCAGGCATGTTTTAGTTCATCATATTTGACTTCATTATTCAATGATATTCATAAAAATGCATTCATCCCTTGGGCTAAATGGGTGGTTCCCCCCCCCCCGCTCTCCATTGGACATTCAGACATACGCACGTGAGAGCGAGCTTGGGGGTCACAGTGTAGGGACAGTCAGAGTGCAGCGCCACTGCAGCCACAAGAGTTAAGGACCCAGTGACGATATCATTCTGCTGGCCATGAGATTATCACAGGTTATTTAGGTTCAGGTGGCATTTAAGTTAAAATTCAATGAAATATATATTGTTTAAAACAAAATAAATGCTATGAAGGTTATGGCAGCATGATGGCTTACTACAGCTTCAGGTCCAATTCCTGTCCCCCACTCTGAGTGTGTGGAGTTGGCAAGGGTCAGGCAGTTGGGTGAACTGAAGATGGCCTCTATGAGCATGCACCCTGCAATAGACTGCCATCATATTCAGTCTCCCATCTCCAGCCATGTGCTCCTGCAGGCTTCAGGCTCATTGCAACCCTGTAGTGCAGTGTTTCCCAAACCGGTCCGTGAGAACCGGTCCACGTTTTTGCCCACGCCCAGCTCCCTACCACTGTGAGGGAGCAAAAACGTGGACCGCCTGTGGATTCCCCAGGATCGGATTTGGAAATAGGGCTGTAGCGCATTAAAATGTCTGGCATGGCATGGGTATAAAATCATCTGCATTCACAATATTACAATGTAAAACACCACCTTTGCCAACCACATTGAGATTTCAGATATGCTAACGTTTCATAAAAGACACAGACTGGCGTATACATACCGCTGGGCAAGGCAGGTAATTTGGGTCCAGAGAGCAAAAATCCAGACCAAGATTTTGTTTCCAACAACCAGTTCAATATATGGAGTTACAGTCAGAGGACTCAACTGGTTGGTTGAAAGAAAATCTTGGTCTGAACATTTACTCTCTGGACCTGAACTACCCCCTTCACCTACCCCCCTCTCGCTCTCCATTGGATATTCAGACATATGCAGCCGAGAGCAAGTTTTGGGGTCAGAGTGCAGCATACAACATCTTTGGGGTTCAGAACCTTGCTCAAGGGCACAATGGTGATAGAATTACTCAGATCAGTGCAGGATTCAAACCCATGACTTTGCAGACAGAGGCATTAAAGCCCTAACCTGCTAAGCTACACCTCACCCCAAAAAGGACAAAGATCCACAGTGGCACTTAGACTCAAATACGCATAAATTTAATTTATTTAGGGCCTGAATAAATGAATTCATGCTTAATCAGCCCAGTCATTCTGTGTTTGCAAGCTTTTACTAATTCACAATGCACTCCATTTCCAAACTTCCCTTCAGTTCTAAGATCCAGTTCAATAACACTGTTATCCTCATCGGATCTATGTGTGTGTGTGTGTGTGTGTGTGTGTGTGTGTGCCTGTTGATCCAAAGCGCTCAGCTGGTTTTAATACAAAATGTGCAATATTTATTTCATAAGGCAGCTTTTGAATTGAAATTCAGGAGGGGAATGGCAATAATATTTAAAGCACAAGAGAAATGTGAACAGCATATGAGATCAAAAACCAGAAACTAGAAATGCATGTTGTTTCACAGAAAGCGTAACAAATTGTGCATATTAGAGAGTGTAGTTTTTCAAATGTCTGTTTAACAGCATAAAGAAAAAATGCCACATGACTTTAGAGAAGTTTACGTGATAAGGTCATGTGACCAGGATTCTTCACGTACACAATTTGGGTTATGCAGACCACAGAACCAGTCCAGTGAGCGTCGCCTAGTCGGCCATGTCAGTACTTGTTGCTTAAGAATGAGTTGGGTATCAATCCCCCCCCCATGACACAAACAAATTCACAAATTCATCTACTCAATGCTGACACTCAGCAACAGGGAAAACAATATCCAGTGTCATTAGCTGCGCAAACACGTGGCAAACAGTGCATCATAAAATGATTCTTGTGATATTTATGGATATTATGACTGTGGGAGGGGCTCTGGGAGTCTGGGAAGTTGTTGATATCGAGAACATATTATTAGCTTGAGGAGCGCTGACTAGATGCAAAACTTTGCAGCATTTTGGTCAGGAAACTATACTTTGGAACAAAACGGCTTGAGGTTCAATTCCAGAATGGAAAGCATCTGTTTTTCCATTGTGTGAGTTTCTTAAATGATTTTATAAACTATAATTTACATCTAGCTATGAATACCAAGAGTATCAAGATAAATTACGTTTCAGATGAAAGAAAAACATTGTCTTCAAGGCAATTAACAGTCCAAGGCCACACATCTGTTACAAAGTAAAACACGAAAGTATTTGCATACCTCAGCATGGTGACGCCGTGTTTGAGTTCAAGGGAAACAAAGAGTGAACAGTATAACACTGCAGTGAATGTTGGAAGAAGATCACTGGCGAATCTTCTTTTCAATAAAACTTGATGAGTGGCTTTTGAAAAGGCCTTAATCATAAAAGCTATTAAAATTTTCTTGTATTTGATTCAGTCATGAGCTTTTTTTTTGGTGAGGGCGTGGGGCTTGGTCATTATTTGTACGCAGGAAGTAGAGGGATTGTGTCATTGTCCCTGGGACTGTCTGCAATTTACATGTTTTTGTTGTGTAGGTTGACCTGGTCTCAGACATGTTCACACATGGAAATGAAGACGACGGCTGCGTCACATTTCCTGACGGCCAACCGAAATAATACTCCGGGAGATTCCCTGGGCCTCAGGTCCCCACGCTGACCCCCACGCTGGCCCCCTTGGCTTTGGCTCATATTTAAGCATGGTCCAGAATTAGGTGCAGGTCTCATGACAGAGGATGACACCGTCCTGATGTTCTCTGGCTGTTCTTCTCAGTGGCACTGTCAGCTCACTAAGCCGTGTTACATCACTGCGTATCTGTCACTGTCTTCCCGCTTTTGCCTGCACTTTCACCCGCCCACACAGACATCGCTGTACCATTCAATACCTACACAGCAAAGGCCTTATAGGATTTAGAATTTGCCTGCATTTCCTTGCAACACCCACGATTCTGAATCTAGCTAAGCGACGGGCGTCATTCTTTTCGCAATAAAGTGATGAATAACTTCCTGCAATGTGTGTTGTTTAAGGGTATCAGCAATCAAAAGAAAATCTGTCTGCAGTGCTCAAATAATGGACAAGCATAAACACATTATATCAGGTTCTCCTATGAATAATAGTATAACTATATATATTATAAATACTGTTAATGTTCTGATTTAATCACAGTGATGCTGTATGTGCTCTCTTATAAATGATTTGCTTGAACCTCCTAGTGCTCACTGCATTACTATTAATTCACACAATGAATGCAAGTTGGGAGCTCAAACTCATAGCTGCCCCCCCCTGTGGGCCATTGAGGGTGGGGGAGAGCAATAATTGCTGATACCCCCCCCACCAAATCCTTTCCCGCTATTCACTCTGGGTGTCTACACATGTCTAAATGACATGTTTGTGTGCCTGTCATGTCAGACGCAGCCTGTTAGGTGTCCTGCTCTGCATGTCCTTCCAGGAAGGCTTCTTCGGTACCGATACTCGCTCTCACTGAAGGAGGAAAACACTTCTTTACACACAAACTCTAAGAACAGGCGAGGCAGAGAGACACATGCTAAGACAGGCATTCAGCAGTCCTGTCATCGTTAGGAAGAAGAGGATCTCTGGAATAAAAGGGGCAGCGAGTTCAGATCCTGCTAAGTGCTCGGATACGTTATTACTGCAAAGGCCCTTTGTGAGAGGCGGCTTATTGTAGAAGAGGTAGGAATGCCTAGACTATAATTCTGCCCGGCGTGCTTGTGAGTGCATGCCTGTGCTATTTCAAATTAACTGCAATAAATTTGAATGGCAGACAAAGCGTCTTCAGGACCTATTTACCTGACAGCACAACTGTAGCAACTGTACAGTAAAAACACATTTTTAGAATGCATTTTATTTGGTTCTTGAAATAAACCCTCTACAACAATCTGGTGATCTGCATCTGAAATGATTAAACAGAGAGTGTAACGCAAGGAACGTGGTCCACAAGAGCGCTGCCCAGGGCACACATACAACCAGCACCTGAACTGCAACTCTGCCTACTTAGTCTCCTGCAGGATAACAGAGTATCCGGTGTAAACCAAAACAGACCCGCAGCCAGATTTGTGCCTGTAACCACGGAGACATGTAAACAATGCCACCGCTCCACTAAACTTCATTCATAATTTTCAAGATTTCTAAAATCCTCTGTGAAGACACTGGATTGTATGAGAGGTAAAATACTATACTCCCATATTAAAAAGCTTAACCTCCATGGAGTCAATGATATGGTTTAATTTCTGTGTCCTTGGTTTTTCATAACCTTTTATGTTAGGTTATGTTTCATTGTGAAGGTTTCAGTTTCCATGCCATAAATTAATGCAGTAATACTTTTATTTCTGCCAAGTCTACTAAAAGGTAAAGATTTCCTGAAATCAATCAGCTAATTTCAAAAGTTTGCGTTCTTCTCTTTGTTAGCTATATAACTATGTACAGGTCAATATTTATCTATCTCCACTATCTGAGTGTTATGAATGTACAGTTTTTACATGTAATTTAGGATAAGTGGGATTTTGGAATGTTGCACTGCCTAGGTAATATACATCTGTGCAGTCTTACAGTCATCAGTTGAAAAGTTAAAAACCTACCTGGTTATACATGGAAAACATGTTGCATCAGTGTACAAGGGTCAAGTATTTCCTGTCTCACTTGTTTTTGGGTTTTAAAGGCACAGTATTGCAATTATCAACATATTATGCAGTTATATACGTGTTCAGTTAATTTTTTTTATTGCCAGTGTTTTTTTAGCAGATGATTTTGATGCTCATTGGGACGGTAACTTGAAAAATAGAATGCCTGTTCTGGCATGTTGTGACAATAGGAGATGAAATCAAAAGCATAACAATGAATCGACTGCAAAATGTCCCTCAGATATGGGGCTTATGATCCAGCTTTATCATGCCACACCTTGATGTATATTTAGGATTACCTTGTGGTTTGGGTAGCAATTTTTGTGGTTACTGTGCAGAGCTGGGATGCAAGGGTTGTCTGGATTAGACATTGCATAGCATGCAACTCTTCTTTCATCAGGACAGTCCTCAGTTTGTTCAGAGAACCCTTTCACACAAAGCTCATTATCCCTGTCAGATGCTCCTCTCTTTCCCTAACAATGGAAATGTGGGTGTTCAATTTCATGCTCTAAACAGAAAACAACTACTATTGTTGATATACTGTGCAGTGATGTGTGGTTATAGAAACGGGACTGCAGAACAAAAAGTCGAAAAATACAAAAAAGCATCACATGTATTCTAAGTGAAAAGTGACTCTTTGCAGAATGACTTAGTGATACATTAACTTAACAATCAATGTTTTTAACTTGACCTTATGGATAATCATTTAGAGAGTATAAAATTGTATTTCCCTCATTGGTCACTTTTTCTTTTACCAAATGCTGTGGCGTTTTTTTTCCCAAAGAAAACAACACATACGCATGGGAAGATGAGCTGAGCAAGTAATTTTAACAAAGCATTTTCTTTTTAACACCGATCGAACATGATATAGAACCATCTAGCTGGATGTCCTGGTCACAGAGCTTCTGGAGATTACGGACGGGAGGCACTAGGCTGGGGGACACCCTGGGTGGGATATAAACTGGCACAAATGTAGGAACACCAACTAGCAAGAGACTTTACTAGAAACAAACAATTCAATGTGCTTAATGCACTTTTTCAACACTTTAAACTGTATTCTCATTTTGCACGTGCTGCATAGCTACCTCATCACCATATTGTACCACTTATGTATTATTTATTCATTATCACGTCTTTTTTTGATATATTACCCTGCTGTTTGCCCTATTCCACGTACCCGTTCCTTTCCCAGCAAATGTGGCAGAAGAATTTCTCGATATTTCCCAAATACGTGGAACGATAAAACTTGAAACATGCATCCGATGATACTAATGACAATGACCGGGGAAGCTTTTCCCAAGTGAATTGGCTGCAGGAAGTTTATGCGTAACTGATCTGGGAGCAGGAACTCCCCATAGTCTCATATATTTAATAAGCTTCTGTATGTAATGGCTATGGGTCATTTGTATGGTGAGCAAGTTGGGCCTGTTGCCTAGAGCTCCGCTGATTGACTGTGGGGTATCTGCAGGATAGGACACGTTATGAGCCAGGTTTGTCTCAATGTTATTTACTTGGTTTGCAGTACCAGCATTCATAAAATGAAGGTGCTTTTAACTATTAAACTTTTAAAAATATCTAAATATTTAAAAATATTTTCTGTATTTCTCTACAGGATGGAAAAAAATAGGATATTTAGATTATAAAAGCCTCAACATAACTTAAAAGCCTTTATTTTTCACTGTCTTGTAGTTTTTACGAGATCAGGGAAAATTATGTCATGCAGGATTTGATCCATGCATGTACAGTCTGTGTTAGAAAGTTACATCCTGGTCTATCTATCTATCTATCTATCTACCTGTATACCTATTTACTTCACTGCATCACTGTGGACAAAAGTGTCTGCTAAATAAAGTAAATGCAGAATTTCAGGTAGGCACAGATGCACAGACAAGTATTTTCTATAATGGTAGCCTAACAAGGAAACGCCTTTAGACCTTAGTCATGAAAAATCTGTTTATATGATGAAAACGTACCTCCTACTAAAGAAGGTTGAAGAACAAGCAAACTGAGCCCTTGGGATATTTTCTAGAGATCTTTAAGAGCTAGATTTCTTTGTAATTGGCAGCCTTAATTCTCTGCCAATTAACCAGCTTTCAAGGGTCCCTTGTTTTTCAGTTTTTGATGCTGATCTGCAGTATTTTATTGACTTTGAACATCTTCCTCAATGCAATAGATCAAACTAATTTATCTCATTTGAGTGCATGTCTGCTGGTAAGGTAGTACTTAGGTTTATATTATGAACTTGCCCCTAGCGTAACATTTGTGGGAGGTGCTGAGCAAATGGCATGTTTTAAATGCAGGGTTGATTCGTGGCTTTGTAAGTTTTTATTGTCTGACATATTTATACCTATTTGCTACCAGAACTGTTTAGGTAGGGGATGTTCTGCAAGAAGTTACTGCCTAAAGGTGACTTTCCCAACACGAGCTGGAAAGTCACTCTCTCTGCAATCCTTGGTCCCAGGACCCACACTTATGATACAGAGAATAAGAAATGATGTTTCTGTATCTCAGGATATTATACAAGCATTTACTGTAAAATGTGTCATATAAACCTTGTGTAACAAGTTATTTTATTGTATAAAGAGCATAAAAGTGACTATTATTATTTACTGCTACTTTGACTCATTGTATAAACATTGACACCGCAACGTTTTAATGTCATTTTGATAGCAGCTTATCATCTGCTAATAAAATTCCTGTGACACTGACATGAACCAGCTACAAATGGAGTTCATAAAGGGAGGTGGCTGGGAGTGTGAGCAGTCTGGGAATCAGGCAAAAGAATGGTGGCAGTAGCAACAAAAAGGAAGGAATTAGCTGGTGATGATCTGTCCCTGAAGCATTCTCGCCTCCAAGGCTGAAGTGCTACAGTCACTTTAGGCAGGCAGTATCATATTAACATTATTATCTGATCCGCATCCCTGAATGGGACAAGCACTCAGAGAAAATGGATTGATGGGTTATTATTTGATATTTGAAACAGGGGCTCGGTGATTAGCACAGCTGCCTCACTCCACCCTGGGTGGGGCTGGGGTCTCCACCCTGACTCTGTGTGTGTGCAGTGTGTCTGCCCTCCCTGTATTAGCATGGCGTTTCCTCTGGTTTTTCCCTCACAGTCCAAAAACATGCTGAGGTTAATTGGAGTTACCAAACTGCCCATAGGTGTGCTTGTGTGAGTGAATGTTATATGACTGTGTCCCATCCTGGGCATTCCTACCTTGTGCCTGTAGCCTCTGGGATAGGCTCTGCACCCCCCCGTGACCCAGAATAGATGGATGGTTTCAAACAACTCTGATAGGGGCGGTGTGTTGCACAGTAGGCTAGGGTTCTGTGCCTGCGTCCATAAGGCTGTGGATTGAAATCCTTATGCAAGCAGAGCAATCATGTCAGCGCTGTACCTTTGATCAGGTCCCTTAACCCCAACTGCTGCTAGGGTGCAGCTGACCCCAAACTCTCCTTACAGGTATGTTACTTTGGACAAAAGTCTCTGCTAAATATGAAACAGCAACATGCTAGATTAAAATAGAAAAATACGTATGATCTGAATTTGAGTTTCATTGTATACATCATATACAGCAATAGGTAATTAATAAATGATCCATTAGCCAAAACTGTTTGTAGAATACATCCCGTAAGAGTTGAGGGGCCTGTTGTTTCGGAAAGGCAAACAATGTGCCTGCCTCCCTGTCTCCTGTACTGAGCGTCATCCTTTGCGTGCCCTTCTCGTAAGCCGAGTTCGACCATGACCACCACAGCGCTGAATTAAATGGTATTCTGGACCCATGCAGAAATCCAACACCACATTAGGCATAACAAGTGTCTTCAACATAACCAATGAAGGGAGACGAAAAGGCAGTAAGACCAAGTTATTGGTCTTTAGAAGCACTGGCAGTGCTATCAACCAGATCCTCATTTAAAGTTAGGCTTAAGTCACTGCTGTTTACTGACCCCAGCTCGTGTGTGTGTTCCATATTTTCCAAAGATAATTCAGAAACATTTTACAGGTCAAAGGTCAGACTCAGGGACACGTTAGGTGGGGCCAGTCATAGTAAACAACGACCTTAATTCAGTTAAGCGGCCTGCAGTAATTAGATAGATGATGAGGAATTTGCGGATCACCTGGAGCAAGCAGTTTAATCCAGTTATTATAAAGCTCACGGCTTTTAATTACTCGTTTGCCTTAGTTGCTGCTAGAGGCAAAGTGTCTGGCAGTGATGGTGAGGAAATGAAGTGTAGGCCCGTCTTCTGCTGCTCTGCCTTTTAGGCTCAGCAGCCCTGTTTGCCAATCGCCTCGTGCCCAGAACTTCAGTCTAAGGGATGACGTGACAGGGGACCTTTGATGAGATTTACAAAACAGAAAGAGAATAAATTCAGTCCGAAGCAGCTGTCTGAGCACATTTATGATGTCCCGCAGACACTGTCGTCTGCTTTAAATTTCCTTATAGGGGTTTTCCACCCAAACCCAATGTTCCTTTTTATCATCGTACAGTGTTCTGTTTTCCAAAAGGATTTACGCCGCGTGTGTCATACCTAGACGATTCATGTGCCCGGAAATATTTCTGATACCGTTGACGATGTTCACATTCCCATTTGCCCTCACCAGTGTGTGTTCAGCTTTTAAAAGCAACGCTTCTATATTAACCTTTTTCCATTAAGGGAGCAGGCCTCCATACTCAACAAGATCGGCAGCTGTGAAAGTCCACAAGTGACAGAAAATATGACGTTTGAAAATATATATTTTATGATTTGCCAAAATCCATGGAATCAATGTGGTTTATGTACCTATATAGGAGAAACACAAATTATGCTGGAATTTCATATGACAGAAGGGAAAATAAATGATTCTGGTAATTTTAAAAAAGCTCATCCATCCATCCATCCATACATCTATCTTCAAACTGAATTGTCTTATTAGTCACAATAGCTCAGATGATATATCTCCATCTTCACCATTCAGAGGAATCTTGTGCTATTGTTTCTCTTTCAGTCTGCAGATCATCATTTACAACACAGCAATACATGGGATGGGGGCACAAAGACGACAAACATGCCCATGTGATTAATTGTGCACTTCCTCATACTCACGATCACTCCCTTCCGCCTACTGCTTCAAAGCGCCACACATAAAACAATTTCAGTTATTCGAAACAGTGCACAGACACAGATTCTATTCCACTTTAAAAAAAGAAACCCATTGAAAAAGTAACAAAAAGAAAAAGGGATCGCTCTGTAGCAGTTAGGCACACTCTTCTCTCCCGTAATTCAGTGCAATCACTTGTGAACTGTGCATTATTTAACTGCATAGCAGATTTGTGTGCTCTGCGTGACTTCCATGCATGTATATAACGAAATGCTTCACAACGTACTCCTGTGTAGGCCATTTTTTCGATCAAGCCAGCAACTGTCTGACCATTTACTACTCTACTACATTCTACCCATTGTCTATTTTATTATAAAATACTGTTTACAATTACTCACTTAAAAACAAACTTGGAGTGTGATGTTAAGCAAAATAATTAACCTCAACCAGCTCATTAAAATAGAAGGAAAGAGGGAAAAAACAGCACAGACTACATGGAGGCGATGAAAGTTGCTTCAGATAAAAGCTCCTAGAGAGCAAATTAAAAAAAGGTGTGAGAAAAAAAAGGGCTATAGCTTCATTAAAGCATAATCAGTCAGAGCACCTTCTGCGTGTTCGGGAGGAAGGACTCTTCACGCATTTGTATTCACAGAAATCAACAGCCGTCTCAGCAAGTGTACATTTTTAATTAAAATATTATTTCAAATAATTAGTTGTGTGCCCTTCCTAACTTGCTCGGAAAAATCTGTTTTTATTTTGTGCTGATTTGCCGCAGAAGCCATGAAAGCGAAACACTGGTGTATTTGTACAGCGTTGGCGTTTTATTGTTTTTATGGAAGGTAGTGGTGTCACAGCCTTAGTGTTTCTCTTCTCCCCATCCAGCGCACTTTTCCTCCCAGGCAAAGTGAACGGGAAGGGGCACCGCTGTCCAAAGTGGTGGATTCCACTGGCGGTGCTGCTGGTCCACGCTGCCGCCGTATAAAGAACGGGAGGGGGATCCAGAGCGCGCTGCTTAACAAGCCGGCTGCTGCAGCTGTCGTGTGGCCTGCCCGGCCTGTTCGCTTGACCTGGGGGGGGTGGGGGTTACCGTCTGTCCTGCTGTGTGGCTGGCAGGGGGGGACAGGAATCCCTGCTGGAGAGTTTAAATACTTGGGGATCTGTTTTGCTTTAAGGTCAAGTCTCTGTTCTGCTTGAAGTCTTCATCTTTTTATTTTTAATCAACATGTAAGTCACGGCGATGGACGCAGTTTTGCGAATTCTGTTAATGCAGCAGGAATCGGCCTGGTTCACAGTTTAAAAGCACTGACACATGACATCCAGCGTGGCTGCTGGACCGATGACGGGGCCAGGAACGCCAGCCTTGAGCACTGCAGAAAGATAGTACTCCAGTTAGGGCAGGAGAGCTGAGCCAGAGGCGCGCCAAAGGTACATCTGTAAATGATCTCCTTAAGTGCTGAGCTTCATAAAAACCATTTTTACTGCATCCTGGCACATCCTGTCTTAATGAGGCCCCCTTCGTACTCTCGCTATCCTTCCCCAGCGGGACGAGCTCGACGCTGCTGCGCGGTCCTGCATGGGAGACGGGAAAGACGGCCAGGGTGTGGGGGGTGTTTGGGGCCCTTCATTAGGACCCCGTGTTGCAGGGGCCCCACCCTCCGCCAGCTCCCCCCACCCCCTCGCTCGCTCCTGCATGGCATCGTCTCATTAGCGTTGGCTGTAGAAGCTTGTTAACCTTGCTAATCGAGAAGGAAAAGAGGATAAAAGACAGAGGAATTTACTGCCCGTTTGGGACATCAAAAGACGTCGGGAGGGGCCACGTGACGGGGACAATCCACTGTAGCGGGAAGGACTAGGGCTGGGGGGGTTGGGGCACACTGGGCAGGGACACTGGGGGGATACTAAGGATGAACACACACAGACATACTTTCCTTAGATTGAAAAATACATTAATATCAAAATATTAAAATATTAAAGCAATACATCTAATATCTACATACATCATTTGAAGCTTTTTTGGCAAATTTTAAACTTAAATGTAAATTTAAATCTTTACTTAGCCTTCATAAGCCTTCATAATGATTTTAGAAGTATGTGTCATGCAATCAGTTACAAAAGGCTGCCTGTTCTGCAACATGTATTATGCATAAACAGAGTAACCATTGCTGTTATTACTGGGCAAACACCAGAACAAATAGCATGGAGCTTTAATTGGTTCAAGTAGCTATAATAACCATCTCTGCAGCTCTTTCTGTGGTCACCCTTAGAACCTTGTAGAGAAACGCAGTAACTTTGCTTACACATGCAAAACTAACAGAGAGTGTAAAACATTGCACTTAACAGGGCAGTATGCAATAAGTGGTTTTTTAAAAGGGTAGTTACTTAACATTTCTTAGCTTTCCTGATTTAAAGAGCTGGATATTTTCACAAAAGCGATTCAGGCTGGGCACCTACGATAGCGGCCTCTTTTAGCATATTCATATTATTCCATATATCCTGTGGTTTAACCCAGTTAGAACTGAGAATTTAATAAAGGAAAAATGGGTTAGACAGCGTGTGAATGGCAGCATATGTCTATTCCGTATTCCCATCCTCAAAGCCACATTTCCATCAATCACAATGCTTTTAATCTATGACAATCAAGCCAAAAATTGCAATTTGAATTCACTTTTTCATAAAAAAAATAGCTTGTATGTACCTAAACATGGAAACATTTTTCTATTTCAAGATTGGTTGAGCCCCTCTGCCTAGATAAAAATGGCTCACAGTCTACCATTGCTTTTAATCACTCATAATCAAGGATGTTACCATTGCAATTGTCTTTTCTTCAGTCATTTTTCTTTGGGAAGGAATAAACATTGGCCCTTATGGTTTTCATTTTACACAATATTAACAAATATGCTCATGCTTAAATTTAATCTAAGCTTATGATCCAGACTGAAAGAATTTTTCAGAATTCATAAAAGTTTAAGCAATTGAAAAAAAAGTACTACACTTACACAAATTAATAAATGCTATAGAGTCGTGAAAACATTAAGCTTTGAAATGCATTCAAACCTTAGAAGTACTAACAAGAGGTTGTTGATGTAACATTTAACAGTCAAATATTTATTTCTGTAGTCAAGGAAGAGTAAATGAATTAAACAAGCACACACTCTCAAGTGAATTCGTAATTGCACTGTTAACATAAAACTACTAATTTCACAGCAGGTTCTGAAGCATAGACTCATTTTTTTACATGACCATCGGATTTGTATAACACCTTTTAAATATGGCATCCAACCCAAATGAAGACAAAAAAAGTTGTTAAACAGGTCGAGATTTGATTCCATTTAGAAGAAGTTAATAATATTAAAAACAGGAATAAGGAAAACAGAGATATGTAACATAAGTTACAGGGTTATCTTTGAAGTGTAACTATTACCAACTATTCAATGATTGTTTTTTGTTTACACATGAAGACCAAAGGTTTCCATAAGCCTAGGAAGCAGGCTTTGAACTGATTATTGCAGGTATCATTTGGAGAACCAAAATTTTGTCCCAAGAGATTATATTTAGTGTGATCATCAACAATTTTTACATTAAGATCTATGATCAACAGCATCAATTTGAAATAATAATAAGAATAATAATGTAGCAGGTATTATTATGTTAAACTGATGAAATAAAGATATGACAAATAATTATTTTACAGAGCAATGTACTGATATAATTTCAGCCAAAGCTGAAGCTAGATTTTTTGTCCTTTCAAACTTCTACTCATTTTTGTTACTGACTGATGAAAGAAATAATTCATGTCACATCCAGCATCAATACAGTAATAAAAGGTTAAAATGTTTTGTTTTTGCAGTCAGCGACATTATAAATACTGGTTTATTAAGTAGTCCAATAGTATGGAACTTCTTACTTACTTTTATTTCTTCTCACAGACAAATGTTTAGACTTAGAGGTTGACCGAATCAACTTTATCACAACGGTTA
>JABFEB020000124.1:11332320-11363598 GCA_019775895.2 Stomatorhinus ivindoensis | reverse complement strand
TTACTTACTTTTATTTCTTCTCACAGACAAATGTTTAGACTTAGAGGTTGACCGAATCAACTTTATCACAACGGTTATCTTATTGCTCTCATAATTTCTTCCTTCCTGAAACATTGGAGGGATTAAATGCAATTAAAACAAGATTTTATGAAAGCCTGACTTTCCACCAACTTTTCAGTGGCCACACTGTGATAAAATACAGCATGAACATTCAATCTGGATATTTTGCACTTATTTTATAAACTTGAATGAAATTAATGTTATACTCTTTTACATAAAAATTTTAGTAGAAGCTATTATCCAGAAGATAATCACTGTGTCAAGCACACAAAGGCTCCCTGGATCTCAGCATGAGGGTACAACAAGAATACCGTACATCTAATGTCAAGTTTGCAGAAACTGATTTATTTTGTCTTAGTGTTCTGGAAGAGAACCAGTAATCGGTTATTGTTTTCTGTTCTCAACTTTTCCATGTAATTCTCCTTTGGTGTTTTGTCCTCCAAAAGAGCAACAAGAGTAATGAAACAAGTCATTTACATTGAAAAAAATTGAACAGTAAAGATTATTTGAAGTCTGAAGAAAAGGCAGATGGATGGCCCCGGAACGAGCATGAAGGAATGTCACTGAAGAATGAGATGCTGAATGTCACAAAGCTTTGCTGCCCTGGAGTGACAACTCCTTGGGCCTTTGCTGCACGTCACCACTGGGCCACACAGCTCCGTGTCATCAGTGACGTGTCCTTCAGAGCCACGGCCACTGGCCCCGCTTATCTCTCAATGCTGTCAATTTCATTCCCTCCCCAATTAAATGGAGTACAAGACAAGCGGAAGTGCAAATAAATAAATATACAACAGTGTAGGGAAGATGTGGTGACCTGAGCTTAACTGTTTTGTCCTCAGCTTGTCCTGTCAGTCTGTCCCTGCGAGGGGAGCCTGTTCCTTGGCATCAACTTCAAGCAGATCTAAGGAGCTGAAACACTAAACAGGGCAGCTGAGAGAGTGCTACCATCACACTCATATTGCATGCAGGCACCCTCTTCTGGATTTCTGAACTGTTCAAATGAAAAAATGAAAAACTAAATATATAAATGTACCTTCAACTAGATAATGAAGGTTCCAACTGCCCATTTAAAGGATGAAGTACTAAACTGGTATTGAAAATGTTAATCGTGTTTTTCACATTTAACACTGGAATATTTTTTCGAAAAAACTTTTTTAAATTTTATTTTCCTGTAAAAGATATTGCAGCTAGAGAACAGTAGGCCTCAGATGTGGCCCCAAAAGTCCTAAAAATAGCCGGAGTTGTTCTCAGACTTCAGCCCACAACAGGTCTTTGAAAGAAATGCTGTGGCAGACCAAAAAAAGCAAAAGCCACAAGGATTTGCCAGAGAGAGCTTGTTTTCACTGGCAGTGATGACATCATCTTGAGTATTGAAAAAAGCATTGTAGTAACAAACAGTAAACAGTCTCTGTGGCCTGGGCAGTCTGGACTGGGAAGTTAGTGAATGAGCAGGAGTCACTAGGCAAATGTTTTCAGAAGACGTGAAATAAATTTAATAATAGCAAACATACTATTATGGTTTCTTAGCAGCATACTTTTGGACCCATAACTATTTTACATAGTAAGATCTGGAAAAGTCTTTCATTTTAATGTCCAACAGTCTTGTGCATTAGGTAACATGGGCACAAGGATATTTTTTTATTTAGTAGCAGAGAACATGGAACATATACGTGAAAATTCAAAACGAGAAAAGGAAAAGATGGTCTATTTATGATATGCGAGTGAAAATGTTTAGCTACATATTGGAACTGGCCAACAAAAAAAATTCTTTATTTTTTGTTTATTTATTTTACTGTTTTAATGTGTGTGTGTGTGTGTGTGTGTGTGTGTGTGTGTGCAGTGTAATGTACTTCTCAAATTAAATTTCGCTATATATATATAAATTAATACATAACTGTCATTACACTTGTCACTTCATGGCATGTCGAGATCAGAGAATATATTCAAGCCTTCGGCAATGTTTGACCTTTCACGAATGGTAAACACAGACTGACTAATTAACCCATCCTCCGCAGCGCCACGAGACATCTACATACAAAGAAATCCTTACATTTTTATTGCTGTCATAAACCCTTATTCACCAGTGGCTTATGATAGCGGGTCGTCTGAATTGCAAATGTTCTTGTTTGTTCCACTTAGGTTTATTAACCACTTAGTTTAATAACTTTTTCAAATATTAACGACGTATTAATATCGCCCTATGCTAAGAGTAAACGCAAAACTAGCTCTGTTCATCTTTCATGATGTTTTGTAGTTTAAAATGTCAGAGTGCGGTGTTCATTAGTCGAAGCTGAACTTCATTGTCATGCGCCCCATCTTCTCACACATCACTAATTAGGTTTGAACATAAAATACTCTAATAGTCTTCATCACCATTGTGTGGGGGACGTGAACTTCATTAACTCATTAAATATACATGAATTCACTTAATGCAAATTATACTGATTAATAGGACTCTGTCTTCTTTTTTCCTGTGGTACACGAATAAAAGTGACACTCACCTAGATTTGGGGAATCTTCATTTTATGTCTCTGAAGCCAGTACATTCAAATGGTCAATTTTACTCGGTTTTTACATTATTTTTGTATTAGGAAAACGTTAGTTTTCAGGTAAAATGCTTAGCAAAATAGGTCAAGATTAACACCTGACGGTTTTATGAGTATTTTCTTTCGAAAAGCTTGATATGACTACACCGCAAGCTACAGGTGCAAACAAATAAATCACCCGATACAGTTAATATTTCTGGAGCTTCGTATAACAAACGCAGTACGAGTCTTCTGCTTCTGTCAGATGAAAGTGTTGCAACGACAGCAACCCAGCTCGCCCTTTTTGCAAAATTATTTACTCTCTTAATAAAATAATGTGTTTTTAAATTAATTCTTAAATTCCTAAAAGAATACATTTTGTAGAAATTAGTTACGAATTACATGTGACAAGATTAAAGATTAAAATGAAAACAATATGCCGAATAATGTCAGAAAAGCAAAAGAAACGTTGCGTGTTTCATTTGAACACATCTGAGACCTCACTAACAAAACAGCATAGAAGATATAAATACATTGTTAATAAATAGGATGTATTGTTTTGATTTAAAGTCTGGGAATATTTAAATATTCATTCTGTCAAATAAGTCATTTCAGATTTTATAAGACCAAAACCATGTTTTCAAAGTTTCCTTTCAAAGAAAACATTTGCTTAAGTACAACCGATGTCCCTCTAATTGTTTTTATTGCTGCAGTCGGTGACATTAAGCCTTTCAGCTAAAATATTCACGGTTCTAAAACATTCTTATTGAAATTTACGCATGATAGGAAATACATGAATGGTATAGGAAAAACAAAACAAAAATTCTAAAAACGAAAAAGTAAACCTAAAATCATTTTATAGAAACATATCCCATTAACAGTCACTGGATTCTTCAACGGAATCCGCGGTTGAAATTTAATAATGATTTGCATTCCCAGGGTGAAAATATCTGTTAAATAGCCAGTTTAATACCCGTTTTGGTGTTGCGCTAAAAGCCTCCTGGATAGATCAACATCTAAAAGTTATGGCACATCTCTGGGTGCTGTAGTGCCAAGACACTCTGCACACCTGCTTTCTCCAGGCAAATACAGTCATAAGTTAATCACCCTGTTAGCAAGAAGGCAAGAAGGCTATGGTAGCCCGCGAGATGGGCGAGCCTCCAATCACGAGCCTTATCAATTATTATCATCGTCATCTTTGGCTACCTGCTGTATGAAAGCAGGTAAATGTGTGGCTTGTAAGAAAGGGAGGCGCAGGGGAGTTTCTAGCTACTGAAAAGATCAGGGGCTACGTCAAATCTAGCTGGGGCTTGACTTATTATTATTTTTAAATTTTTAAGGAAGATTGGCATCTTGGCTAAAATACTCTGGGCTCGGCTTAAAATATAGCCCTGAATGATCAGACCTAATGACGCCCTGGGAAGGGGTATCTCCTGGCTCAGTAGAACTCAGAGTTATGCTCTTTGTTTAAATGAGTAATGTGGCCTTTGCGTGATATGATTAAAAGGTTTGCATGATTGACGTTGTTTTAAGGTCACAGGCTGGATAGTCTAAATGGGTTACAGCCCACTTTTAACAAGTTTTTTTTCCACGTTAAAAGGGACTTAAACAAACACAGTGCTTTTGTTCCAACGTGGCCATATACCCCCCACCCCCACCCTGGCCACCCCTCCACCCCCTGATAAACATTCAGTGTAAAGGGGAGGAGTTAGGGGCTGGCAGGACCTTGCCAGCGCCGTTTGGCATGAATGGGAGAGTTAATAGAAAGTCACTTGTATGGAGTGGTGAATGGGACGGGGGGTGGGGGGGCTGCTCATTAGCCCGTTGGGTCTCAGGCCGCCGAAGGAAGCACTTGATGAACCCCTGACTCCCCACTGGGGACCCACTGTGATGGAAATGCCGTTATTGCCATGATCTGATGGTGGCTCCTCCCCCCAACCTGGGTCCCTACTGGGCTCCCATCATGCTTGACTAGCAAGTCAGGGGTCTGGGGGGGGGGGTTCAGGGAGAATAAGACAATTGGCTCAGCAACCGGGTTTGGTAGTGAGCAGACTGTAGGGGTCACAGCTCTTAGAGATCTGCGGCCCAACCAGGATCTCCTGATCCCTCCAGCCAACATTCCTGTCATGTGGCCTAGATGCAAATCAACCTTGGCATCTCCTTTTCAGTCATGACACGCACATGCGCTCCAAACAACGTGAAATACCCAGGAAAATGGCATCTTAGACTGAAGACCTGCACCTTCGAATAAAACTGCATCTGATAGAGAAACAGAGCCACAGACAGGCACTGATTCTGCAGAGCCACAGACAGGCACTGATTCTGCAGAGCCACAGACACGCACTGATTCTGCAGAGCCACAGACAGGCACTGATTCTGCAGAGCCACAGACAGCCACTGATTCTGCAGAGCCACAGACATACACTGATTCTGCAGAGCTACAGACACGCACTGATTCTGCATATCCTGAATTGCGCTTAGACTTTTTTTTTCTCTCAGAATCAACTGTACTGTGACCATGATAAATCTGTTTAGCAGTTTCTCAGCATGATTTATTAAAGGGCATCCAGGTCCGGAAAAGCAAAAAGGTAAAAGCCAGACAAGGCTTATAAGGTGACCTGATACAAAAGGGCTAACATATGTAGCCACACTAATTAATAATATAGTAATATATTATTACTGACAGATGCTATGATTTCTTATAGGAAGTACAGTAGCTAATGGATACTAAGTCAGCAATACTTTTTGACCCATTTATGGAGAATGCATCATGCATCACCCACTTCCTGTACAACACACATGTCGGCAGGAATAGGTTGCTTGGCAGGAGGATGGAATCACAGAGATTTATTCTGCTGCAGTTCTAGACCATCTGTGGCACCAAAACACGGAGCAGCAGGGGTCTCCTCTTCTGTATGGGGATGTTACGACGTCAAGACTTCCTGGTGCTGCAGTCTCTCTGAGAAGAGGGTGAGATCGTAACCTGCCAACTTCTCGTAGCAAAGCGGCAGCCAACAAGTCACTCATTAGCATTCTCACATGCAACACATTTTCATAAGAAGACATTTCTATTGATTAAGCAGAACATAGACCTCCAAAGATCTAAAGATGTAACGTGATGAGAATAAACCGCACAGCAAGTTTATAAGATCTCTGCATAGATACGGTAAAGGGAATTTAAAAGCCTTAAAAGTTTAATAAACCACAACTTGGGAGCTACTTCTTTTTTCACAAATAAAAACAAATAGGAAGGAAGAGTACAAGGTTATATTTTGATTATGGTGGATAAAATATTTAATAACCGCAACCTTGGACTGAGGAAGTACTGTCCTCTAAGTGCTGATTCAATATCATCAGTTTACAGATGGGTGCTAATCTGTACAGTATCTACTGGAAGCTGAGAGGTTCTGCTAGCTTGCTTGAGTAATGTAGCTTATTTAGAGACTGCATTATCCTGCTTGCCATGCTTTACCTCCCCACCCCCCCACCCTCGCATGGACCATCCCTTTCAACAAACACTAAGCAAGACTGGCAGCAGGCGTGTGTGCAGTGCCAGGCTAGAGGACATGGTGAAAGGACGGGGGGCGGGGGGGGGCGGCAGGCCCCATGCCACCTCTTTGGCACCCATCAGTTAGCGGGTTGTGAAAAGCAGAAAGCTGGCGATGGTGACCGGGCGGGACACACATCACAGGTCATGCTGAGAGTCTGCCTGACACCTGTCATGGCCGCTTACGGTGAAGAGCCGCTATTCCTGTCCTCTGGCCTCCCCCGCATTTAGGTACAGATGGGGGCACGGGGGCAGGGGGGGGGAGCGTGGCTGGCCCTGAGCGGCACCCAGGGAACCCTACACAGGCTGGGAAAGCCTTACGAGCTCCGCGTCTGTCCTTCTGAAGAATAAGGAGTTCCTTTTTCGCCCAGCCCCCAGCGTGCCTCTGGGCATATAGACATACCATGGTGTATATGTTCCCACCACGACGGCCAATCAGTGCTGGGCTGCTCACTACACATATTTATAGCCCATCTAGTGAATGTGGGGGTGTGAGATAGGGGTCGACTGGGATTACAGGACCAGGCTCTCCTGTCGACCCATAGAGTAAAGAGAGAGCAACATTCACCTGCTTTACCCATTTCCTGAGGTTGGATAAAAGGCTGCGTGACAGCCCACTGAAGTGTGAATCCAATGTGCTTTTTAAAAAAAAATAAATTTTAACGGCGAGTTTTGTAGGTGAGTTTTAAGAAAGGTGTAAAGTAGTGAAGTAGAGAGAGACGGGAAGGGAGAGGCAGTGACACGGAGAGAGAGAGAGAGAGAGAGAGAGAGAGAACTTGTTTGGTTCAGGAACCATTTAACGACTTCCCCTGGAAATTGAAAAAGGAAATAGTTTTAGGATGGATGGCAGTGGAGGGGGTTTGGGGGTGGGGGCTGTAAGTCTATATGAATACCAGATGAGACGAACATTAAGCCAAGCTGGGCAGAAGAGAAGACAGGCTGGGGGGCTGGGACAGAACAGTGGTTTGGGGGTAAGGGAAGGGGTGGCTGGTGTTTATGAGGTCATTTACCAAACTCGTGTTTTCAACATTTCCTCTAGACTTAAATTTTTCGGCTTTGTTCCCCCCTAATTGCTTCCATCCACGTGCAGATGGAGCTACTTCTCCACTCTGAGCTCGCTGTAGAAGCAGGAAGACCCATCCGATCCTCATGCATCAGAGCTGCCACCAGCTTACTAAGTACCGCAGTAAATTATCAGTTTGGTGTCACCGTCTAATTTACACGCACTATCGTTTCCAGCTCCAGAGCTGAAGTGCGGCTCAGGTTTAGCATTTTATACAGCCCTAGCTGCCTGTATTAACGTGCTTGCACTGTATCCCCAGGACGTATTTGCAATTTTTCATATTTAACAGCATCAAGGCTTCAGGAAACAAATTGAGCATGAAAACATCACCTAACCAGAAGCACATGTGCTCTGCTTACATTCAACAACACATAAAGCCATGTTCAAATTGTCCCTGCACCAAAAACAGGACAAGCTTCCTAACAAATATCATATAATAACTGCAGTTTGTAAGCTAATGAGAGATTGATGACTACCCTACATTACCCGACATAATGACCATGTTCCCAGGCTCCTTTATACTGTAACACGTGGTTTTTCAGACATAGATGCTGATTGGTTTGGCAAAAAAAAATACTTTGAAGATCTTTCTGGAAATAATCTAATACTACCAAACTGGCAAGACATAATCAGCTTTCTGTAAAGGTGCGTACGAGTAGCATTTTAAACAAAAAATTTTTACAGAAACGTTGTTAATGTATTATAAATAAACATTGCAGTTAATTTTAAACACTGCCATCCAAATTGCTTTTTGCAAAAAAGAAAAAGTTTATTTTACGCTGTGGCTTACTGAATCAAATAAACCTGTTGTATTTTTCTAAATGTGACTATGTTCAGCAAATGGTCTAATTGCACTTACATCAAGCTGGTCATGTTTGTTTAACTGGAATTTAAATTTTATCCTCTCTAGCTTGATTTGGTACTGACTTTAATGATTACATTAATTGCTAGCTAATTAATGATTACATTAATTGCTAACTAAGTAATGATTACATTAATTGCAGCACTAAATCTTTTAACAATGTACTGTATTTTTAATTTATTTTTTGGTGGGAGGGAGGTACAAATAGATATTTAAATATTTAATTGACTGTAGTTGGTATTAATTAAATACTACAAAGAATAGGAATACCCAAATAGGAGCCACAAAAATATAATTTACGCTTGATAATGCCTCTGATATTCCTGCGTTGTGTACAGCTTATAGATTTTAAATTGCTATTTTGCAAATAGCATTTTACATTATGCATGTTCTTCGAAAATATTAAAAATGAAAATATATTGTACATACTTAATAATGTTATATTTAAATGCAAGTTGGCCACAAACAACAGATTTTTAATATTTTACGTAATGAAGAAATGTTTTGTATTCAATTTTATATGCAAGTCATCCATTATGTTTTATGGGTCAGTGTCATGTTGTAATATCATTAATGAGCGTATAATTAAGTGAGGTGGACAACCTGAACACTCAGCAGTGAAAACTTGTCGCCTTTGGCACTGACAGTATTAGACTGCAATTCTTTTCAGTTTTATTCTGTCCCCATGCGAAGGGCCCAATATCAAGTGTTGTCCTATTGGTGGCAGACCTGTGCCCTCAGTCCAGGGTAAACTTAAATTAAAGGGGTTTCAGAGTCTTCTGGGGAGGACTGAACAGAATGCAGACATGAACGTGCACCTTCTTACCGCAGGTTTTAGCTACTGCATTGACTGCTCTGCTGGTTGGCTGTAGAGTTGGAGAACTTCTCTGTAATGTTTATGCATTTAGCCAGAACATTGTTGTGTTGCACATATTAGCTGGGCGATTAGCATCAGGATTTCTGACAGGAGGGGGAGTGACAGAGGGGGGTGTGCTCTGAACAGATATACACAGAGCTTCTGGGGAGGGTCACCTCAAAACAAACAGCCCCAAGGGGACAAAAGGTCAACAGAAAGGATGAAGGGAGACAGGGATTCTCTGGCAGAGAGGGACGTCTCCATGGTTACAGGGACGCCTGCTGCTTAACAAGATGGCAGCAGGAAGCTCCTAATATGTCGCCACACGGGAAATATCCGTTCAGCCAATATTTACGATAGGTGGTGTAACCTTTTTTTACTGAAGAGTTTCCTGAGAATTATATAAAGAACATCATGCATTTGCAGATTATTGAAAAGGTGCATCATTAAAGATTGAACACTATAACAATGGACCTGGATTGGGCTTGTATGTATTTGAACAAAACTACTTCACATCATTGCTGTGCAATAGATGCTGATGCTGCTGTTATGTGCAGTGCTGCAGTAATGATTCCCCTTACACATAGTCTTAGTGCCACTACCCACCTACCTTGAGAAGAATCAGAACAATAGAACTTCCTCCTTTTATTTCCTGCTGGAACAGCTAGAGAAATTTGACAGAAATTACTTGTTGCTAGATGGTGAGGATGCAAGACTAGTCGGATTTTAATGCACAGAGTGTAATATTGTAATGTTTGAAGTACTTCTATTGCCTGAACTGAAATTTTCAAATGGCTGACTATTTCAAAGAGCTTACCCCGGTCACGGGGTGGAGAACAGCCTGAGGACTTTGACAGGAACTCAGTGCACCTGGAGGAATCCTTCCAAACATGAGTAGAGCATGTAAAGTCCACACACAGATAGCAGAGGGGGATCTGAACATGCAAACTCCACACACGGAGAGGGGAAATGGGATCCGAACATGCACACTCCACACACAGAGAGTGGAGGTGGGACTCAAACACACCAACTGCACACTCAGAAAGTGGAAATGGGATTCAAATATGCAAACTCTATACCGAGAGAGAGGAAGTGGGATTCGATTCCACTTAGAGAGAGCAGAGATGGGATTCAAACCCACAGCCCTGGGAGAGTTACCCACATGACAGCCCATTGAATAAACATGTCTGTATAAAAATAAACACACTAATGCCAACTTCCTAGAATTCCTAATATTATCCACCATAAGAGAAATGAAGTAAAGCAAATATGTAAAAATGTGCTAACAAATTTCCTATTGATGACAGCAGAAGTTATTGTAAAGAAACTGTGATATAGTTTCTTAGCTCCAGTATTTCAGATTAACAGGCTATGGAGGAAGAGATACTGGCCTAAAATCAGCAGCTCTTTGTCAGTGAAGTAGACTTGTGATGGACAGTTTAGTTCTGCTCCCAGTGGCAGTAGCTTGACTTCTCTTTACTGGAACCTTTGCACAGGTAGAGTGTAAAATTATAAGCTGTTTTTATCACTTGGGAGGTAAGTCATTGGCAGGGCTTCTGGAATATGAGTAAAGTCTTCACTGGAATTCCAGTTTCATTTTTTTAAAACATTGCATATAGGGTTACAGGTTTAGCCTTGAGCCTATCACTTGTCACAATGAATTAAAGGTAGCTACTGTGTCCTGCCTACCAGGATGATCTTGCCAGGGACCTTGAGGCATGTGATAGGGCGACAGTGAAGACGTGTGTATCCTCAGTGCCCGTGTTTCCCAATCCGCTCCTGGGGACCCAGACGGTCCACGTTTTTTCTCCCTCCCAGCTCTCCAAAACCTGGACTGCCTGGTAGAGAGCAGGGATGGAGTGAAAACATGGACCGTCTGTGGATCCCCAAGGACTGTGTTGGGAAACCCTGTGCCATGTTCCAAAGATCATCACTACAATGCCACTTTAAAAGCTGCCGCACACCATGCAATCCCACTGCTGCTGTGTAACACAATACTCCACAGACTGGGAAGCTGGGGTGTGAAAACGTCAGTTTTTTTCGATTATTAGTAGACATGCTTATCCAGATTGAATTAAAATTACAATTATAATTTAAATTGTATTTTATTTCTTTTCACATTAATAGAGATTTTACTGATAAGTCAAATGCCTTTCGCATTCAATCAGAATTCCACAATCTTAACTACTATGTCACCTTCTAACCCTTTTCAGCAATTAGTCTACTGAGATAAAGTCACATCCCTAGGCCTCATCAAAACTGCAAGGGCATGACCTTCATTTACACTCAGCCTCATGATAAGTGGTTGGAAGTTTAACAGTTTACACATTTAACATATTTAATAAGCACATTTTATAAAAATGTGTTAATCATTAATTTTTAAATGTAATCATTATGGCTATATGGAAGAGATTGAAGTTCTTTTTATAATCTTTCCCTTTTTGCAAAATACCACGTAGGAGGGTTGTGATAAACTCACATAACGTGATAATGGTCATGCAAAATCCAATATTTAAGTTCAGCAAGCAAATCAGAAAGTTACCAAGTTTGCATGAACGGGCATTTGTTGAAGGCAAAAAACGTTGTGCGATGACCTCCTCAGAAGCAGCAGACATAAACACGTGCCAGATACAGCTTTAATGTATTGGAAATCATTATATGTCACTCTGTCCAAGATCTCATATCTATGAAGACACATCACGCATAAGCATGTTGCTCTAATTGGAATCTTACTGTAATGTGCTTTAACGTACTGCAACAGAAGCTGTGACTTCAATGGATCATTTGGGGGCAAACTGCCGTGTTAACAGGAATGTCTTCATCAATGAGATGCACCCAAGGGACTTATTCAAATTACTTTAGAGCATGAAAACAGAATGGCTTTCACACGGCTGTCTTGTATTATCTTTTTACTATGTTTATGTATGAATATTGATGATTGATTCTGTATATGCACACAAATTCTATTTCTATACAATAAATTTATTGATGTCACTTTTTTATGCAGATGTTTATTAACTGTCTTTATATATAGAATTAGCACTCAAATGTCACATATATTTTAAAAAAATAATAATAACAACAGAAATAGGTTTTTCCTAAAATACAAGCATATGTACATACATTTTAACAACATGATTGCATTTACAAGTACGTATCCCAGGCAACAGAAACCAAATGTTATGACAAAAAAACTGTACTGTACTTCACTTTGTTAATGTCCTTTTTCAGTTCCAGCTCCCGGGAAAAGGAGGAGGTAGGGCGCCCTCTTGTGTTCATTATCCAGTAAGACGAAAACATCATGACGCGATAAATATCTCTGCAGCTCACGAATCTGGCAGACGTTGATAAAACCTGAAGAGTAGTCACAAAAAAAGCAATAATAACTACTGTTATGGAAAAACAAAAATAAAATGGGCCGTCATGAAATATCAATCTGCCTGCATAATCTTTGATCTGACCTGACTGTGTTTGACTCCCACACCTGACAGTGGTGGGCAGTCTTCAGGTTGCCTTTAAATGCAGGGTTCATTTCTAGCTTAACTGTCATATACAGACGGTTGGACGGAGTTCAGGGCGTGCAGAGTGCATGCCATGCTAAGTGTCGGGTGGGGTAGGTCACTGAGATCAACACCGCCCCTAATTATCTCAGGACCTTTCCCTAAACGGCCGTGACACATTGGACAGCTAGAGACAGCACAGGTCCATACCACCAATACTACTTAATTAGCTTGCCAGTTTTACTGCTGTCTTTCTTAATATTCTATCTATCTATCTATCTATCTATCTATCTATGTATGCACACACACAATACTGCAATGCAGTACTACAATAAAACAATAACAGAAAAAATGGTGAACTCTGACCCAAAATTACGTGCCATGCCAAAGGTGGAAGGTATTCCCATATACTGAGGGGTCAGGAAACCTGCAGATTTCTACATTAAAAAAACAACAACACTGACCTTCTTTGTGACTTCCGGTATTAGGAGCCTCTGACTGCCATTAAATGGGTTATTTAGTTTACAGGACTCACATCCCCACGGGCAGAGCTCAGAGAGATGCTGTTCCGGAGAAGCCGCCGCAGTCCCAAGCTGAGCCACTTTCATGTCTGCCAGATTGACTGACACTGCTCATGTTAACTGCAAGTGAAATTAGGACAGAGCAAACACTATAAAACCCAAAGGAACTACGTTTTTCGCAGCTGTTTTTTAAGTCGTAACATGTGTACACATTGTAGCAGATTTATTGCTATAGTACTCTGAAAAAAATGGACTATCTTTTAAACAGAAAGAAGTGGACACAGAAATGGTCATTTAATAAAACTTGATAGGAATTAAATATGAACAAAGTATACATTGTATACCAAAATGAATTCAAAAGTACCAGAGATGTTCCCACAAAGTTGTTAAACAAAAAGAAATGATTTTCATTGAAATGAGACATTTGCTTTGCATTTACCAGCAACGTCCCTCACATGAGACTTCTCATCTGGTAGAGATTGCTTTGAAACTCTTGATACACAATGCAGAAAAAACAAAACCAGGGGGAAAAAACAATACCATGTAACAATGGAATCTTTTATGCAAATTGGATTTTTAACAATTTTAGGTTGCCATTGTGAGGATGTATGTCCAACAATGGTGGTAATGGTGGTGGCATTTCTGTTCCATTTTGTTTTAATTGGGTTGTTTCTTCTTCTTCTTCTTCTTCTTTCCAGAATGATCACTAAAAGAATAGAACTTTTCTTCTTAGGGTATTTTCAAAGAATTCTTCCCATTTCTTTTAATTCAATCAGCATTGTCAATTCAATGTACCAAGCTTAGCTGTGATCCCTTTTATGGTTTGTTTACTGTAAACAGTATGATATCCATCTTGAGGACAAAACCCTTGAGGTAAGATCATCAAATGGCAGGTTTTCTTCTTGTGAGAATTATAAACCCCCATGGAATATGATTAAAGTGTGATGCGTCTAGATTTAGAGGAGCTGAATTGATTAATATTTTGAGTAATATATTAACTATAAAACTTTACTATTAAAATCAGTTAATATCCCGTTTAAACCAATAATGATCAAAAAACAAATAAAACAAAACACACCTAAGAAGGTACATAATAATACAATACAAACATGAATATACATGCACACACAAACATGCAATACCGACAAAGCCTGTAAATATGTATTATATCTTTGAAAGAGGTTATGACTGAAGAGTAGTTCACCGAGTGACCAAAAAAAAAACTCTTTTGTTATAGTTTTTCTTGTGAATCTCAACATGTAGAAAACAGGGAGCGATTCACAGAGTAGCGTGACTGCGCTTGCTACAATTAGGCAGTGATGGACAGCTTGACTCGGCTGCGATTTTATCCACAAGCAACAAAGACACGCGCCGTGGTCTTCGGGGACTCGCATCAGCGAAGGCATTCTTATCTGCTTCAGGGTGACGGCTCAGCCCCCAGGCTCCAGGGAGCTGCCCGAACGCCGCGCAATTCATCTTGAAAAATGAGAAGAAAAATGCAGGTGGAGGCGTATAATTGACTAACCAAATATTCTTAGGGATTTAGTTTTTTCCTTTATACGACAAAGAAACCATCAATACATTTCTGGGTATAGCTTCTTTAAAGCACACTTAACAGGAAGGCCTTATGATTTATAGGAGCAACCCTGCTGCTTAGTAAACATACATAGCTCTCCGTGACTCATTAGTTATCTTTACCCACATGGACTGAGTGCAGTAGCATACACCATATATTAGGCCTAACTATGAAAACCCATTTTTGAAAACCCACTATAGACCTACCTGCGCGGGTACGTGTTGGTAATATTGAATAAGACGTTTAACAGATTCGGCGCACGGATTTCAAATTGCTTGAACTGGCATTAGGCGATTTCCCTTACATGCATTTTATTTTAATAAGCGGGAGCAGCGTCGAATCCACAATTAAAAGTGAAGCGTAAAACTTTGGGCTGGGACGGGGCACAATTATCCACAATTCTTCGTTTTTATCAAGTCATCGCAGGTGAGAAACCATAATAATAATAATAATTTCCGCAGTTTATCTCCGTCCAGCAAAATGACTGCAACAGATTATATCCGCGATCTACTGTCACTGCTGAAAAACTGTGCAAATAGGCCTACTTGTATCCATGACTAAATATTGTTAGGCCTATATAATTAAACTAATACCTGTATTTGTTTACGTTTCCAGAAATATTAAGGATTAAAACAAACACGCACTTGCACGGTTGTTAAAATAAAACAACCACCTAACAGTTTCTGACAATGCGATTTCGTTACGGCAATTTTTATTATTAATATTTCAAGAATGTATAAATTATTCTCTGTTGTCAGACATTCATTTCATTGCTTAAGGCTCCAGCGTAAAAAATGACGTTGAAGATAAGAAAGGTGTTTAACCAGGATTTTTTATTTAATAGCCTATATTTTACGTTTTAGTTATCGTTGCATGTCGTGCTTAAAACGGCATTATATTATATTGAGACGAACCGAGATTTACCAATTAATATAGTGAGTCGTACATGTGTAGTGTTTTACACAGAAATTAATCTCAGTTTGCCGTATATCATTGTTCCCTTGGGAGGACGGTTTCTCCTTGCTTGACTGACCGCACACAGCAGGATTTATCCCATTTCTTGCGAACGTGTGAAATATAGCACTTATTCTCCGCCCGAAGTAATAAAAATTTAAGTGTACATTTAAAGCTTTAAAGAATTAAATAATAAAGGCGGCAAAGATTATAACCTTTGCTTAACTTATTAAGAAACCAGAGCGAAATTCACACAAATGTACATAAGTGTATGGAAAGCAATCTAAAAAAAGAGAAGAAAAATTAATTATGTTTTCAGAGTGTGAGATATAGTAGTTTGCTGAATTATAGTAGTCTCTCCGCCAACTCACCCCCCCCCCCCAAAAAACCGACTTTCCTTTGATCTGTGTTGTGCTACAACAGTGTGAAAAAATAAAATAAAGAACTAAGTTCCTTTCCGCCTTGAAGGTCTCCCCTTCTCTGTAGGAGAGGGAGACATGAGGATATATATCCTCAGACTTAAGTCTCTCTATCCTTTTCTTCTTAAATTACTTTTATGACATTATTAGGTGTCATAATAAAGAGTGCCGTGTGTTTTTTTTCTCATTTGTTTGCTCAACAGGTGCTATCATCCATGAGTGTAGAGAACAAATGAAATACTATCCTTCATGCGGAAGAACACCTAACAGGCGATTCCGCTGAAGTGTCTTTCCATAGGGCACATATGCCGAGCCTGTTCTAAATCCACTGCCTTCCCAGTAACAATGCTGTTGGCAGATATAGAGGTAACATCGCTGTTTTGTCTATTCATTTTACGACGAAAAATTACCATTAAACTTCAACCCGGTTTTTCGACGTAATATGAATATAGCATTTGTGAATGTATATAGCATTTGCGTCAATGACGTTTACGTACTTGTCACTAGACCTTACCATCGGACATGAGAAAAAAATACAATCGGTTTAGCACTCAATAGCTTAACGTTCAGCTTAGCTGACTGTTGTTGTGTGTTTTTACTGTGGTAACTGTCATTTGAAGGATGGTTAAAAAGGGTTGAAAAGAAGAATTCCGTGCATAGGGGTGAGTTGTTTTCCTTTACAAGATGATGTTTGATGTTTCCATTAAATTTACATTATTCAGCAGGCGCTTTTATCTGAAGCGACATATAGAGAATGCAGGATCAGCCAGTGCTTGGAGGGACTGGGGTTTAGAGCCTAGCTCAAGGGCCCAACGGTGACATCACTCTGCCAATCCTGGGATATGAACCGGCAACCTTCCAATGATGGGCACAGAGCCACACTCCACCCACACACTTCACCAGTTAAATTACATGCACCTTGAAAATGAGCATTGCCATAGACACCAAAATGTGTATTAGCCTTTACACTACAGCCTTATGTTTCCTTACTGATTGCTTTTCAATAGAAATATACAAAATTAAGAGTGAAAGTGCAAATATAGATAGAATATTTTTCTGATCACACTGTTGTCAGCCACTGCCTTTGTTTCTGATTGTCTATTGCAGAATGATTTGATCTGTTCTACAGCAACATGTTTATATCACAGTAGTTGCAGTTAGACCTTTACTTTTTAATTGTTTTGGGGTGGATGAGTGATTATACCTGCTTTAGAGCCCTGGGGGGGGGGATTGCAACTGTCATGGGCCCCACAAATGAATGTGGGGGTGTTGGGGAGGATGTACCCCTGTAATAGGACCTTTGAAATTAGTTTGATGTTTATTGGTGTAGATTCGGGTAAAGTTTGAAATCTTGCTGCTACACAGTGGTAAGGAAATTCTACAGAATGGTGAGATTCTGTTTTGCGAAAGGATGAAACATCCTGCTACCAGCTGCAATCCCCATACCCGGAAATATGAAAAGCTGAACAGCAATGGCATTATAACCTGCAGAAGAAAACATGAAATCTAAGATCTCAGTCTGTAGGAGAGCTGCACTGCAGCTAATCATTTCTGTCTTGAGGCACAGTTAATTTCAGTAATTTGGCATGTATTTTTTACTTTTTTAAAATATCAGAAACAGCATATTGAAAAATAAAAATACATTTGACATGGCATATTCACGTTTTTCATTGCTACATTTGTATATCCTTAATATTTTAGATGACTAAAGTGAAGGAACTCAACATGAATTATAACGGAAAGAAAATCTGTCCATCCATCCATCCAGCCATCCATCCATCCATTCATTTTCTATAGCAGCCTATCCTAGGCAGGGTTGCAGGGGTCCGCAGCCAATGCCAAAAGCTAGGGGCATATGGCAGGGAATAACGCCACATAAATAAGTGATAAATAAATAAAATCATCTTCTTGAAGTCTGTAGCCCATACTCACCACGTTTCCAGTCTCCGATCTAACCCCATCTTCTGAGCTTGATAAGATTGGAAGTTGTTCCCAGAGGCAGGCAGGCACTGAAAGATTCTCCTGCTGTCAGTGGGAGTAAACAGAGCAGGTGGGAATGTGCAATTGTTGCATTTTAATTTCTCCTCTAATTGTAAATCAGTGGGGTGTCATGAGCGAACAGGCTTGGCACAGTCAGCTTGCTTTGCATGCATCCCTGCTACATGTCGTGTTTTTATTCAGTTCTTACTCGCTGTGTAAGATGTTTGTATGGCGCAGTGTGAAATTTTACTACCTGTTTCATGCACTATTTTTACTACGCCGATTTCAGTACATGGGACAGAAGAATTTGAAACCTCTTATCACAAGTAAGGTTGGCCATTGTTTGTATTTGCGATGTTCAATATTCTTCCTAGAACTTGCACAGTGCAAAATAACCAGGTAATAAGACCAAAGAATACAGGGCAAAAACACAAGAGAAAATCTAAATTATATATAGTAATACAGTTTTTAAATGTAAGCTGTTATAGAAATTTATATGAAACTTTATGTAACGGGCTTTTGAAGTTTTTTGTTAATTGTGACACCTTTTTTGTATCAAAATTGCATATATGGTCCTGTGGTCATCCCCAATGCGTTTCTAATTAGAAATGAAATATCTCAGTGTTGACATGATTTGCTGGCTTATGCTGCTTTGAAGCCATGATCTGCCTTCACTGCATTTGACTTTGATGAATTTATAGCCCGGGACCTCGGGCAATTAGTGAAAGTGGCACTTGGAGAGAAATGGCTGGCATGCTTCGCTTTTAATGCCGTCTTTTTTCTTAGAGGCTGCAGTGAAGAGAAAGGTTTCAGGAAAAGTTGTGCTGGATTACAATTTGATCCGTCTTGAGCCGTCATCTAACAGCGCAGTGAGGGTCATGCATGCCAGTCATTCAGCTCTGTAAGACTCAGCAATCCAGTTTATTTCCAGTGGATTTAATATTGTAGTTTGTATAATGAAATGGCAGCTAAATACATTTTTAAAAATCTTCCTGAAACTAAAAAGGGTTTTGAATTGTGAAATTGTTTCATAATGTAATTGTTCCTGTAAACCATTCCCATCATGTGACATCCTTTCCTTTGGGCTGACCGCATCTTGTTTCCAGTGCATTTTTGAATTGCACAATTAATTTAAAAATAAGATTCAGGAAGTACTGAAGTTCCTGTCTGTTGAGCACGAAATTAGTATCAATGGTCATTTTTGCCTGCAGTTTATCTGAAGCAAAGCAGGCTTGAAGAGCTGGATCTCATTGGGTTACGATTAGGTTAGGGTTAGGGTTAGGTTAGGGTTAGGTCAGAACCGGTCACATGATGCCCAAGGTCTTATGTGTCTGTCTCACACAGAGAGGAAATAAACATTCCAGGGGATGCAAGCATTCAAATGCTGGCCTTTTTACTATACTGCAACCTGTATCCATTTCCCAGTAGGCAATGGGGAGATGTTTATATCAAAGTGTTGACTTCCATCTGGGGTGTCCAGCGATCAGAGCAATTAATTCATCTGCTGTGAAAAAACAAGAAAAAAACAATTTATCAGAAACTATAACAACGATACCAGTGCTGCTGCTACTGCTAAAAATAATGGTAATAATAAAGCTTGGTTTAATGTGTAGAATTCTTTAGAATGTGCAGTTATTTCTGTGATACTAATAAGGGCTCCTTACTAGGACCTGAATGGTGTTAAATTAATTTTAGTCAGCTGGGGTTGCAAAAAATGTATGTGACGGCAAAACACCTGTGATGTGTGACTCTATGTAATCATGCTCACTGAAAGACCCCCCTAGGCACTCCTGTGGGGCTTTAAAGGACAAGCGACCTTCAGCTGCAGGACACTTTCACAGGAAACAGGCACGGTGCCAAGCCGACGATGGGTTGGTGCACTGGCGAGACAACCCTTTTTGCGGCTACTTTAAGCTCAACAAATGACACTTCAACAAGCCACTGTGAAGCCTAATGTATTTTCATATTTGTTTTTATCTTTCCGCACTAGCGGCCTGAGTGATATTTCTGAGACATGACTGACACATACTACGGTGACGGCTTCACCAGCATATTGCAGAAAGATCATTACTCAGGAGTTTAAATATTTTTATTGTAAACACATATACATTGATAGGCAGTAGATAATAGACAGCTCTGTCAACACCTTGATTTACTTCAAGACCAGACTTTGCATACTTGGCCTCCTTTGTTCTTTTTGGATAAAAACCAAAGCCAGAAATTTCAGTTTTGTTGCACTTCAGTGCTGTGAGGGTTCAGCCGGATAGGACTCAGTGATAGGAAGGTTGCCGATTAAAATCCCAGAATGATGTCATCCTTGGCCCCCAGACCTGTGGCCTGTACTATGAAGCGGGGTTACTGGCTTATGGTGGTAACTTGTTGGATTTAATGTACCACAGTTTAAAAGGACTTGATATTCGTGCACTTACATTTTGCCCAGACTACCTTAAATCCTACAATTACCCCAATAAGCCAGTAACCCCGCTTCGTAGTACAGGGCACTGGGCCCCCAACCTCCGATTGCTCCAGGGACCGTCTGACGCTCCTTTCTTAACACTAGAAAGACTGACTGGGTCAATTGACCCAAATCAAACAAAATCACTGCTATTTCTCATTGAAGTTCTTGCTACAAAAATCAGAAAATTCTTGAACAGAACATGGTAACACAAATGAAGTTGCTGGTGAAGTTAGTATTTTACAGCAGTATATACCTAGAAAGACTGACTGGGTCAATTGACCCAGTCAGTCTTTCTAGTGTTAAATGTAGGTCACTTTGTTTAGAGATGTCTATGTCTACTAAATAAATGAATTTTATTTATTAATTTTCACTTACATGTGCCTGAAATGCATATAAATTCCACTGTATAAGTGAATAGTTTACTTTATCCTAGTGGCACTTGAAGCTGAGTATGTAGTTGAACTCCTAGGGCTTCCCCATTTCAAGCTAAAACTAAGCTGGTCAACATAGAGTTTTTGTATATCATTTGTTTTGACTTTTATTTTCAGTCACTGCATGTTATGACAACAAAATATACGTTACATTGTTGTGAGACAGTTGTAATTTAATATGAAGAAATATAAACAACGGCATTAAATCATAATATCCAAAGAATCTTATGTATGTGGCGTAGCATTATGTATGTGGCATAGCTTAATGTATGTGCCATGGCATTATGTATGTGGCATAGCTTTATGTATGTGGCATAGCATTATGTATGTAGAATAGATTTTTGTGGCATAGCCTTATGTGGCATGGCTCTGCATGTGATTTACCTTGCTGGCATCTTGCCCAGCGTGATCCCCTGTTTTGTCTCCCAGGCTGCCCGATCCCACAGCCCAGTACTGGATAATGGTGCGAAAGTGGAAGGATGGATGGATGTTACCAGTATTCTAGCCAGCTGTTTGACATTTAGCATGCATTATTGTTCCACTTACAAAAACGTTTGCACACTAACGGAATGAAATCCTCAACCGAAAAAAATAATAATTTAATCAATAGCATTTTGTTTGCACTTCCCTTCAATAAATGCAAAAGTATACAAGTAAATTAAAAGCATTAAGGGGAAGAGAGAGGAAGTGAGAGAGAGTATGATAGAGTAAATACTGATTTAATTAAATATGTTAGATGTGGTAGATCTTCAGCAGTCAGTACTGTCAGTGGTGGCAGATAGTTGGCGCATATTTGTTTTGGCAGTTGAACACTTAGGAAGACATGATAACCTCAGCTTATTAAAGCAACAGTTTAACTGTAATTCCTTAAGCTGAATCAGGGGGTTGCCTAGGCAGGTATGAAAGCAGGAAGTGACTTTTTTTTTTAAAGAATACACATGGCAGTTTGTGTGTGTGTGCGCGCGCGTGTGTGTGTGTTTGTGTGTCTGCAGAGGTACACAGAGAAACGTACAGAATGTGAAGTGAAATTGACATTCGACTAAAATATTAGTAACAAATTTAACTAATAGTAACTTTTATACAAGCCTCAGCACTATTTAACAGTAAGACGTAAGCGGTGCACACCATCCCTGAATTAGGCAACAAAAGCACTTTGATCCATCGCAGATTTATGTCAAACATGACTAACGCCTTGCCAGCCCCTTGAACTCTGCTCAGTATTTACTCCTGGGACCTTCTGTCCTGACAAAATGTTGGAATCAGGAGGTTCTGCTTCAAGATTTTAGCTACAAAAGGGCAGATGCGCTGGGGGTGTCAAAGCTGCCCCGCTGTATTATTCAAATCCCTCTGTTGCTTTTAAAGAAGTGAGCGCTGTAAAATGCCTTCCGCCTTCCTCATTCTCCTGTCCGTCCCCCCCAAAAAAATCACTACCTAGCAGATGAGAGCACAAAGTGTCCTTTTATATCTCGACTTTTAAGAAATTATGCGCAGGATGAAATATTAAGAAATAAATCCATTGTAACTCAATAAACACCCCGCCGTTTTTCAGTTGTTCGGCTGCGATGGTATCAGTATCAATTCAACAGTAATGTGTCATGCCAGTAATGAAATTAATATATCACTCAGTCACACTTAAAAAAAAACCCTGACTCTTCAAAATGAATGAAATTGTCATCTTCACACCTCTGTTCCCCTTCCTTTGAAGACTCATTATATCAGTGACATGTGGTTCCTCAAGTCTTCACTTGTGAATTTCTGCATTAATCTGGCTTTATTCTTTGATGGTATTCAACTCGGAATTATTATCTTTGAAAAATCCCTGACAGCTGACCTACTGTTTTCATCTTCAAAACATATCAAGTATCGTCAGAATAAATCGCTTTAGTAAATGAAAAAAACAAATTTTCCAGGCAAAAATTCATTTTCAGAAATGTTAACAATGAAGAAGTAGATTTGATATAGTGGATAATACTTTGGCCTCACAACTCTACCATTGACAAGGATCAATTTCTGTCCCAGCTCTACATGTGGGAAGTAACATATTTTCCCTCTGTCTATGTGAGTTTCTTCTGGGTTCTCTGGTTACAGCAGTTTAGCTGAATTAGCATCTTTCCCATAGTACATGAGAGTGTGCCTGAGGTAGATCAGCACCTTGTCAATAGTGTCCTCTATCTCATGTACCTTTCCCTGCCATTGGGTCTGGAAAACGGTTAGCTAAAATGATGGTGGTAGAATGATAGTAATAGAATTGAAAAATCTGCCTATATCTGTATGAAAACAATATGATATAAAGGTAAACAAAAGCAAAGAAATATTGTTCATGAATGCATTTTTGTGGTCTTGAAATGAGCTAAAAAGTCGTTTCATTTTAGCGGTGGATTTTCTTCATGGAGAAGCCACTGAAGGTCATTTGTTCCGGAATTTACAAAAAATTCAAGAAATCGTCCAGCCATACGTGACATATGCTGAGTGGCCCTTATCATGATGCACACATCCGGGTAATGCCCGGGTAATGCCCGGGTAATGCCCGGTGCCAGGCCTCAGCACAGGGCCTGTTCGCTCCTTCTCCCATATGAGCTGTCCTGTAGATGAGAACGCGGCTTATGTATTCCCAATAAATCTGCCAGGCTATAATGAACCCCTTTCAAGTAGATTCACGGCCACATTGACAGGTCAAATTGTCAGTGTGACTCGCTGGCGAGGAATTAAACACTGCCACATTCCTCCTGTGGTATGCTGAGGGAGAGAGGACAGTTTCGAACCACTTTGGCTCCTGCACTGTCGTGACTTATGGTCTTTCAAGTGGATAATGAGCAAGCAGAGGAGCCTCACGTGGGGTTACAGCAGTGAGGCGAGTCCTGGCCTCACCGCAGAGAAGCGTGCGTCTGAGTGCAAGCCCCACGCACATTAGGTCAAATTAGCTACACAGCAAATAAATTACGCGAGGCGGTAGAAGCAGCCACTCTTTGAAAAATGCGTATTACTCAAAACCACACTACCATTGTCCAAATTATAATAACCAATAATCTAATAACAGAGATTAATATCTCACCTATAACTCATCCATTAAATAACAGCCATTGAGCTGAAAAATTCCATAAGTTCCGTGTTGCTAATTTGCAGCATAGCGTCATCTAGGCTTACAAATTGCAATAATAAAATATGAAATATTTCTGAACTCCAGTAGACCTGCGCAGTTGAGCAAAATGCCGCTGTTTTCGATATCGGCATATGGATCGCTCTCCAGGTAATGGCGTCCTGGTATGGCTCTGCTGTAAGAGGGCAACCAGGAATCACAGTGCCTTGCTCTTTAGCTAACATTATGTAACCCACATATCTGAGAGGACCAGGGGTAGGAGGGGCATGGCTAAAAGAGTAACAGTAGGAAGAAAAATAAAACGGAGGGAAAAAATGACAGCCACATCATAAATGAAAAAATTGCACCCTGTGCAAATTAAAAACTGCATATTTTTTCTTTTCATTCTTTCTCCTCCAAACATCCTCTCTCGCCTTTATTATGGAGAAACTCCACAATGTTAAACACCTGGTGTCTCCATTGTTCTTTTGTTTCCACTTTTCGAAGGGGGGCGGGGGCAGGGGGGAATTACACCCAGAGATACTCGGTTACGAATTGTAGGACGACCGTCATTTTCCTAAATTCCCACCAAGGAAATGAGGGCATTTAGTCACTTTTTAAGTAACAAGGACCTGAATGTGTCAGTTTTTCTAAATTACATCTTATTTGGTTTAGCCTTTTTTCCGTTACAAACATAAAAACAGATACCAGACTTATAAATTATAGAAAGGCAGTTCAATGCTCAGAGATTTAGGTAGAAATACATGTATGATAAGCATTTTCAGGGAACTGGATGATCTGAACTCATCATGCAAATTTTTTCTTAATGCAGTTTTATGTCCAAATCTTGTTTGTTAATGCGGGTGTTTGATGATATAGTCCTGGGTGTCAAAAACATGCCTTGATACTATGTTACAAACACACATTATGTGTAAGTGTAACTTCCATCAAAGGTTCTGTAGTAGGGAGCTAACTAATCATATACTGTAGCAGAAATCCTGATTTAGTGCATGTAACATTGGTCTTCAGGGTACTTTTCTTAAAAATGTTACTACTATTATAACTCAGTTCTGTGTGTACAATTAAATCAGCCAATCTCCTAATAAAAATCCATGACATTCTGGTTTTAGATTTATATATATCCATGCAGACATCAATAAATAATAAAAAAATAAGTGAGCCTCACCGCACTACCAGATGCTACACATGTATCATGGAAGATACAAATGACGGCTTGTCCTTGTGACCAAAGTACATGACTTTTTGTGGCAACACTTGGCTTCTCCTCTTCCTGCCGCTCTCCTTCCCCTTAGCAACTCCGCTCGGCGGTTCTGTTCAAATGCTCTACCCATGTATGCGACAGGAAGTACTTACAATAGGGTTTTACAGTTCATTTACTCAATCGCTTGTTTACATGCAATAAATTGTTGTGAAAATCGCACTCAGATGAGCCAGAGCATTTGGAACCGATTATCAAATGTACTTACAATGAAGTGGTTGCTTCGCCTCGTAAGACCTCTTTCCGTTTAATTCAAATCAGCCCCCCCATCCCCCACCGCATGTGAGTAAATCAAACCCAAGCTAGTCAGGCATAATCTATGCAGCTAGAATGAGGAGCTAAGAGTTTCAATATGACAAACCCACTGCCATCCTGAGAAGCCGTATAGTAGAAAGGCTTAGTGAAGTTAGATAGGGGTCTGTGTGAAAAACTAATTTACCATTAGAGGTTAGTATATAAAAATAAGCCTGAATGCAAAAATCATTAGGTAGAGCACAGTTTCAGCAGAATATGTTTAGAAACGATCCCCTTGAAGGATGGAGAGCTGCGTGCCCTGGCTCTTGTCTCCTGTTATCGGATAGTACTTTTGAACATCTGTGCTTGTTTGTGTGTTTATTCTTCGAATAGTCTCTTGCTGAAATGTCATAGCCCCGAAATTCAGCCTAAAACTGTAGAAGTTAAACTAAAAATACAAATGTTTGCAGGTTCAGATCCACACTGCAATGCCCCAAATATGATCCCTAGACACTTTTGGCAAAGAAATCTTAACTCTTTCTGTATAAAGGGAAAAAATAAATACAAAACACATGTATACTGTATATAATTCAGTTATTTTATTTTGCTTGTTAGTAATCTGTGCAGACTATGGAAAAACAAAATTTTAAATAGCAATTTTGTTGTACTGTATAGTTCCTTTTATATGACACGACCAATACATATATGGCAAACATTTTTCTTTTGCTTCTAAATAATATCCTATTCCCATGCATGTCAATCCCTTTTTTAAAAACATGTTTTCACTAAAATCCTTTGCTATTTGTCCACTGTAGTTTTTCCTTTTTTTGGACCTTCAAAGATTACTGCAGGAATCCCTGGGGGCGAGGGGGGCGGGCAATTTTCCCACAATGTAACAGCAACTTTCAGCGACAAATAACAGGGACTTGTCACATCCAAGGGCAACAGCTATACAGCTGGATATATAACAAGGATCATGTCTCTATTGAGAAGGGAAGCGTGACGGGGCAGACTCAAGCATCGGCATCATGCATTTACCATTAAGATTTTAACCAGCTGCTACAGGGTACTATTCATTTAAATGAGAGTTTTACAGAGGAATCTAAGAGACCTAATTCCCATAATTAGAGACATTTTTTATCCCATGTAATGTAATGTATGATTTTCACACAACATTGTCAAAATGGTAAAGAATCACATGATTAGTAAGATTTCTTTTCCTTAAAGGGTTTTTTTGTTTGTTTCTTTGAGAGATTCCCACAAACATTTGCAGTTAAACTCTTCAGAAGTAGTTTAAGTTAACAGCTTATCAGAGAGACTGACAGTCTGTTGATGAACTGACGCAGAGCCTCATCAGCACCTGTTATACAACAAGCTGCAGACTCTTCATCCTCCCACGATTCAACAAAAAGCAAATACAGGCGTAATTTTTTTCAGTTATGGTCAACAAAGAGAGACTATCAGGAAAGGGTGCAGAATTCATGGAACAGAGTTTTTCAAAGTGAAGTATGTGAAATAATGAAACAAATCACAGACAAAAGGCTGCGTTCGATTTCATGTCCCTGAACTTCATAAAAGTGCAGCAGGCAATTGTGATGAATTTAAAAGGATTAATTGAAGGCAAGGGAACATTATTCCAGGCAAACAATGATAGAGGTTAATATTGTAACATGACACTCAGCTACAGTGTGGCGTATAGTAACTGGGCATCTCATATACCCGACAAGGATGCATTTTGAGAAATGTGTCAGTAAGCGATTTTGTCATTGTGCAAACTTCATTGAATATACTTACACACTACATACTTACTTTGGAAGTAACTTACTCTGGAAAAAATTAGACCACGGCATCATTTTTAGTTTCACTCATTTCTCAATGTATAGGTATCTTTTTGTGTAAAACATACCTTTTTTGTTAACTACAGCCTGGCTCTTCTATGTTTCTCATTAATGAAGGCCTTCTTCCTTGCTTTATGGGTCTTCAGTCCTGCTTCTAGGAGCCTGATACTGTCCTAGCAGTGCACTTCACACAACTTTATGTTTCCTATTCTTTCCCTAACCTACTTGATGTCATCCTCCAATTCATGAGAAACTATCAGATAAATTGGTGATCACTTCATCAATTTATCTCCCATCTACCTGGCTGGTTTTTGGTCGTTCCCAGTGTCTCCTTTTTCACATTGTTCCTCTGTAGTGCAGTCATATAAATTCTCAGCCTGGAAGCAGCCTGCCGCCCAGTATAGCCTTCTGCCAGTATAATCAGGATTAAACTAGGAATTAACAATGTGGATTCTTAAAATATATGGAGTGGTCTCATAATATTTTATAGAGCTGTGTGTATAACATTTCATACTGTTTTATAGTAAACTATATATATATGCGGTCCATCATTGACCAAAATGTCATCATATGGCGTATGACTATATTAATCTCATTGCATGTTTCACTGAATCCATCCATCCATTTTCCATTAACTTTTTGTTGAATAAAGGGGCAGAGTGATCCCAGAGGCTTCCCAGATATCACAGGGTACGAGGCAGGAGAAACCTGGGACAGGATGGCAGTCGATTGCGGGGCAATTTACAGACACCTGTTTATACAACTGAGCATGTTTGGTGGGAAGCTGGGACACTTGAAGGAAACCCACATAAACACAGGGGGACTGGGAAACTCCACACGCCGTACCCACAGCCCTGAAGGTAAGAGGGGGAAATGCTAAACATGTCTACTGCACCATCCTCAACAGACAACATTATCAACAAGCCAACAAATACATGGTAGCAGATCAAGGCAAACCTGTCCTCTTTCTATGGGTGTCCAAGAATCTATGGGCACAAGGCAGGGAATTACCCAGGATGGGGTGCCACCCTATCAGAGGGCACACACCAGATGGTAACTGCAATTCACCGTAGCATGTCTTTGGACTGTAGGGGAAACCGGAGTACCCGGAGGAAACCCGCGACACGGGGAGAGAAATGCAAACCTTATGGACATGGAGCCAACAAGCAGATGCTCAAATGCCGGTCCCAGAGGTTCGAGGCAACAGTACTAACAGTGCGCCACCATGCTACCCCCTATAGGTAAACCATTTATCCAAAAGCTTTGATGGATAAGACTGGGAACCTGTCGATGCTAAAAAAGAATAACATCCACATATGCTTTCACACTGAGGTCTCACGCCTGAAAAATATTCTTCAGTCTGAACAGGATTACCCGATAAAATAAATATAAACCCAAAACCCCAATTTAATAATAATCCCACCCATAACAATTAAACCTACGCAGCGCTACCCTGAGCTTTGAACTCTGCTAAGCACAAGACGCAAAGCAGGACACATCATTGACAGGATGAGAATCCAGCACAAAGACAGAAACAGAATTTAGTCATTTGGGGTATAGAATGAAAATGGGAGTTCTTAGGGGAACATTGTGTACCCACTTGAACCCTGAGAGAATATGCAAAAGGCACGCATTGAGATTTTACTGGAAGACACACACTCCTGGCAAAGCGTGAGCACAATCCTGGCAAAGCGTGAGATTACTGAGTAATCATACCGCTCCTCAAATAGTACTGATATTCCCAAAAAAAACAATAGCAGCTAAAGTTTTTCCATAATTAGTCATAATCTTAAATGCTTCTCATTATATGTGCAGTACAGACGCCTGCTACATATAACTACCAGTTTAAAATATTAACATTTTTGGCCACAAAATCAGCTTTTGAAACAAATCAGCTAATCCGCAAACTAATATTTAACCTATTAAAATTAATAATTAACTACACTCATTTTAAGATGTAGTTTTTGTTTCAATCAAGGACCAAGCAATGAAGAACTTTTATATTCCTACAAGATAATTGCATGATTATTGATTCTAGTTAAGAGTGAGACACACAGATACACACACGCACACACAGATACAGTCCATGTATTCATATCTCTGTGGGGACTCTATGTTTATTTCTATGGGCATAACCTTGATCCCAAAAATGACAACCTTAATCCCCACCCAGCCTTAACCTCAAGCATCACTTTCCAAACAAAATACAAAACACTTTTGTAATTTTTACTTTTTTGATTGCAGCTTTTTATAATTATTATACAAATGGTTATAAATTTGAGGTTACCCTTGTGGGGACCAAAAAAATGTCCCCACAAGGTAAAAAGTTACAGGTTTTTATCACCTTCTGGAAAAATCGGGTCCCCGCAGTGTAATAATTACAAAAACACATCTAGGTGTGTTTTTCCCTGCTCTGATGGGTCCTTCCACACAAAACTGAGCTGATTTCCTGTTCCTGGGAGCATCTGTGCCACATATTCACTCAACAGACTCAGGATGTTTCATTTTTGTCACAGTACAAATATGCACCCTTGCATGAAAACCGGATCACACAGCGAGGCTGTTTCATCGCGACGATTGTTGCAGTACACAGATTATGGCGAGCTCACAAAGTACTCTAACGTACTGTATGTCTATATGGGATGGCCAGCCTCATTTAGCCTATTACTCAGATCCTAAATGTTCGATTGATTGTATTATAGCAGTGAAATTATTTATCGTTACGAAACACAATTCAACACAATTCAAACAATGCATATTTCTTGCCACAATGGCTATATACACCTTAAAAAATCTGTATGAAATATATGCTATACATGGTGTCTTTGACAATAGATATATTTAAAAATTTATTTGAATGACAAGTAAAACCATACAATAATTATAAAGCACTTTCTTTTTTTCTTTGTTTCTTTTAGAGTGGCATTCAATTTATTTGTAATCCCTGCTCACATCACAAAACAAAATGAAAAATGTATTTATAAAATATACGCTGAGAAAACACACTGGCGAGATCAGTTACCTGGAATCGGAGATGCCTTAGAAAGAAAAGAATTGTTGAGCTATATGGGCTGGTCAGGTGACCCTGTCACCTCTCTGTTGGTCAGCAGGGAGCTTAGGGTGTGAAGTCAGACCCTCAGGCCGCAGGGGTCTAACTACACCCCCGCTAAAGTGCCACTGGACACCTGTCCCCAAAAAGCTCACCCTGTTCCTTTTGTTTGTCTGATATACCACCACCTCTTTAGCTCCAGGATTCTTGGGAAAAATTACATCAGCATGTCTCATGTCTCATGAGACTGACTGTGTTTAAAGAGAGAAAGCTAGAACTTGAAAGATTACAATTCAAAATTTTCAATTTAGTTATTCTTTAATGACTTAATGCTTAATGATTATCTGGAAAATTAGCTCTATGTGGCCTGTATGTAAGAGGAAGACCACTAAACAGCAACAAGCATTGATGCTGTAGTTACAGCAATGAGAATTGGTTACTATGAAAGGCATTCAAAACACAAGTGGTTCCTGTGATTAGCTCTCTAATGTTATTCAGTCTATAAAGCAATCCACCTACACACATAGACGGCACATGGTTTTGAAGCTTTTTTTCCCATGCCGTAGTTAATTTGGGCTGAGTGGTAGGATTAACCACACCATAGGGAAGATTATATAAAACTGGGCACTGTTCCCTTGTTTTTATTATCCAGCTCCACCTCAGCTAGACCATTTGTGATATTCCAAATATTGGGATTTGAAATGAACTGAAAGTCATCTTTCTACTAGCCAACATTATAGCTAATTAACCTGTAAAAATAAATAAATAAATAAATAAAAGAAATTAAAAGATAGATAGATAGATAAATAAATAAATTAGCAATATTTTTCTAAAACCCAAATTGTGATCAAACATTGACTGCAGCTGATTAAAAAATGACTATCAATGACCAATAATTCTCTACATTGTCCTTAAAATGCATAAAAAAAAAATCCTACTTTATTCCGTTTCCATAAATATAGAGGTTGAATCAGTGATGTATTATAGATTTTCTGGTAAGTAAAGGAAGAGAGAATTTTGGCTGTATCTGTGATTAGCTTAATTTGTGTT
>JABFEB020000124.1:11309764-11322860 GCA_019775895.2 Stomatorhinus ivindoensis | reverse complement strand
GAATATGTAAGCATGTGACAGAACCGGGGAAGCTGCCTCGGGTCAATGAACACTCTGTGTGTGTGTGTGTGTGTGTGCACGCACGCATGTTTTTTGTAATTATTGCATCGTATGGACCAGACTTCCTCACTACGTGATAAAAACTGGTAGCTTTTTTTTCTTGTGGGAACATTTTTTCGGTCCCCACCAGGATAACCTCTATTTTTAAAAAATGTGCGACTGAAATAAAAAATCTATACATGTCAAAAGTCTCAAATTTTGTTTGGTTACTAATGGAGAAGGTTAGAGCTGGGTAGGGGTTAAGGTCGTCATGTTGGGATCAGAGTTTTCCCCATAGAAATAAATTGAGAGTCCCTGCAAAGATATAATTACAAACCATGTGTGTGTGTGTGTGTGTGTGTGCGTGTGTGTGTGTTCCAGGTATGTCTTACCTTGAGGAGACCAAATGTCCCCACAACGTGATGAATACCTGTTTCTTTACCTTTAGGGAAACAGTTTCCTGGTCCCCATATGGGAAAACTGTATTTTATAAAAAGCCGTGACTGCAATGAAAAAAATAAAAATGCAAAATCTCTTGTAGTTTGTTTGGTTACTTATGGTTACGGTCAGCGCTGGGGTTAAGGTTGTCATAGTTAGCATTAGCAATTTTCCCATTGAAATGAATGAGCAGTCCCCAAAAAGATATGAATACACGACTGTGTGTGTGTGTTTGTGTGTGTACATAGCCTAAATAGATCAACGTTTGTAGGAGGTTGTGAAAGCGTTGTGGAAAAATTGGCCTGCAGCAGTTTCTTTTTCTGGTACAGCCCCAGAAAAATTGTGTATACTGACAAATGAATTACAAAGCATTTCTGAAACATCTCTACAATATACAGCGAAGATCTGGTCTTATGAAGAGCTTCTGCATTCTGAAGGTCTCCAGTGGGCTTTTTTTCTTTCTTTGAAGTCCTTTTGATGCATATTTTAAATCCGCCTATAGAAAGAAAGTTGGACCCTGCATCGGACATCCATGTGCTGTAGTGCACGTGCTCCGGCACTGCTGCCTGATTAGAGAGACCAGGTCACTTACCTACTTCATTGTGGACCCCATGCGGAAACCAGACCATGTAGGATACCCACACAGACAAGGACGGGACGTGCACAGAAAACGCACAAACACACCAAGTCAGAACGAAAGCTAGTGGGCCACTATACTTCCTTCCCCTAGTATAATCCACACTATGCTAAGTGCTTTTTCCTGTGCATAGTCACACAAACCAGTGTATTTTATTGTATTTTATTAGTCACACAAACCAGTGTGTTTCGTTGAAGTCCATAGCTGACAGTCATGTCCTCTGTAATTGCTGGTATGCCTATTGTATACAGGCTCCACCCCTTTTCCCCAGATATCCATATGCTTCGCATCCTCACCAGATTCAGTACACTGTGCAGAGGTAGGACTTTGTATCCCCACTTCCGCTTTATAATTTTAGAATTGTCCATCATATTATTTAAGTCATTCTCTTGTATAATGTGATTCTACAGTCATGTCAATAACGCCTAGTCACACCCATTTTATTTTGTTAGCTTAATGTGTGTTATTATGCTGATACTCCCATATCTCCTGTAGTGCGTAGAAATGGGGCCTGTACACTTCGGAGTTCAGTGTTTCTCCTCGAAGGGGTAGATGGACACCTACATATATGACAGCAGTCAATATAACAACTGAACTAAACATCAGAACATTTCTTTTTATGACAATTATTCACAAAGTGTGCAGCTTTTGTCACTGCAGTGTATCTTTCTGGGCTTCTGGAAGAACATTTCTAGAGCCTCTTGATATGGGAAGTCAGAAACGTCTGGCCCATTTATTGAGATCCGCATGCAGGCTGCAAGATGGTCTTACAGCCTATTCTGGATGTTTGTCCTGACCTGCAAATACATTAGGCTTTAAAAGTGATAGATGATATCTTAAAATGGTGATAGTTTAAAGCAGAAATCCCATTGTGAAATGCACTTATTACCCTATTTATTTTAATCTGCTTTTCAGGTGCTTGACACGACATATTTTCCGACACGCTCTCTCTGTCTGCTGGCGGGAGTATGCTCACCTGTGTGTGCGCATACGTGTCTGTGTGCGCACATCGGGGCAGAACTCCACCATGCGCGATAAAAATAAATGACAAGCTGTTGTGTAAATATAGATAAATAACATAAGGCTAATTAGTTTGTTTAGTAAAAGGACAATGTATATACCTCTTCAATAGGAAAGGTAAAATTAAATAACTTCTGTTGTGATCTGGCGCTATATAGAAAATAAAATTGAATAAAATTAACTTGAACTTCAAGGGGGGGTGGGAGGTGCCGTTGTGGGGGTGGGGTGCCCCCCTTATAAAATGGTAGGGAAAACACTGGAGTTCATGTCAGTCTTTACAATAAAAGGAAAGAATCTCCAGTGAGTCCACAAGAGTCAGAGTGTGCTTGACTATGAAAAAAACACGAAGAAGCAAAAGATATAGACAAAAGATACTAACATGGTTAAGGATGTGATCTTTTAGCCAGAAGTTATAAGCTGAAATTCCTCATAGCAAACCCTGACCTGTGTGTGGAGATTTCATGTCCACCCGGTGTAGGAGTTCACTCTGGGTACTCATACGGGCCAAGTATATAAATAAAGGATGAACTGTTATCTCAAAACTTTAGTGTTTGGAGACCTTTTGGCGAACTTGCATTACATCCAGGATGTGCTCTGTCTGCATTCCAGTACTTCTTAGGCTCTGGTTATGGAAAGAAAAGATGGAGGGATAGCTGTTACTGCTCTATCTGGCATGCTGTGTCCCTACGACCCCTTAGAAAGCCGTAATGAAGGCAGCTCTTGCTTCATTTTCACCTGCCTCACAGCCTTATGTTCCTTCGTGTCCTACTTCTGGCACGAGTACACGTGTACGCTAATGTTTCAGTGTTGTTTTTTCGATCCAGATTTAACAGCCATTGGACTTATGAGGCATGTGAGCGTAGCACTGTACTGGCAGCAGGATTTTAAAACGAGGTGCATCCAGATGTCATGGAAATGCACAGCGGCAGGCATCTGTGACAATCCGGTTTGCCAAGTACATCAGTCACTGGCCTCTTTTCTCTATCGGTCTTTGTGATGTGGAGGGTTTCTCCCTGATTCTGGAGAATACAGAGTCTGGCCCCAATGCCTGTTCAGTCCCCGTTTCCCCTACTTGGCAGGGCACCTGCAGTGAAGCCTCATAAGGCTCTGGTAATTGATGATTAGACGCTTATAAGTTTGAGGAGCAGAGGACCAGCCACTGTAGTCAATTGCACCCCCGGGATGCGAGGAACAGACTTCGAGTCAAATTTATAGATCATGGTTTAAAGGAAATATGTATTTTAATAAACTACTATTCATGTCAGCTCTAAAGATGTCTTGCCAGGGGGTATTTTTCAATAATGAGTCAGAGCGACATGTCACAATCAGTAGAGGGGGCCAGAGGGAATTCTGTGAGCCAATAATACTGGATCACCATATGAAAGCATTAATAACAGAGTATCACACAGACATGGCAGTGCTTAATATAATGATCGGTGGTATTTATATAGCTACACTTTCTTTGAGTTTTTCTAATTGGCTAGTGCCTGGAGTAACTGGCATGTATTTCCTCGTAAGACTATTTAAATCACTGTTTACATCCACATATCACAATTCCAGTCAGGTGCTAGAACAGAAGGGTGGATTTAAACCTCTGAGTTACAACATGTTTTTTAAAAGATTTTGTTTTCATCCATCCACTTTCCATAAACAGTTATTCACTATAGCTTCACAGCAGGCTGGACCCAGTGCCAGCAAACACCAGGTATTCAGCAGGGGACGCCCTGGACGGAACACCTGTTTTCTTTACAGATGTTAATTACAATCGGTATTTATTATCATATTACATTTAAATGATACATTTCAGTGCCTGTCATGCCTAATAAATTTATCTCAGTTCCCAGTAAAAACAAAAAACTTTGTCAAGCAGCTCTTTACTGACTAAAGTAAATATGGATAAAACATTAAAATGGAAAATAGCTACTATCAAAGAATATACTTACTGTACATGCTAATGAAGTCGTAGTCTGTTCATCCATCTATCCACCATCTATCCATCCATCCATCCATCCATCCATCCAGCTCAGGATACATATACATACACATACAGGTCGATATTGAAGAAGAACCTTCACTGCCCAACAAGCTCAATACCTTTAATGCAAGATTTAAGAAGCAAAGGACTGATGCCCCCCTCCCCCAACATGGCCACAGTCATCCTGCAACACCTGGCATGTCTCCCCCCACCCCACTACCAGATCTGTCTTCAATGGCTCCCACAGCACCCCAACCCCCACGATCTCCATCACTGATCAGCAAGTAATGGCGCTTTTCCACTGCTACTAAGAACCGAGTTGGGCCCGAGCTGAACTGCAAACTGATGGGTTTCAGTACATTTACATGCACACTAAGAAAATCGAATTATTGTGTTAGTCCGACTAAAACGGACATTTGAAGTATATGTGAACATGTTAGTCTGATTGAAATCATACTAAATCAAGTTTCTTGAAGTCGGACTAAGACACCCAGAAAATTTACTTTACAACATGTACAGTGTTGTAAAGCTGTCCAATGTTTGATGCTGACATAACACAGCGATTCTCACAGATGTGCTAGAAAATTAGCAAATAGTAAATCATGATGTACAGTACAGTAAATAAGCATCCCTTCAGTTCCCCATCACTGTTGCTCTCCAAACCCAGCAGTGCCTTTACCATGCTGACCCTTTTGCAGTGTAAAACCAAAGCGAGCTGGAACTGCACCATAACTAGTCTCTCATCGGTTCCTGTAAGCCAGTGGAAAAGCGCCATAAGAGGCATATTCCAGAGATCGGGAAGTCAACTGGCCCCGATCACATCTCACCCAATACACTCAAGCACCACTCAGATCTACTGGCTCCATCTTTACTGACCTCTCCAATCACTATCACAGCCCATGCACAGTACCCTCCTGTTTTGAATGTCCAATCATCATTCCAGTCCCTAAAAAACAAAATATTTCCTGTGTGACTGACTGCAGACCGGTAACCCTGACCTTGAATTGTTTTGTATCCAACAAGCATTCAAAACCTTAACTGAAGCTCTCTAAGACCCTCTACAGTTTGCATACAAATCAAATTTGTTGACAATTCCATCAATCTGACCCTGCCCTATACAGTAACTTTCAACCCCTGGACATCTCTTAGACTTATGCCCCGACCCTGTTAACATATCTCAGCCATTTAACAGAGGTTTTCTTTTTAAATAAAATAACCTACCTATCATTTCCAAATACTTCATCTTCAAGTGTAGACTGAAACTCCCCTAATTAGTTCTCACTGTGGAAAAAAAGGGTTCTGAGCCATAATAAAAATCTGACACAAGAATGTTGTGACCTTAGCAGCTAATGCTGCACAGCCAGCAATGTTATTACCGTGTAGCAGTTTCTGTTAATCAGAACAGGTTGGGGCAAACCAACAGAATCAAATAAACAGACAAATTATACGAGACGAGTTAATTACCCCTTTAAATAAATGTAATTGTGCAGCAACCCAAGCAAAAACTCCAATAAAAGAAACACTGCTAAATGAAATAATTAGCCTAACAAGGTCACAAATGGAACCATGTCCCAAAATCCAAATCTTACCAGTAGATGATTTAAGCCTAATGAGACAATCAGTCCAGGTTTCATGTGGGAATCAGAGACTGCCTCCTTCTGTTGATCCCTTTAAAACAATTGGAATGGACTTCACCAGCCTATTAAATCACAGTGTCTTAGTAGATCTCTTGCTGTTACTGTAGACCAGGCAGTGCAATAACCTCCTAGCAATATTCCAGCCAATAATATAGCTGAGGCACTCTGGGTTGTTTTTTATGTGTCAAAATCCAGTCCAATTTTTACATCAAAGATTGGAAGTTATGGCAAGTATATTGAGGGAAATACATAAAATATTAAGTCGGAAAACAATTTGAGCTATTGTGTTGGAGTCGGTTACTTTATTTACACCATAAAGACCATGGTTTGTGGGTTTGTTCACAAACATTTAATCATTTATGCAAATAAATTAACCAGGTGGGTTTTATTCAGGTATTCTGCTTTCCTCATGCAGTCCAAAGACATTTGAGTTAAGCTAATTGGTATCAATGTATTGCCCAGAGCAGCGATGTCGTACTCTATCCGGTCTCAAGTCTGCATATGAATTAACTCGGCTTGTCATGTGCTCAGGTGAATTTTTACTCGATCTTGACTCAGACTCAAACACTTGTGTCTCAAAGAACCTTTCAGAGTGAGGAACGGAAATGAAAACTTCTCAGAGTAAATGAAGCACATAGGCTCCTTTCCTGTACATTACGTGACATATGGGGAACATAATGTGTATCGGCAGCCTATAAACAGCTGTCGAGAGGCAATTACTGGTAAGAGTCCAGCAAAAATTTCTTTTACGTAGTAATCTAGTGATAGCTATCCAGCTAGCCAGTCAACATCTTATTAATTATTATTTAATAATTAAAAAAAATTTTTTTTATTTATGACTGTAAGTTTGGGCACATTTTCAGGTTCTCCGGTCCTCCCTCCCTCATCGTCATTCCCTGACCAGACTCCACCTCTCGACCAGACTCCGCCTCCCCAACCCGACTCCGCCCACATCCCCTCTGATGCCCTTCACGTCATTTCCGGTCTCCCGCATTGAAGAAGCTGCAGTTCGGCGTACTCGGAAGCTTTCGCTCTTCCTTGCCTTTTGCCTTTTGTTTGGATTGCTTGTGATTATTGATTGACCTCTGTGCATGACTGCGTGTATTTCTCAACTTTGACTTTAGCTTCACCCCTTTTTGGTACCTTTGCTTGATTTCTCGCTCTCCTGGTTTATGAACTCTCGCTCGGCTTCTGACTACTCTTTTGCTCGCCTCTTTGGTACCGTGATCTCCGTGTCTTTGTGTTATCGTCCCATGTTCTTGGTGCGTACGAAGTGACTGCCGTTTTGTTTTTGCGTAACGCGTTTTTCTGAGTGTTTTTCAAAGGGAGTCAGGTTAGTTTTGTCATTCTGTTGTCTATTTGTTTCACCTAGGTTTAGCTTGTAGGGATTTTCTTTAGAAGTGGTTTTTGTTTATTATTTTGGCCTGTGTCACTTCGGAAGTCTGTTGCACCTTTTATGATGTAAAGTCTGCGTGAATAAAATACAAAAAAAACTAGAACCCATTGAGTCGTGTGTTCCCTTTTCTCGTTCCCATTCCTGTCCCATCATTCCCCTGTCCTTCCCCATTCTGTCTCATTTCTGGACGTTCCCCAACCCTAGACTGGGGAGCATAATAGAAATTGGTGGCTCGTCCTTTTTTTGCTTCCTTCCGGTTTTGTCTGGCAGATTTCTTTTTGTGTGGGGGCAGTGTGTGTGTTAGTGTTCGTAGTGATGGCCCAGTATGATCTTGTTGCCTTCATCCTCTACCCTTCGCTCGAAAAATTCGGCCGGTGTTGCAAGGACGATTTGCTTGCGATTGCCAATCTTTTTCATGTATCGGTTCCTGCTGAAGCTTCTAAGCGGGTGCTAAAGTAGGTCCTGCAGGATGAGCTGATCCTGCCCGAGTTGAGCGGGTCGCCGGGTGTAGCATCCTCTCCCGGGCAGTCGCCAGCTGCAGCAGAGGCCAGCGGCGACGACCTTGGGCTTGGGATCCTGGTTTGTGAACTCTCGCCTGGGGGGTGTTATGGCTGGGGTCTTCAGAATTACACAGGTTCAACCCCAAAAAGACAAAGCGGTGGCAATTGCAACAAAATAAATAAATAAACAAACAAACAAACAAGACAACTCACACCATATCTTGGGTAGGGAAATTGCAATTCACAGCTAGCTTCACTTCACACATGAAACAGACATAAGTTCTGAAATGAATAAGAAATTTACAAGAGCATAACATGATTAAAACACATTTAATGCCTAGTTTGTTTTGCACACTTTATCTTAGTCTTGTGAGTAACTCAACACTCGCTAACATTCTATACCCACCTACTGTATCCTAATTGGAGTCAAAAATTTTTACTTTTGGATGTTTTTTTAAAGTATTGAGTGAAGCCTTTTCAATATAGAAAAACCTTTGACCTGTGTCCAGCAGGTTTATCCTAAGACAGCAATGAGTAATTTTTCAATAAGTGAAATTTAGCAACATAATAGTTCATGGCTTAGATGTGCGTTTTACATATTACTATGAATTTCTATGAATTATGTCATTCAAATCTTAAACCGTCGTAATCCCAGGCCATTAAACTGAAAATGATTATCATTTAGACTCCTGCTAATAAATTGTAATGCATAAGCAAACATTTCTGTGTAAAGCATAAAGCTCAACTGCTGATATACATTTAAAGTACCTATATTATATGAGTTTGGGGGGGGGTAGCAGTTAGCGCAATGCTAGTCTTGCTAATTATGTTTTGTTCTGACACTTTGCACCTCTGCATAAGTGGTTTGTAGGTAACCTACAAGTAGACAGAATAATATGTTATGTGTGCATCAGATGTCTGCATTAACACACAGGGAAAGCAAGATGTTTTGTTTTTTTTTACAAACATCTGCTACATCATGTTATGTGCTATATTCCAACATTTTAAAAATTACATTACAAGCCATTCACACACAAAACATGTTTTTTTCCTGAATGTGACATCATGTTTCCATTTCATTTTTTGCTTAGAAGTACATAGATTTGATTTTTTAGTCTACATCTCAAGATCTAGGAATAGTAGTGAGGGAAAAAAAAAGCGATTGATTTGAATAATTCAGCACATTGTTGAATAATTGAGTCAGTATAAGTTCTTTACAAGATAGGAGCGTAAAAGCCTGACCTTCCTTTGCTATTGTGCAGCCTGCATGGTCCTGTATCAGTGTGAAAGGCTTTTAAAATATCAAAGTGCATCGGCGAACCAGGTGCTCTTGAGTGTGTTTTACAGATTTGTGATATGAAAGAGTTTTCTTTATCAAGCAGAAAAAGTGCTACACACATAAACACATGCATTGGGGTCTTTTTCCTGAAACTTAAAATTATTTATTAAATAATATCTAAAATGATCATTTTAGATATATAATGTATTTAACTATGCCTTAATTAAATACATTTCTTTTGGTATTATGAATAAATTATCAGCTATACTTAGCAAATAGACGCTCCTCTACTTACGAACTTTCAACTTATGAACTGTCATGATCCGCTCGTTCCAGCCTCATGTTGCCACGCCCCCTGCTCCTCATGTGAATGATCCCAATGGAAATCACCTGTTGTCAATGCGTCTGATCACCTGTTTGGGTTTTGGTCTTGTTTGTAACGTATTTAGTCCGCGTCTCCGTGAGTGTTGTCAGATCGGTCATTGTGATGTTTTGTGGCGTTTACCCGTGTTTCCCAGTCCCGGAAATAACCCCGTTTTGTGATATTCCTGCCTGCGTTTCGTCTTGCCTATCCGACGCCGCTTACATCCTGCCAGGCTGCTTATCCGCGGATCCGTGACAATGAACTTTCAGACATACAAACGAAGAGGCCTAGTACAACTTCCGGCTGCGACTCCCAATGCGTAGCAGCGTAGTGTGCGTACTCCCAGCATCTTAGTTCTTTGAACTTGTGTATACCCTTAAAATGATGTTGAATAATGACTTTCAAGCTACGAATGACTGTTCAGAACGTAACTTATTCACCTCATAGAGGAGCGTCTCTACTCACATGAGTAAATTTGAACACTGTGATGAAATAGATAAACATTTACACCACAAACATTAAAATCAGCTCCTGCTAGGTTTGTAGATGCCAAGGAACTATCTCTAATGTCCAAGCATGAGTGAAAAATGCAAAATTTGGTATCGATTGCTGGAGATTGTTTCTGTGCCTGTGTAATGGTTTGGGCAAATGATAAATTGTTCCAATTCAAGGACTACAAATTGCCGAATACTGGCTGCGGTAGCCAATTTCTCTTTTTGTTCTGTTCATATTTTGTCAAGAGAATTTCTACATTCTTTCCATATGACCCTGGAACCAGCAGTGAGTACCCTCATTTCTATATTTCCATCTTTGTACTCAAGTGCATGCTTTTGAATGAAATTGTCATTAAAAAAAAAAAATCAATAAATATTGACTGCAAACAGCCCCTATCCATCTATAGCAGGTCACAGCTTTGTATCTCATTTTTATACAAGTGACTAGGCTGGAAATTGTTTTTATAGAAATTAAAAATGTACTCAAATTAAATTCAGTTCATAGCTGTAAGTTCACAAGATATCTAGATATAACTAGTTAAACATAGTGTAAGGTATTACAATAACTTTAATTTGAATACCTGTAAGCATATTACGATGATTTAGATGATTTAAAAGTATAATTAACAACTAAACAACATGAACATTGTCGTACTTGTCACTATTTCACTACAGAAACATGCTTAATTGTTTATAGATATGATTTGACTCCAAGCTCCTTTGAAATCCTGTTTCACTTGCTGTAGGTTAATTGTGTACAAAGGATTAAAGCTACTGCTAGAGGAATAACTGCTGTCTCAGTCCCCATTCTCTCTGTTATGCGGTGAGCAAAATGGGAAAAAAGGACAAAGTAACTATGAGAGAAAGGAACTTCATAAAATCTTCATATATTTATAGCTATTTTAAGCTACATTTATTTTTTAAATAGCCTTATGTAGTTAAGATATAACAATGAGTGAAAGCACACCGATTTTTTTTAAATGCAGCTCGCAATTTCTTTGTATAGCATTAAAGTGCCAAATATAACTGGTAAAAGTCCGAGTGGTAAGATTAGGAGGTGAGTGTCCAGTCATACTGTATCACCACCTCTCACTAATGTGCGAAGTTTATTTTTCAATTGAGAAGTTCTCCGTGAATAACTACAAACTATAAAAGCAATCACATGGCTTAAAGTGCCAGAAAGAAGCAGATCAGCTGAGCCACTGAGGATGATTTAAATAAGTTTTTAATATGAAGGTCATAATTAATTTAATAACTTTTTAAATTTTAATAAATGCAAGAGGGTCTGCTTTAAATGTTTGAAGTCAAATGCAGCATTATATTTATCATTAAACTTTGCTAAAGCTAAGAAAAAGAGGTGCTGATTCATTGCCACATTTCAATACAGAAAAACAGCACGGATGAAAAAGTAAACGGAGGAAAAAGACCAACCAATTTTCACGTTACATAAAAATGTATCAGTCAACCAAATCCTCCGTCGCTGTTTTCACACTAAAAACTGTCCTTCGGCTATGAATAACCGTCTGATGTGCAGAAACTGCTAAAGGGAGTTTTACGGTCTGTCTCCCGCTGAGGCAGCAGGAGATTGTTTGGAAATAGATACCGTTTGTTGGGAGAGAAATTCACTGCCGTCTTGCAGATCTCTCCTGTCACATGTTGCGAAAGAGCTAGGAGGAAAAATCAGTTATGTAAAAACAAGAACAAATGTTTATTGCACAGCTTTCTTCTGTTAAAAACAAAATGGTTAAATGTGTGAACATTTCAGAGTTTTGTATAAAAGGATAACAGAATGTCTGAGGAACATGTTTTAGAATGTGTCAAAGAAACAATAAGCAACCATGAAAAAGTGTGTAATCTGTCTTAAAAAGACTTCTTTTTTAAATAAACCATGCACATTCAAGGATTTTATACACATTTTCCTGCTGCCAAAGTATTTTATTCCTAGACAGGTTTTTATAACAAGCTAACATAGCATTTTACATAGGAGAAGACATGCAGTAAATGCCCAACACATGCCTGTTTCTACTTGAATAGCATCCAATCTGTATGCTGGTCTCGTAACTTGACCAGCACGAGCACTTAAAAGATGACTGCAATACTAAGGTATATGCTGCAAGGCAGTGGTTCTCAACCTTCTTTGCACCGTGATCCAATTTTTATCATGCCAGCTCAGTCGCGATCCTATATCAAGTACAGGTTAAAATGAATGCCATGATGAAGCACGCAGAGCACGTTGCCGTTTACGTCAATCAATGCCTATCGCACAAATCTGATTGGATGTGCCAATGAATTTTAAATGAAGCGTCTATCTTTTGGCTTCTTGGATTGGTTGATTGTTCACTAGTTTTGTGCTAAGTTAAGCATTGTGCTGTGACCCAAGATCTGTTTACATAGGTTAATTCTACAACTGGGCTGGGAAGTCTGATCGTGGATCAGCATAGGAGCCTGCTAGTTTTAAAATGCTTACATTTACAACTCACGACCCTTTCAAAATTTGCCGCAACCGAAATTTGGGCCATGACCCATGGTTTGAAAATCGCTGCTGCATACTATGTCATAACATTAAAGTGTGAATATGCTGCAAAATATAATAAAACTTTTCAAAATACTTCTACTGAAAACCAAATCAGATCAAATAATATTTAAAACCTCATAAAAATAACTTAAATTTATAACAGATTTATTGAGGGGTGGCATGGTGGTGCAGTGGTTAGCACTTTTGCCTCACACCTCTGGGACCTGGGTTTGAGTCCCCGCCTAGGTTCTATGTGTGTGGAGTTTGCATGTTCTCCCCGGGTGCTCTGGTTTCCCCCCACAGTACAAAGACATGCTGAGGCTAATTGGAGTTGCTAAATTGCGTGTAGGTGTGAATGGTGTGTGAGTGTGGCCTGTGATGGGCTGGTCCCCTGTCCAGGGTTGTTCCGTGCCCATTGCTTCTGGGTAGGCTCCGGACCCCCCTGTGACCCAGTAGGATAAGCGGGTATAAAAAATGGATGGCAGAATAAATTAATTGAAATGCCCATATTATAAATGGATTGCTTCTGGTTGGTATACTGCTGGAAAAAAATGACAGAGAAGGAATGAAATCTTAAAGACACTGTAGTGCAGATTGTCAATTCAAGAGTCAAAACTTGTGTCTTTTGCGGCTACTGAGCAAACCTGGGATATGTTCCTAAAAACATAGTTGCTAAAAGCTTTAGCAACTTACACAGTTATAACCATGCAACAAAATTGTTCCAACTACACTGAACAAAAATATAAACGCAACACTCTTGTTTTTGCTCCCATTTTTCATGAGCTGAACTCAAACCTCTGAA
>JABFEB020000124.1:11234964-11250596 GCA_019775895.2 Stomatorhinus ivindoensis | reverse complement strand
AGCTTTCGAGAAACCGGACCCAGGTTATTCCATCAATGGATTTTTTCTTCCCTGATGGCACAGGAATATTCCTAGATGACAATGCCAGGATTCACTGGGCTCAAATTGTGAAAGAGTGGTTCAGGGAGCATGAGACATCATTTTCACACATGGATTGGCCAGCACAGAGTCCAGACCTTAACCCCATTGAGAATCTTTGGGATGTGCTGGAGAAGGCTTTGTGCAGCGGTCAGACTCTACCATCATCAATGCAAGATCTTGGTGAAAAATTAATGCAATACTGGATGGAAATAAATCTTGTGACACTGCAGAAGCTTATCGAAATGATGCCACAGCGAATGCGTGCTGTAATCAAAGCCAAAGGCGTCCAACGAAATATTAGAGTGTGACCTTTTTTTTACTGGCGACTTTTTTTTTGGACTGGCAGTGTACATTTATGTATATATTTTATATATGAAGTGATATAATGCTCATTTAAGCCTTTATTATGGAGAATAAACAAGCCAGTATACTTGAAAAAAATGTTTATTCCAACTGAAGTCTGAGATTGCCTTTACAAATTTCTTTTCCAACTTTGAGAACATATTCTGCATTGTATTGAAATCATATGTTAACAAATATTACTGCTGACAGCATAAACTTCCGAGCGAAGCAGGGCAGGATTGCCACAACTTAATTATTAAGCTTAAGCATTAAACTTAAATTAATCACAGTGACCTTCAGTGACCTTCCTGCTGTGCTGTCAGGGCTTTTGGAAAGAATGAAATAACACTGAAGGCTGGCATTTTTTTGAGTTTACTGCTTTGGGATCCTGTTCCCACATCACACCTTATCAGAAAGTTTCAGTAATAAATCATGGGGTAATGTTTGCACTAACGACTCTCTGTTAAAATTATACTGCATAGAACACAGCAAAACACTTCAGATATTGAAATCTTTATTACATCACTTTCACATATTCACATCAAACCGCTTTTAACAAAATCCTGGTAAAGTGTGAATTTCAACATCTCTGATTTGTTAAATAAAGTCATCCCCGTATCTCTGTCGTTTGTAAATCAAAATTCAAATTATTTTCATTTACTGGCGTGTGTTTTGAAGTAGTGAATTATTCATTCGCACAGCCCCCCATTTCCATTTTTCTATTTACTAAGCAAACAAATGAATAAATAATATCAATAGATTTTACCACCTTGTTGTATTTAATGGAACCTTAGCTTTCTATTTCACTGTCTATTGAGCGCTTTGAAATGCCAGCATTCTGAACTGATGTAATTGGGTGGTTTCTAGTGATCATTCAGTAGCAGTGCCCCGTTAATCCCAAACGTGTACTTTCAGTCCGGCTGGTTTTCATGCAGGACGGGAAATGGATTCTCCTGCACTAATAGCTTTCTTTTCTTCAGGACACTGAACATAACCACACAAATGCCGACAGGTGTTTCAGCTGTTCCTTTGAGAAATGGAAAATGGTGGCCATAAAATAGATCTTAAAAATTTCTGATAGCTCTTTTTCCTTCATTTTTGTAGAGGGAACATTTTATTGAAACATGGAAAACAAAAAAAAACCATGAAAAAATGCTGTTGTTTTGGATATAGACATTCATACACCCATGTAATTAAAAATTAGGGTTACTATACTAATACACAGTTCAACATACCATATATGCAAGAGTCAGTGTTTAAGAGCAATATATCACACTTAAAAGCATGACACTGCAGGTAAAATTTACGAGGCTGCCAATAATTCGTTACTTTCTGAATGTTGAGGCTGGTCTGCCATTTCTGCTAGCAAGCCGTCTGTATTCACAGTGAGTACTGACTCACCATCACCCCCCCAGTCAAGGTGAGGAAAGCTGAGAGAGAAAGGTTGCAATAAAATATGGAAGGTATGAGGAAAGTGAGCAATACAACCAAGCTTGCTGACTAAAGGGAAAAGGCAGAGATGTACAGGATGATAAAATATTGCAGATGTTACGGTGCTAAGATTATTCTGGTAAGTTAGACCAACATTTGGACAGCTGTATGATGGATGTTCATAAGTTTCAGGAAAAAAATAGTGATTATAGGATAATAGTTTTCTTTCCGCTCATCCATCCATCTATCTTACAGTACATCTGCGTATCCAGGTCAGGTTTGGGGGGGGGGGGGGGGCTACCCCAGGCAGCAGAAAGTACAATGCTGGGGTACACCCTGGACCTTTGACAGAGATAAATGTTAAGAGGTTTGATGACACCAACCTTTATTATAGTGTAGCCAGGTGCGGAATATTTGGCTGTCCACCCAATTGGTTCCCTTGTGATTTGGGCGGGGTTTGGGCGTGCATAGATAGTGGGTGGATGGCTAGGTATGGCACTGAAGTAGTTCCTGTTGCGGGTAGTGAAGGTAGCAGCCGTGGAGCGAGTGCGCAGGGGGTTAACTGGCGCACCTGTGGTCGTCAATTATCCCTTGAGGTGTCATGTTGGGGGCTGAGCAGTGGGTGTAATGCACACCTTTGGGGAGCTGCGTTCTGCTGTGGTTTGGGAGGTGGTGAAGGCAGCTCCAGCAGTGCTACCCGTGGACTTCCTGCTTGGCCGGCTGCCGGAGCCCCGGCCAGGGAGTGTTCAGGACTGGGTGGTGGAACATCAGGCCAGACTCCTGGTGGCCTTTGAAGGGGCCAAGTACCGACTGAGGGCAGCAGCTGACCGACGTTAGACGGCACATGATTGTCAGGCTGGCTGGTGGCGGACCTCACTCATGTGTGTAAGTCACTGGTAGTAGCTCACCAAGCATGGATGTGGTTGTTAGTGAAGTTCCCCTGGAGCTCCTGCCTGTGGAGAGCTCCTGGTCCAGAGATTCGTTGTGCTGTCCTCTGGGGTGGTCTGCTGCAGGGGTTTGGTGCCAAAGGGGTTTTAGATCTGTGTAGCGTGGAACTACAACTTCCCTTTTAATGTAATAAAACCACTTTTTTTAACTGATTCATGTTTCTGATCCATTCGGTGAATTGAATTTGTGTGCCATTCGTGGGTTGGGTATCATTGTCCCCGGGGGTAGTGTCCCGGGGTGGCGTAGTCGGCTATTTATAAAAACAGGGTATCGTAGATCGCTCCGCCACAATAGCAACAAGAAGACAACCAAGCTTGTGTGATACATTGGGAGCAAAAGAAAATGTGGGGATCACATCAGGTGAGAGAGTAGGAGACAGGATATATATGGTCAGTATGAACCATTTATATAATCAGCATCACAGAGAAACAGCAGTATAGTGCATGTCTTTGCACACACATCTTATACTATGAATAATACAGAATTTAGAGAATACACATTAATTAAATGATAATTATTTTGATGGAGACAAATACAAACCGTTAACAGGACATTCAAAATGAACAAAAACAAAAAACTAAGGCAACCAATATTGTTAACTTTAAGCATTACACATGAAGCAGAAGACTTATTTTGTCTATATTAAAAAATATGTAAACATTTAACATTCAGATAAAAAGGACATATGCTCTTAGTGGGTTTCTGCATCTTTTTACCATTTCAAAATTGCTTCAAGGACATTTTTGCTCATGGAGAAAATCTTTGAAATATACTTGACAATTATTTCATTGAAAGCTCCTGTGCCCATGTATTGTTTTCTTTGAAGCTCTTCACTAGGTGGTTGAGAAAGATCAACCATGACATTTTTTTCCCCACAGACGAATTTGACCAGAAAGAGCAATACTAAAGATTATGTCTAGAAGCACTATTTACTTTAGAAAAGAGCCCTGGTGTCGGAAAAAAAGTTCTGCAGAAAAAGAAAATCTTTAACTGGTTATGTGGTGATGGCATAGTCAAATGCTAGGCTCTGCTGTTATAACTGCATGAGATTACTTTGATGAATCAAATGTATGCTATTTCCTCGCTAACAAAGGTACTCAAGTGGTGTGTCACGTCACAGGTAAAGATGGAGGCGAAGGCAGGCATGGGGAAAAAAATCTAAGGGCTTTATTTGACAAAAACAACAGGCAAGGCAAAAGGAAAAGGACCACGGGAGGGGCGTTAAAATGGGGTAGGAAGGATCAGACCAGAATACATGGCACACTGGGGAGCAGATGCAGGCAGCAACATCAATGACCGGTCTGGGGAGCTCAAGACAGGGAGGCACTATATACAGGTACACCACTAACAAGGGAGCTGATAAGAGGCACCTGGGGTGATCCACACAAGGGCTGTAACAAGAGGAAAGATTAAAGCCATACAACAGAGAGAACAAGGGGAAAGGAATGCAGGACGTGACATGGTGAGCATACGGTAAATTATTAGCAAAAAACATTGTGTCATGCCCTGCTCGTCCAATCGTCTTGTGTGCCACATTTACCTTGTGTGAAACCCCGATTGTAATCAGCTGTTTCTTGTGATTTCATTCAGTCCTGTGTATTTAGTCTGCATTCAAGTCAGTTTACCCAAGTCCAGTCATTGAAGTGTTGTGTTTTCCCTGTGTGCCCTGTATAAACCCTTTATTTTGGAATACCATCTGCCTGACCCTGATTCTCTGCTCACTTGTCCGACAAGCGGACGTGATACAATGAGTGTATTTTTAGTAAATGTTAAGTAACATCAAATATAGAAAATTTTTGCCTGTGAAAAACCTTTGACTCGTAGTGTATAAACCCATATTTAGTTGAAACTAGAACAAAGACAACATATTAAATGAAACTGAGTGATTTTATTGTCTTATGATATATGTGCACAATTTGAATTTGATACCAGCAACGTTTCAAAAAGGTTGGGACAGGGGCAACGACTGGAAAAGGTGTGTGATGCTAAAACAAAACACCTGGTTGAATATCTCACAGCTAATTAGGTTAACTGACAGCTGGTCAGGAAGATGACTGGGCACATGAGTCTCTGTACAGTACAGATAGGGAGAGACTCACCACCCTGTGGAAGACTGCATGGGCAAATAGTGCAACAATTTAAGAATAGTGTGCCTCAAAGTAGTATTGCAAAGAATTTTATGAATTTCTTCATCTACAGTACATAATACCATTAAAATAGTCAGAGAAATCTCTGTACAACAGGGAGAAGGCCAAAAACTAATACTGTGATCTTCGGGTTCTCAGGTGGCACTGCATTAAAAACAGACAATTCCATAATGGAATTGTTCTTCCAAAAAAAAAAAAACAGTCTGTGAACACAGTTCCAGAAATGCAGGATGAAACTCAACCATGCGAAGAAGAAACTGCATCTAAACATGATCCAGAAACAATGTCAACTTGTGGGCTAATGAATCAAAATTTAAATTTCTTTTAGGAAATCACGGACGCCGTGTCTTCCAGGCCAAAGAGGAGAGGGATCATCCAGCTAGTTATCGGCATACAATTCAAAACCCAGGATCCGTGATGGTATGAGGGTGCATTAGTGCCCATGGCTTGGGTAGCTTGCACATCTGGGAAGGCACCATTAATGCTGAACGATATATACAAGTTTTGGAACCATATATGCAGCCATCCAGACATGTCTTTTTCAGAAAACGCCTTCTATATTTCAGCAAAACAATGCCAAACTGCATTCTGCGCATGTTACACTACCATTGTAGTACAAGAGTCCATGTGCTAGACTGGCCTGCCTATGGTTCAGACCCATCACCCATTGAAAACATTTGGTGCATCATGAAATGAAAAATGACAAAGGAGACTCCAAACATTTACAGTGTTGTTAAAAGAGGTGATTCAACACAGTGGTAAACAAGTTACTGACATGAAATTCAAATTGAGCGTATATTTCTCATAAAATACAATTTCTTAGTTTTAACATTTTATATGTTGTCTTTGTTCTATTTTCAGTGAAATATGGGTTCATGCATTTACTGTATAAGTCAATCGCATTCTGTTTTTATTTACATTTTACACAACGTTCCATTTTTAATTTTTTTTAATGGGGTTGTACAAATATATCACCATTAGGCAGGAGGGTGACATCTGCCCTATCAATACACCTAGTAGGTTTATTAATTAGGCTAAATAATTGGTAGATTAAAAAAAATATTCTTTCAATTAAAATAATTTTTAAATGGGTTCAATTAACTTGCACACATGCAAAAGTAGGACAGACAGGGTTGTCTTGATATACTTCAGCTGACTGACACTGAACGCATCATGTTTCTGGGCAGACTGTGAAAGTTACATTTTGAACAGCATCGTGACTTGATTTGTCCTCTACTGTATATGTGTACAAGTTCATGTTTTTGTCCAAAGCACAAACAATACACATATATAGCACACTGCAAACATTCACGCTGTTAAGGAGGTAACTGGGCATAAACACAGCTGAGCTGAACTTATAATGAATGTCCAGGTACAAGTGTAAGTAGACAGATACACAACTACATATTTATGAGAACCTACCAAACCTACTGAAGGGCCAGTGAGCGTGACACAAGACCATTCAAAGAACAATCAGGATATCAGACAAATTAATGGAACAGATAGGTCTCATGGAATTTCTACAAGGTAGAAAGTAGTTTAATGTAGTTTGGCAGATAATCCTACCACAGGGGAACCACACAAGAGAGCCGTCTGCAGTAACACTTCTCACATGGTGTATGTGCACATACGCACACTTCATACATACGCTAGGTCAGGGGTCTGCAGTGGAATTACCTGACCAGGATACTTACCCATTTGGTAATCATATAACACCTAACAGAGTACATGTGTGAGTGTTTAGTAGCAGTGACTAGCAATTGGTCTGGAACAATACCTACCCTGTAACATGTTCAATTGTTTGGACTATGCCGTTGATTCCATAATTATTTTATCAGCAGTGCATTCTAATGTTCAAAATTAGTTTGATGACACTCATGTTAGATTATTGTCTAAAATGTCGAATTAGCCTGTGTGGTAGTTAATCAGTTGAGGAGTAAAAGAGTTGACAAAACAGCTGAACAAATGAACAAAAATCTTATTGTACTAATTTATTGTCAATTGTACATTTCAAACAATAATATTAAAAAATATATAAACATTTTATATAGTTTTGTGTTATTTGATCTCAAACTGTAATGGTAGTGTCTATTTGAGGAAAATTAAGTATCATTAAAATCAAAGCTATACATGACAATTTTAATATACCTAATAAGTTAAAGTAATGTCAACTGCTCTGCTCAAAATTCAAGAACTGTATTCCAGTGTAACATTTTGTTTTTGTTGATGAATTCTCATCTTCATGAAAATGACTAGTTATAAGCATAGAAGGCTTTTGCCACGCTTTCATTTTCAAAATAATGGGCTTCTGAGATTTCAATTAGGTTTACTATGTAAATGAAATAGTCCATGTTCTGTTAGTTGCCAAAACCACTGAGGGTATAATCCCTTTTCTTGCTTGATGAATTAATTAAACTTCTTGCAAACACCGGAACCCTTTATGAATAGCATACAGGGGGGGAAGCAGTGAAGGGTCAGCTACCTGTAGTGTCTGGGGAGCTGGTGGTTAGAGGCCTTGTTTAAGGGTCCATGTATATGTGCCTATTGGACTAAGGCTAGGCCTTGAACTGACAACCTTCCGATCACAGGCACAGAGGCTTAGCCTAATGAGTCACAGCCCACCACCCAAGAAGATTTTTATGCAATGTTTTACAATTCGGTTATACAATTAATAAACCTGTATTTGGTAGGAACAATACACTTCTTTACTGAAATGGAAGTTGTATTACTATAGTTAATCAATCAAAAACTGATTTGTCATAGACATAGTGATAGCAATTAAGATTACTGATATATGAAATAGTCTGTAAATAATAAAATCATATTAGAGCCAAAGACTTGTGCCCCTGGCTCATACTTTATGTTACGATGAGGCAGAACAGACGATGCTCCCAGTGTGGCTTACAAACGCAAGGAACCTCATTTTAAACTTAACTTAGAAAACACAGAACAGAAGAGACCTTGAGGAGTCAAACAAAGGCAAACAGATAACGCCCTCAAAGGCTAGAACACGCATACCAGGAAATACTGGGGAGGACACAGGATAGAAAGAGAGACAGAGGGAAAGTGACAGACTAAAGGGGGCAAAACAAGGTGGCACCTTTAGTGGTGCATGACATGCCCATTCATGCAGAAAAGCACTTGTGAGGTCAGGCTTCTTCTCAACCTTAATCTTGTTGGCCTTGAATGCAAAGCTGCAAGGAGAACACCTGAATTCAATTATTAAGAGGTGTGTCCCAATACTTTTGCCCATATAGTGTACAATACATCACCTCAAACAGCTGTTTCAGTCCACCTGTTTCAAAACAAAAATGAACGTATAGACAGCTTCGTAGGATAGTATGAAAAACCCCACTGCCAGTAAACTGCAGTAGGACACACAAAGATCAACAGGCTTCCCATTATCACGCGTAAGATGGTGAGACTGAATAATGCAACAAACACTTTTAATAAAACTAAAACACAGAAGTCAATCTAAAACTTATAATCTTTGTCCACCATGTCGAGGGCCCAGGCAAATTTCTCACGCTGGGTCTTGTTGTAAATTTTCTCGATGGGCACGTTCCACTTCTTGCACCTGGGGAAGACACAGCAGCTCTATCAGGTCGTGAAGGTAGACTCTTCCACATTCTCTGTGTTTATTACCCTGTGCCCAGAGCTTAAGAAATCTGCCATAACTACTACAAGGAGCAACAGCATACGAGAACAGACAGCCCGCCATTTACTAGTGCAGCCATATTCCCTGACCGGAGAGCAGCACGGCTCAGAAAAGTGCCCCCTTCAGGAAGCTCCCCACAAACAAGGGCCTCTCAGATAGCCATTTCTCACCATGCCACAGAGATGCGGGGATCCAAGTAGTTCAGCTTGGAGGTGCCCAGAGGGATGTCCTTGTTCTCCTCATGGTCCATCGCCTGAACCATGAGCTTCCACAGCTGTTCCTTTATCCTGAGGAACACTTTCCTTTTGGACTCAGCGGCTCTGATAGGAAAAGGGGAAGTCAGGGCTCTGGGCTAAACTACCACTATGAAAACCAGAGGGTGTGATTTCCCCTGAGCGGAGACCCTTACTTTCTGTTTTTTTCATCCTTCCACACTTTGGCCTCCACGTTGGCTCTCTTAAGCTCCCACTTAGCTTCTAAGAGCCGCTGCTTCTTTGCATCAATCTATGGAGTATTATAAATGAGAGCTCAGGCTGCTTCTCTACTCATACCCTCAGACTTATTGCTTTTTATTGCACACAAATTCTGTTTGTCATTCAACGTCTTCACATTACAGCAGATCGTTATTCTCTTCACACTCCACTTACCTTGGTTTGCAAGTTCTGCATGGACTTCTCATAAGTCTTGGGTGGCGCCCTCTGGTGGTCGCACAGGATCGCCGCAGCCCGGCTGGCCCGGTTGAAGAATAAGATCTTAAGAGGAATGCTGTGCTCCGCTGAAAGTCAAAAGGTCATCAAGTTCATATTTAGTTCTCTCAATGTCCTATCATGCCTTACCACTGGCAGGACCATATGATGGCCCACATGTCAATGCTACTGTCGAGCCCCTCTGCTAGAATCTATGACAGCATTACTTTTCTGGACTTTGCCCAACTCCCAAAATAGGGGCAAACTCACGGGTGGTTAGCTGCTTCAGCTGCCGCTGCAGGGTGATGGATGCATTATAGGTACGGAAGACTTTGGCTGTCAGTCCGTCCATCAGCTCTTGAAGATACTTGTTCAGGATGGATGTCTAGCAGAAAAAGTGATTCAAAGAGGTAAGACAGCCCACAGGAGGAGTCTACACCCATCACCCAGCTCAGGCCGTTCTTGTCTCTGTACGAAGTGACCATTTCCACTTACATTGAGGCGGTCAAAGAGGTAATCTTCCGGCAGCTTGTTCTTCATGAACAGCTTGAGATTTTTGAAGACCTGGTGGACGGGCAAAACCAAGCTCAACGTTTAGAAACAAAACTACTAATCCATGTATAGAGCTAAATAAACAAAAAGCACTGTGATGACATTCAATTGTTTGTGAGGAAGTGGTGATGGTGGGCCTAAACAATTCTGCCTAATCCACCAATAATCTGCTCTCTTGTCCCAACCTCTAAAAGCAGGTGTTTGTGGGTACATGCTTGTCCCCATCTGCTACTCACCCTCTTCTACACAAGAACCATCTTGTTGTAGCGGATGAAGTCCTTTCCAAGGAAGTCAAACTCCACCACATACTTCTGACCGTCCATCTCCGGGAACAGGTTAATGTGCTTCACCTGCAGCGAGCAGCAGCCCACAGTGTCTGCGGTCTCCCCGTCTTCCTTCTCATTTCCAGCCCTCAGGGCCAGCTGGGGGAAAGAGAGGCAAGTTGCAAAGATTAAACCATGTGGGTAACAGCTTGGACAGAAAGGGACAGGGTTTGACTTCAAGAAACGGTTAATAAAAGAACAACCTCATGTTCCACCAGCGAAAAAATGTCTTATTCTAAAATGTCCTTATTGCTCCTAAAAATGTGCATTTAGCTGCACGATAAATGGTAGAAATAAGTCTGGCAGAGACATTTAAGACTGATGAGGACTGTGCACACATTTCCTGAGGCCCATTCACCTTGTCGATGAAGTACAGCGCCACAGAGCGCTGGCGGATCCACATCTCTCTGCACTTCCAGTCTTTGCTGTACTGGCTCCGGATGCGCTCCACACACATCTTGAGCCTCTGTGCAGTTTCATACTTCTGCCAGTCCTTCTCTCCCTATGGGCAGGAAGGCCAGAAGTCATACCAGCGTGAATGGGTCACAGATAATGAGGAGTCAGAAATGAGGTGGCTTTAAGATACGCAGGCACACACGCACGCACACCTTGACGCGAGAGCTGGGTTTCAGCATGATGTACTTCATGGAACCCTGGATGTTGTCCATCCATGATGCCAGCCACGTCACCTTCTTGTCATGACGCACCTCCTTCCACTTGGTTCCCGGAGGTGGCTTGGGGATCTTGGCGTCCCTGGGACAGGTTGGGATGTTAAAGGTACTGACACAGACAGGTAATGCCTATTGACAAGACCTAAAAACCCTGCTGAAAACCCCACTAGCTTCACCACATAGATAACAGAAGGCCGGCAATGCCCCCGTCACTCACTTTCTGCAGTTGATAATGACATCCTCGGGCCGGACCCGGCGTTTCAGCATACCCATCTTGGGGTGGTGACCGCAGCCACAGAACAGGCCGGGCGGCTCGATGTGGAAATTGGCAATGCGCTCTTTGTGGTTGTCCATGACGCAGAAGCCATACTTTTGGTGGACCAGCTCATTCTCTTTCTTGATTCTCTGCAGGAAAATGTTATGGAGAGAAGGAAAAGGGTTAGCGAGACTATAGGGAGGAGGGACACAGGTTAGTTTCATGTTTGCCTGGACCAGTTAGGAGCTACTGCAGCTATACATTTACATGAAGCAATGGCAGTGAGCAAAGCCACCCAGCTATCGCACCTGCTTCTCCTCTTTCGATATCTGCTTCTTGGCCTCTAATTGAGCCTTAAAGTACTTGTTCATCTCTGCGAAGTTGCACTTCTTCAGCTCTGTGATTTTCGCCTTCTCTTCTGATGTCATTCCGTTAACATGGACAAAGAACTTGGATATTGGTGCTTAGTTACTGGTTTCCCTTTCCTGCACATTACACATGACCACAACCAATGTTCACAGGCAGATTCCTCTCACCTTCCTCCAGTCCATGAAGAAGTTCTTACAAAAGATCTCCTTGGTGGCGTACTTATGGTCAAGCATTTTGGCAAAGAATGTGGCCACTTCCTCGGCATTGGGGCTCAGCTTCATAGGTTTTCCTTGGAGGAGACTCAACATGAGCATTCACAAGCAGACATTCTGATTTCATAGAAGGCTCTATTATGGACTGTCAAGTATATTCCCAAAGAAAGCCCAAAAACACCTCTCCAAAAAGAAATAAAGTAGGACGGGGACTACTGATTGATGTAATCGATTATAAAAATTCGTCGACATGGAATTTTAGTGTCCGCTAATAGTTATTCCGCTAATAAGCTGCTTAGTTGTTTCACTGCTGGTTCTGTTAAAACTATATCAATTACAGACTGAACTCCGATATAGTTTTGTCTAATATTTGCCGCCTGCCCTGTCCCTCCACGCATGAGGAAACATGGCTGCGTCTACCAGCAGAGCTCTGGAGAAACACGCGGCAAAAAAGGCTCGCACGCGGTCTTCCAAAGTTTGGGGATACTTCAGTCATGACACCTTTTCTGCACCTCTACTGTAGCTGATGTTAATGATGCCGTTTCATCTGTTTTACATTTTCTGTTTACTTATTCTGTCATGTAAGAGTGAGACAAATTATTGTTTTACGACTACTCTTACATACTGTAGCCTAAATCATTCCTTGATCACTGAAGTAAGCTGAACTTGAAAACATAGTTTTGAAATGTTTTAGCATCTATTTCAAGTCAAATTGGTATACTGAAATAATTAAGTAAAAACTATTGCAGTGATTGTTAACTTCAGTCTAACATATAAATCCTGTTGAATCTCAAGATTAGCTGTTTTTGTTCATAATGCTCCAATGTTTAAGAAATGTTTTAATAAACTGAAATGTTAATGAGAATTTGATTTGTGTGTGTGGGGAGGGGGTGAATTGTATTAAATGACTAACTTAAAAAATAATTGCTTATCAATAATAATCATCAGATCAATCGAAAAATTAGTTGTTAGTCAAATAATCAAAAAATAATCAGTAGAATAATCGCTTAAAGAATAATCACTTGGGACAGCAAAATAAAGACAGAAAAGGAGAAAGAAGTATATATACCATCATAGTAGAACCTGACATGGTCTGGGAGGGGTTCGTAGAGTGGTGCAAACACTGGGCCTTTGTGTTCCAAAAACTTCCACTTAGAGCCATCAGTGTTCCTCTCCTCTTCCCAGCTGGTGAGAAAAGAGGTGGTCAGGCAAAATTTTCAATTTTATGTGCGAAATTAGCGCATGCAGTGAATCTGTTGGGTTGTGGACCAGATTACCAGAGCTCCCCCAGTTCTGGCAGAATAAATTTCCATGACTTTTCCAAAACTTTTCCAGTACCACAAGAACATTTTCAAAAACCCAAAGTTTGCTTTGATGATCATGCAGTCTCAGGTAGTAACTGTCCTGCCTCGATCATCCGTACCTTATAATTGGTAGAGGCAAACTGAGTCAAAAACGGGAAACTGTGATCAATAAAATTCAAATACATGCAAAAAAATAAAACCATAAAAACTGGAATACCAAACAAAAAAGCAGCAATCTCAAATACGCGAAATCTGCGTGGAAACGGATGTTTACCAAGGAAGTTAACTATTGACTTCCACTCGTACATTTCTGTTAGCTCGTTGCGGAACGAAGCAGGAAACAAGAATAAACAAGCCGGGTTTCCAAAACTTTTCCTCTCTATCCAAGAATTCCAAAACATATCTAGGGGGGTGGAAATTTTTTTTCAAAATCCCAAAACTTTTCCAAGTTGTCCATGACCACGGGCACCCTGGATCACTGTTCCTCCAATCTCACCATTTCCATGTCTCATCGAGCTCCTTCTTTGCCTTCTTCCTGCCATCACCCGTTGCATCCATATCTTTAAACTTTTTGGGTTTGGCATCCTACGTGGTCAAAAACACAAAGAGATGCAGCGCAATCAGGCTTTATGTCATTTCTATGACAGCGGCAAAGCTAACGGTGGTCTCACAATTGCTCACCTCCTCCTCTTCCTCCCACTTCCTCTTCAGATTTTTCTCAACCTTCATCTTCTTTGGCTTGAACTCAGAGCTGCACGGAGAGCAGTCACTCAGTACATATCCAATAAAATACACTTTATACTAACAGCAACAGCTTCAGCACATGATGTACTCACTCATCATCACTCCTTTGCCGCTTCAAAGGCTTCTCTAGTTTGGGACAGAGAACAGACAAGCAGATACATGTGAAGTGACAGCACATACACGATACACGTGTGGGGTGACAGCACATACACGTGTGAAGTGAGTGGCACCGCTGGCTGTACTTATCTGAACTGTCTCTACATGATATCTCGTTACTTAAGCATCATCATGTTTTCAACCATTCACCATCGTTGTTTTCTCCCTTGATCCACACACCCCTATGTGATAAGTTTGTCAATCATCTCTATTACTGTTCGGTCCCTCTGCTGAACATAATGGTGGCGTGACCATCTCTCGTTGTTTTTTTTAAATACCCAGTTGTGAAATTTTGCGAATCCCTTCCTTCAGTAGCAAACCTGGCATTGGTCTTTGTCAGTCACATGTCTGCACTGTCTGACACGTCCCCATTTGCCATTTTGAGTGTATCACGCATGTAATCACATTAGGTTAACAAAATTAATATTTCATATTCAGTGTTTTTTTCTCCACATAATGTTTTATGTAATCAGTAATAGGCCATTTTCATTACCAAAACACAGTAGTAATTTAGTTGTTTAAGAAAGGAAAAGAGTTAAGAACACCGCAAAATCTCATCGCATGGACATAACTTTACTGGTCTTATTTAAAATATAAGTGGCAAACAGAATACAGACTCAGTATACAGTAAGTTTATACAGATCCTTCCAGACATTATGTGAAACGTTAGTAACTGTACTTGCAAATGTTTCTAAACTTAAAATATAGTTAGATATTGGTTTGTCAGGACACAGCACACCAATCAGCACAGATTGTAGGCAATACTTTGCTTAAACGGCAGACGGTCGCAATCAGATCGCGTTCCATTACAAAACATGTTTCTTTTTGTTTTTGATTATACAAATGAATATGTTAACACTCGTGTTTTGTTTATTTATTGTTACAAACTTTTTGTCGCACTTTAACCATTTTAACATCTATGGCTATGCTAACGTTACCTTTGTATTTTTATATATTATAAATAAAATAAATTAGTATTATTACGTGTTCAACACTAAAGTAAACGTAGAAAAAATTATTAGCAATCATAGGATAGTAAGAGGGTCCGGAAATGATCGCGTGGGACAGTAAGAGGGCCGGGGAATCATTGCTGAGTTTCACTTAGACGTGGTGTTTTCATCACTGTTGAGACGGAAAACATGGCGATTACATCGCCTGGACAGAGCTGTTTCAACGCCGCTACACAGTGGCAATGTGCAGACGCCTGAAATGCTACTGAATACCGACCTTTCAAAAAAACTTATCAGCGCCCTAGTACCGACGTACTTCTGCTGACTGTGACAGTGACAGCTTTACCCAGCTGTCGTAAACCTGGAAATGAGTTGCGTTGTGACCCTGCGATCGATTGCTTTTCCTCTAATACCCGGATGTGTGTCTCAATAACTTTTAATTGAATTTGCGAACTGAAAATGTTCTGGGTAGGATCAATGCAGTGCAAGCTATTGGAATTCAGATTCAGTTTTGTAATGGCGACAACTGCACATTCAAATATACAAAAGTCATATTCAGTTTCTAGTGGCACAAGTAATATCAAATCATATACTTACCGTGTGCAGCCAGACGGGGTAGAAGAACATTTCCACTGGCTCACTAGCACTGCAGGGGAATATTAAATATAATAGTTAATGTTGCAGACCTTTAACTGCTTTGTTAAATAAAAGAAAGCATACAGTTTGGTTTAACACTAGAAAGACTGACTGGGTCAATTGACCCAGTCAGTCTTTCTAGGTATATACTGCTGTAAAATACTAA
>JABFEB020000124.1:11224525-11234864 GCA_019775895.2 Stomatorhinus ivindoensis | reverse complement strand
TTTGTGTTACCATGTTCTGTTCAAGAATGATAAAAAAATAAAAGTCAGATTTTTTCAGATTTTTGTAGCAAGAACTTGAGAAATAGCAGTGATTTTGTTTGATTTGTGTCAATTGACCCAGTCAGTCTTTCTAGTGTTAAGATAAATTACCCTACATTTTACGATAGTAAAAATTAAACTATTTCATTCTCTTACCCTTCCTCTTCCAGCTGCTTAGCCACTGGACTACAAGGCCCCATGCTAAATCCGTCTGTAAAATACATTTAGTGTGCAGTTAGGCTATAAAAAATTCTACATAAGAAATTAAATTATATACTGTGTGAGGCATCGTTATGAAATTACACTCCCTCACACTCGTAGTAGGCTAATTATTTTCACATATTACTTATCAAGGATTTACATACATTTACTGGTCATAGTCCAAATTAAGATATTATATTAATGTCTGTCTTCTGCACGCGTCCTCTCGTTAGGATGTAAGTATTAGTTGTGAAGGGCTTGGATCTTGCGCGACACAAGGACGCCACGTTTGAAAACTTTTGTTTTTTTTTAAATACACCGTAAAATTTAATACTGACTTTAATGGACGATACTGAGTGGATGCAGCTTAATTTTTATAAACTTGTTGGTAACACTCATCTTAAGTAAGTCACGTGTAGTTTGAGGTGAAAAAGCTTAATGAAATTAATCTCCTTTCCGTCCACTCCACCAGGGCAGTCTTGGAGCGCAAAGCCATACCCTGCAACAGGTGGGTCAATGGGGTAGCAATTTTAGAAAAACCAATGATAAACCGCCAGTAATACCCAGCAAATCCCAAGAAAGACTGTACCTGCCGAACGGTCTCTGGAGCTGGGCCACTCCTTAACAAGTGCCACTTTTTCTGGGTCTGTCGCTATACCCTCTGAACTGATGACATGGCCAAGGTAGGCAACTTGCTGCTAGAAAAACCTACACTTCTTAGGCTGCAACTTCAACCAATAGCTCTGAAGCTTTTCAAATACCTGCTCCAAGTCCTGAAGATGGTCCTCAAAACTTGGAGAGAATACAATTACATCGTCCAAGTACACAAGTAAAGACTTGTTTACTAACCCTCCCAGACACCGCTGCATAAGCCTCTGGAAAGTAGCTGGTACGTTACACAGCCAAAAAGGCATGCGCTCAAACTCATACAGCCCTACTGGAGTAGTAAAGGCTGTCTTTTCTTGGTCACGCTCCTCCATCTCCACTTGCTAATACCCACTGGCTAAATCCAGGGTAGAAAACCACTGCCTCTTTCGTAAACTTGTCAGAGACTCTTCTATGCAAGGCAGAGGATAAACATCCTTATGGGTTACTGCATTAAGCCGTCTATAGTCAACACAAAACCTCCAGGAGGCATCTTTCTTTTTATCCAAAACTATAGGAGCAGCCCAAAGACTAGAGCTTTCCCATATTGCCCCCTTCTCCAACATCCATCGCAACAGGCTTTTTAATTCAGGAAATAGAGTAGGGGGTACTGACCGGAATGGCTCCTGACTAGGTGGAGCAGTGCCTGTGGGAATCTGATGCTTTACTACCCCGGTACGCCGGAAATCCTCCTCATGCTCTGCAAATACAGCGTGACACTTCCACAATAAACTACGTAGCTGTTGTTGCTGTGCCAATGGCAACTCTGTGCCAGTTTGGTCAAACTCAGCAGGCCACCCTGAAATACTACTCTCCACCGGGCCTATCTCAACCTCCACCACCCCAGGCCCAGCTTCCCGCAAAATGAGCTCCCTTCGTGCTTGAATCTCCTCAGCCATAATTTGCTGTGCGACTACCAGTGGGCGTTACCGAATCACTACTATAGGGGAAGGATGCAGGTTACAAAGCCGAAGGGGCAACCGCCCACCGGACACCTTAGGCACACATCTGGCAACTATCCACTCCTCCTCCTGCTTCTTCTCAGGCTCCACCAGAACCATACAATCAACAGAAGGGGCCCCAACTGACACAGTGCCCCACACCACTACTTCGGTCTGGGGGGGATACATACAGGTGGCAGTTTAGCTAGCACCACCTTTCCTTGAAAAGTGAGAGCAAAAGCTACTTGTTCCACTTTACGGCAGATAGCAAAAGCTTTTCCCCACTCGCTACTTGCAGCAGGGGGTAGAGTAGCCCGAAATGCACTCTGCCCAGGATGGATCCCCTGCATGACCTCCGTCCAATATTCTGTGATGACATTCATGCCCAAAATAGCACGATCGCTACCCTGGCACCCGTCCTCCACAATAATAGCCCCCTTATTTTCCACACAAACTCCCCCTACTTTGAAGGTCAATAGGGAATACCCCACATAAGGGATCTGGAGGCCGTTTGCCGCCTTCAGTATGCAGGTTAGCTTCTCCAAAATGCTTATGAAAAAGGGTTTCGCTCAGTAAAGTGACCTGAGAGCCTGTATCTAACACACACCTGATGTTCTTACCATTAATCTCAACCATTATTACTGGGCACTCACCAATCAAAGCAGGCTTCTCTGGGGGTCCCCCAGATGTAACTGTTGCCCCTGCTGCTTGCCCTTCTACAGCAGGGGCCTGCGAAAACCCTGAGATGCCTCCTGTTGGGGGCAATACCTCTGTATATGACCTGCTACCCTGCATATCCCAGCGATAAGGTCTAGGGGCAGCCCGGGAAAAATGGGTGGTTGTCAGGCCCTGAGCAGGCGGGCACAGCAGCCACCTGGGGGAGAGGGGTGGCTACAGAGAGTCCAGCATCTGACAGCGATCGACTCCTCAGCTCCTCCAAGATCTCCAGGATCACACTCCTCAACTGAGCAGTCAACTCTTAACACAATTCCACTTTAAGGCTCCTTTAAATCTTCTAACCTACTAGGCAGCACCTCCCCCTGATCCCTACTTCGCCCCTAGGGCGCAGTCCGCACCACCTGAACCTCCAGAGTAGACTCCACCTGCTCTTCCTCCAGAATGTGTGCTTCTGCAGCAGCCGTAGTAAACTGAAGGTGTGGTTTTCGTCTCAACATTCGCTGAATCTCTTGTCGCACTGGCCCAGCCCGTAACCCCAGAACAAACTGGTCCAGCAACAAGGCTTCCTCCTCCTGTACACCCTCTGGATCAACACCCTGCCAGCAAGAGCAACACTCGCAGCCGCAATGTATATGATGCCACCCCTTCATCTAAGCCGTGTCTATTCTTTGAAAAATCAACCCACATCTGTGCAACAGTAGCAGTACTACCAAACAAATTCTACAGGGCACAGAGCAATCACTCACCATCCACCCGTTCTCTTCCTGGAAGGTGAGCCACTTCCCGGCGATCTTCACCATCCAGTGCACTAATAATTTCAACCCGTTGCTTTCCAGTCAAAGGCTGAGCCCACAACATTGCTTTCATCTGTGTCTGCCACTCACCATATTTCTGTCGCTCTCCACTGAACTTAGGTACCCACTGCGTACTAAAAAACCAGGGCATTATCACGGGAGAGGCTGGTAGAACGGTCATTCTTCCCTGAGAACCTGCAGACACTATGCTGACTTCCCCCCTCTTACATTTTATAACAGCATTTTGAAAATTATTTTTTCACACTAGTTTGTGATCATTTGGTTATCCAAATCCCTTTGGATCGAGTATCTTGTTTGATAGTTTAATTAAATAATGAAGAATTGGAACAGTTGTGGATGCTCATAAGTTCACATTTGACCAAGGTCATACACAGACCATAAATTTGACAAAATCACTCTTCTGTTTGTAGGGCCTTCTATATTTACCGCCAGGTCAGGTGAGATTTTGCCCAATAGTTCCACAACCTCCACTCAAATATTCTTTTTACTTTTTCACCTTTTATACAAAGACACCATCCTCTTTATCTTTCTTAGTCCAGTATGCATCTTTTCATACAATTGTTTTCCTTTCTGAGCATTTCCATGTGTTTTCAAATTTCTTGTATTCCACCTTGTATAATTTATAGCTCCTCTGTGTTTAGCGGCGCTGTTTTAGCTACCTCAGCTAGCATGGTGCTGTGCTGCTGCATTTGACTGCTCATTTCCTCCATGTGGTAATCCGCGTCTTCTCAGTGAACCGATAGCCTTCAGTATAGTTTCCATTGATGTGTTTGAGGCCTGTACCGAAGATGTACCTGCGTTATACGGGTCTCCATCTCATTTGTTTGACCTAGATATCTCCGTGTATATCATCATGATACTATCCAACTTGGGTTCGCGTTTGAATGGGAGGCTTTCAGATGTTGTGAGGACACTTGCAAATTGCAATGGTGCCATCACAGGAGGTATTGTCACAGCTAAACAAGGGGCCGCATGGCAGAAAGTTCACAGCAATGTCATTTCAGCATTTTTTCAAGACATCTGGACCTTCTTTTCTGTCTTTGTTTATCATAGCCATGGTGTGAGGTGATGCGCCGATTCTCCCATGTGCTTTAGCAGTGGTGGGGGAAGTAGCCGCCCCCTCTACCTGTGGTATTCAGCAGTCACTGGTCGCATCTTGCCGGCATCCCTTATGGATGGCGCTGCAGCTACTCATGGGAATATTGCAGTAGCTCCATCCAAGGCGCCTCATCTGCATTTAGCTCACAAGTACATTATTGGATGTGGCACTCCTAGGTCCCTGTCCAGCTTTACCCAGGAGAAGTGTGATCATTTGTTTTTGTGTTTGTCTGTTTTTAGTAGCAGGCCCCAGGACCCGTAAGCACTCAGGGGGTCCAGTATTCTTGCAGCGGAGGATGCCCCGGGGTGAGTGTTAGCCACAGCTAACGCGCTTTGTTCACCCTGCCTTCACTCAGAACCGGCCTCCTAGCAAAAAGTACCTGCTGGTTGAGGGAAATGACTCTTGGTTCATGCCTTAGGCTATAAGGCCAGACGCACTAAAAACACTTGCTCTAAATTTATCACATGGACTTCTATTAAATCAGTATGCACTGAAGGAGAGCAAGAAAAATTAAACATATAAGAAGAATAAACAAAAATATATATACATAAAAGAAAATTATCTAAAAACATGAAAAACTACTCAAATACACAATACAAATTTGAAAGTTAAAGTTAATCCATGCATGATATAATTTAAAAATCAACTGATAATGTGGTATAATTTATATTACTTTGTTTAAGCTGTTGCATGTATGATGCAGTGTCATACAAATGTTGGCTAAAGCCCTGAAAATTAATTGTGTTGTGGAGTAAACACAACAGCAAGAGTCAAATAGAGATTTTAAGCCAACCCACAACTTGATTCCTTTTTCTTTTTACCAAATATGGAATAAAGCAGAATTATTTTCTTGTTCCTAAATCCTTCAGGCCTGCTGTGACAAAAAGTTGCTATATATAACTAAACATAAATTCAATGCAGCTGAACTGGAACCTTACAAGACATTTGTTTCTCTTCCATATAAATTGCAAGACATTGTTTTATAGCTTTTTGAATTAAATCAAAGGACACCTTCCTTCTTTATTCTATTTTTATATCCTTTATGGTCAAAAATCAGTGTTGTGGTAAAGAAGGCCGACCTGAAAACTGATGCTTGTTGGCTCATGTCCTGCTCCCAAATGTAGTAGGACCCCTGAACATATGTAACCAGCAAAATACAGCACTTTCGTTAAAATGTGTTAGTTTCTATTTACTTAAAATGTCAGCAAAGCAACAAAATGAAAATCCTAACAATGCTGTTTCTTCTTACATTAACAATAGTATTTTTCATTTGTGTCATTTAACTAGAACAGCACATTTAAAAAATTTAAACATGCATAAAATTCATACTTAAAATTAACATTTTTTTTTCTTATGTCCATATAGTGACCATATAAAATGCATTATCATTAGTCATCTTAATTATAAACATATGCTTCCAGATAATATATTTGTAACTCTGTGAGGCTTCAGAGTCATTTTCTTGAAACATGGAGAAATTCAAGATGTAATTAAGTCATGTTTTGTTAGTTAAAAATAACAGTGGATGTCTGACCTGATTCTTTGTATATAATTAATTATTAATTAATTATGAATGCAGAGTTTGAAAAGGAACTTTCCCCCAATTGACTGCAAATTTCACTCCATACATATTTATGAGATGCAATTCTGTTAATACGATCTTTGGGAATTTTTCTGTAATATTGGAAAAAAGTGCTTAACTGTTGTCATTCCGTGTGATTCTGTTAAAAATAAATAAAAAACAAATTGAAAATAAATTTTAATGCAAATAATTAAGTATTTTGTTAATTTTTCAAATATATCACAGCCAGCTCAGCAACAGATATTCTGGGAGAAGAGCACTGAAGAATATTATCAGGTCAGGTCAGGCTGGGGAGCATGCACTACTACAGTGCGTTGCCGCACCCACCACACGGCAAAACTCCTCGGGATCCTGGCCAGCAATCCCCCAGGCAGATACATGGTCCAGTCCCACCTTCCAGAAATGGCCATCCATCTGCCACAGCCAGGTGTTACATGGAGGCGTCCCCTCTGCCTGGTCCAGCCACTTGGGTCCTCAGCAATGAGGATCCTGCGAGCTGGATCACCCTCAGGGAAACGTGCCACATGGTCGTAGTGTTGCAACAGATGCTCCCTCACAATGCAGATAATGTGCCTCATTCGGGACTCCTCTATCGACCGCTCATTCGACACAAAATCCGGAGAGACACAGTACTGAAGGAATCCAGTCTTTGTCTCAGGTCACTGCAAGACAGGGAGCACCAGTACACCAGAGTACTGACTTTAGCAATGCATTGCAGTCACCTGCGATAATGATGAAGCTATTGGGGAGAGCAGTCTGTAACTGGCTTGTTTTCCTGTATAGTTCATCCAGAACTTATCACCTCAAATTGCAAAGGGCTCTAGGGATTTTCCATCAGATGCTAACATCTACGGTGAGGGCCTACTGTGAAGGAACATGCCAAAGACTATCACATTGAGATACCTTTTGTTTCGTTTGAAGTTCATGGGACTACCCAGGAATCCCTGGGGTTCAATCCCAGTGAGCTGGTGTTTAGGCACTATTGGTGTGACAGTTTTTAAGAGTTCATGATCTTCCGTCGTGGTTCCAGAAGACGGAATTGTGACATCGCAACCCCAACCCACCTATTATATTGTCTTCCTTGTGTGTGTCTCATGACTATTTCGGTCCAATCATAACTGAGTGAACATGCCTGCAGTAAAAGCTAGGCTAGTTTCATTCGTTTAAGGTAGATAATAAACCTCTTTAGTGTTCCAAATTGTTAGTAGTTAATAAAACCCAGAATCTGTTTCCATTCCCCCCTCCAAAATAAACAAGGTTTGAACCAATCCGTGGCTCAGCAACTGAGATCTAAACCGAACCATGGATTTGTAGAATTGTTACATGTCTACCAGACACATCAGACACTCTAAAGCTACCAAAGTTGTTGTTGTTATGTGATGTAACAAGCCTCCATCCAATATACTGCATTATATGAGTGAGTTTAGAAAGCAGCATCACTTTGCCTGTTCTTATGCTAAGAAAGCCTTCACAGCCTCACTGGTAGCAATGAAGGCTCAGTGTGATGAAACAGCAGTGCTGCCTTGCTGTAGCCCTGGTGATCCTTGCACTGTTACTCATTTTTGGTTCAGCTTTGCAGCCTCATTTCTCTGGTTGCTCTGATTTCTCAGGTCCCTGTGTTGTTGTGTGTCTCACATTAATATACTTTAATCTTATCGTATCAGATTTATTATATGTAAATCTTATTTTACACATGAGCAGGAACTGAAAACTCCGTCTCTAGAGGCGAAGGTCTGTCTTCCTTCTGTAGTCATGATTCCCATGGTGATTATTGACAAAGACGAGGATGGTTTCAGGAACCCTTCAGAGGAACATGCCATATTACCAAAAGCTTCCATACTGGTGGTTCTCCACCATTTCATGCACCTAGATCCCCTGCAGCAGCTATATCTGATGCAGTTAGTGAAGGAATAGCCATTCTTGTTTTAAGATGTGCCAGCATCAACAACCCTACTGGAACATGACCTGGATGTGAATGGGATCAAATAGCAAGCTTATCAAGCAAACTATTCACTCTGCGCTACAGGTTAGCTCAACCAAGCTATAGTCCCAGGAGTTCATCATACATTATAGTACCTAAGAGCGGTGGCACAGTTCACTTCTGCACAGATTACTGAACAGTAAATTCCATTACTGGGCCAGACTCGTACCCATTGCAGCACATAGCTGTAATGAATACATTTGTATAGGACGGTGAACAGCATGAATTGATCACCTTACCTGATGATTTTTTTCTAGAAATTAAATTCTGTTTGGAGTGTGATACTTAATGTTGCTTTAAGGAATGCCACAGAACACTGTTCTAAACAAATTCAGCGAGGTTCCATGTACTTTCCCCTAACAGCAAAAGGTATGCTATACACAGTCATACATCATCAACATATCAGGGGCTTTCCTGCACATAAACTAAAATTTGCATGTAGCCTGGCTGTACACCTGTAACCCGACAGCATAGAACCTTTTGGTTCCCTTCGCCCGCCTCATGGCCTACATACGTGTGCTGGAGTGATAAAGAATGTGGGCTTGTTTCATGGCCCTGTGGAACTAATGCGCCTGGACAGATTGAACAAAGCAAGCTCACATGCCTGGCGGGGCGCCTAGTTAGTGGTGTCACCAAGGCCAGCACACCGCCAGCGATCCATGGGGCTTCAGAGCCTCTTCATCTGGGGTTAATTGGCGGTGACAGGTGAGCCGTTCCAACTGTGCTTGACTTTGGTCATGTGGCCAGTGTGAACATATACATGGAATTTTCTGTTCATTAACCTAATGGTTAAAAGGTGGGGGACACTGAAATTCCCAAAGGAGCAAAGCTTTTTTTTTTCCTGGACAGGTTTGTTTATAAAAATCTGTTCAACCAACTTTGGTAATCCCATGGGGGATTAACAATAGGCCCTGCTGGGATTCAAAGCCAAAATCTCCTGCTTACTTTGCTGGTGCTTTAACCCACTAAGTCATGCACTAAAATGTTGTTATGCTTTATAATTGGATGGTCTGCAAAAAGCTAAGCTGTGAAAGCAGCTGTGGATGTGTTTGCTAAACAACTAAAACACCTAAATGCTAAGACTTGTTGGATGCATAGCATAAGCCTATGCTGGAAATCTTTTTTTTTTTTTGGGGGGGGGGGGTTACTCATGGTTGAAGCTTAGAAAGAGGCACAAGCTGTGTCTTTTGACAGGCGATGGTGTAGTAACCATGCCGATTTTAAGGATTTTTTCACTGTTTAAATCTGGAATATAGGGAGGTTGCCAAGCCATTACTCTGGGCACTGAAGTGTAGCTATTTACTACAGATAGAACACACTTATTGATTAAGCTCTTTCTCTACGTCTGACAAGGTCGAGCCCAATAATTGAAGCACAGAGAGACTCATAACCCACAGCATTGCTCATAATGGAAATACGTGTTCTGTATCTGACAGTTTACATACCATGCTCTAAATTGAAACACAGGCATGTGCAGATATGGTCCACAGAAGCGCAGTGTTGCTGCCATAAAATAAATTTCTGAAAAACACCCAAGAAGAGACATTTGTAAGCATATGGTTAAGGGCTAACTAATTATTTGCAAAACATTAATAAACATTTATAAATTAAAAGGGGGAATGATCATAAACAAATCATGGAAACTTCAAAATGTTATAGTAATTTTCTGCTGATGAACCATTCAAAAAGGTAGCTAACGGTAATGCTAGCATTTCATTAGCTATATAACCAGGCAATTTATTCATGGATTATGGTGCGTATGAGCAGTAGAGCTGCAACAGTGAGATATAGGTGTTTTTGCCGTAAACTACGCGTGGTGAACGCATGGCCATGTAAGCGTCATTTTTTGACTTTGTTGAAAGGTATGAGATTTGGTGTAACATACATACCTATGTAATATTTATATGCAAATATGCTCAGAATAATTCCTGTTGCATGGTTATGTGTGTACCAAAAGTGTTGCTGTAGGTTAGCGTGTTTGTGTCGGTTATTGCAGGGTTAGGGTCCCTTGCTAACTTGCAGGTCAGTTTCCCCCATTGCATTTTACGGCATATTTAAAAAGAGGTAACACTTTAAAGCATAATATGTTTCTTTACTGCTATATGCTGCTAAGGCAATTAATATGTTTTTTCTGTTATTAAGTGTGAGTAAATGGAGTTTTATTTCCAGGAATTGCTCACATGTTTTGCAGATTGATCCGTGTGTGTAAAGTGAGTAATAACATATGCAACTCTTTTCTACATTTGCTAACAAAACATTGGTGGTGCTCTGATCTTGTTTTTTTATCTTACAGTGCCACTGCTTTATCATTTTTATTGTATGTCTTATTTTGCTTTTGTATTGCATAAACACTGAAAA
>JABFEB020000124.1:11210957-11222217 GCA_019775895.2 Stomatorhinus ivindoensis | reverse complement strand
GAGACTGTTACATTGATTTAACCATAGTGATTGGCATCATACTTGCATTTATACAAGTTGTTATACCTATAGTTAATAAAGGTATTCTTTTAATATTTACAATATTACTGTAATACCTCAAAGTATCACTAGTACTGCATAATACTGAAGTGTATTCAATTGTATCGGTTCTTGTGGTTCCCATACTAATGCCTTTTGTTCATATGGGGAAATCTAGTTACATTGCATTGAATGTGGTAATATGAATATTATTTGAAGTGACCCATTTGAATGTCGGATCAGTATTATTGAGATCATTTTGGTTTTATTTTAGACCGCCATGTATGATGTGTTCTCATTGAAGTAGTGATTATCTTTGTCATATTAAACTGCACTCGAGCAACGCAATAACGTGTCTGTCTCCTTATCATACACAGTTCGGTGTGTGATTGGGTTTGTGCCGGCCCAGATTCCCCTAGGTCTGACGCCGGTAACAGTTGCGGTTCTCTATACTGAATGTTTCGGTACTGGTTATCTCCCCGCCAAAGCAGCCCCACTCGGCTCCACTGTTTCTGTGTTTATGGCATTGAAAGAGCTTTAAAAATGAACTGAATCGTATGAAATGTGTGCAAATTAGTCAGGTTTATAGTTAATAGTTATAGTAGATGTCACTTGTATTTAAATGTATGATAACTAGCTACACAGTAAGGGTGGTCTTATTTTGCTTGATAATAATACGAATATAATTTGACGGCTAGAGGGCTGCCTGTAGTGGCTGATTGCCTTAGTGTCATATTGCTCTTGTCTTTCCATAAATTGTTCAGGAGGCCAATGTTTATTCATTAGCATCATCATTAATCATTTATTATAACAAACATATCATTCCATGCTGTGTAGTGGTACACACTTTTCTATCCACCTGTAGGTCACTTTACAGATTGATTCTGTGCAGTTATAAAGCACCTCACGCTCATGTGCTGCAAGGAAAGCACTGTGCAACCATGTGGTCGCCTTGCTTTTCCAGTGTGCACATTTTAGCATGATGAAAATGCAGACAGCCCCTTCAGCTGTCCCATGTACCAGCTTTCTCCAGACCTGGTATCGGCCAAGTACTCGGGTAATTTGCATAGATTTATGTGATATATATACCATAGATATATATGTACTATTATAGATAGTCCCGCGACCCAGTAGGATAAGCGGGTATAGACAATGGATGGATGGATGGATTATAGATGGTATATTCAGTTAATTTGTTACATTGTCTAATTTGTTTAATGCTTTCATTCAATTTGTATGATAGGGTATTCAACCAGGTCCTCTGGACCAGTTGGTAGTCAGGAAACCAAAGTTATCTGGCAGGAGTGTCTGTAAATTGACACTGTACAAAGCATACACGGGTAATAATGCTGTCATTTGTCTTTTTAATGTTGGTGGTGTTTTATATTTTGGTTCTTGTGTATTATGTATTTCACATTAAAACACCTTTTTATCATTTAATGGTTGAAGGTTTTTAAATAAATTCTTGTGTATTATTCTCCCTGGAAGTTACTATAATTTTCTTATTGCATGCTCCAGAGCTTCAGAAACTCCCTGTGCTCAGCATGAGACTTGAGAGAGAACTGGATTTTGTTCCCAGCTGCTATCAGCTATTTTTTTCGAGAGTTTAACTGTGAGTCCTGAGGTGTCATCTTTGATAGACGAGAGAACTACATGCCAGTCTCAATGCAGTGAGTCGTCAGAAATTTGTAGACCAAGGGTAACGGCAAGTAGATTTCGAGAAGTGTGCAATGTGCAAGGGGAGTCATCTGGCCAATCGCTAGCAAGAAGAATAATCAAGGGAACATGGCAGACTGAAGCAATGAAAAGAGGCCTTGAACCAGCAGTTTTGGAGCAGTACTCTGAATTCTGTCATGTCAATGTGTTACCTTGTGGATTTATAATTCATCCAGATGCACCTCACCTTGGTGCAAGCCCAGACGCAAAAGTATTTGATCCATCTGAGAATCCAGGCCTTAGGGTTTCCAAAATAAAATGTACAGATGTGTTTCTGAAGCAGGACACATACAGCTCATTAAAGGTCAGGCTGCACTTAAAAAAATCCCATATGTACTTCTGGCAGGTGCAAGGTTTGCTGGCCAGAACCGGACTGAGTTGGTGTGACTTTATTACAGACACACTTTGTACTACTTGGGTTCTATATTGAAGAATTTTTAAAAATCTCTAAATAACTCTAGCTGTATGCTTAAGAACATTGAAAGGAATGTTTCTTTTTCTACAATATCAAGATGAATCAAGGGGCCAAAACTCTTTATTTTCCATCCCATAATTGCTTCTGTAATTATTTGAATCCTAATATTCAGTGCAGTAAATATCAAATGTATTTCTTATAAAAATATTACATTCATTCTGTTTATTATTTTAATAAAAAATAATTATTTTAATGTATGTATTTATTGAAACATTTAAAAGGTTTTAAGTTAGAAGCTGGAATTAATGCAATTTTACTTTGTCAAAATTAAAAAAGCGAAGATTTTGATTGAACAATATTTAATGAATACATTAGTGACGGTCAGTGTGATTTGTTCAATATGCTTTAAAAGTAGTTAACATTTGTAGAATTAATGATTTCAAAGTGTGGGCGTGTTACGGTTCATGGTATAACAGGAGTTTTAAGAGTGTCTTCATACAGTTTTGTGTCCTTTCACATTAAGTGGCCCTTGAAAGTTAGCTAGCAAACAGTGGTTGATCCATATTTGGTTCACTGTGCCTGTCAGAGTGAGAGGAGCTGCTGTGTTCCAGATATGGTTTTCCTTGACTCTCCTGATTGCTCGTTCAACCAGGATTCAAAGACGAGCTATGGCTTGTGTTCTCTCTACCTCTTCTTTGCTGAACTGAGGTGCTGTTTTGAATGGAGGAATGATTAGTTTTGCCCCACATTCAGCCAGCTCTCACTCAATTGTGAACCCTTTGTCTGCCATGCAGCCATCTCCAGGTTCTAGAAGGTCTAGGATTCCTAGTTGATTGAATATTTCTTTATCGGAAATGGATCCTGTATCGAGCTAAGAAACAAAGGTAATAGCTCCACATGGTGAAACTCCAATCAGTCCTTTGAAGGTGGTGGTGTTCTTGTATGTAGAGAACAGCTCAGATTGTAGCGAGAGCACTGTTGGACTCTGACATCTTAGCTCTAGTCTTCCAAATTGACATTGATCCCAGGACAAGGTAAAGGAAATTGGTCCATATGATGACAATGCGGCTAAGAGCAGACATACTTATTTGAAAAATGTCTGCCAGGACCTTCTCTATCAGTCCTGCTGCAACCCAACAACAATAAAAAAAAACTCATCAATCAGCTGCAGCTTGTGTTTTGGACTTGTAGCTGTTTGGCATTCAGTTAACCCGTTCTTCTCAATTGCGAGCCAAAACGCTCTGAAGTCCTTTTCAGAAGGAATACGTGTGTACAACTGAAAGTCTACATCAGATGCAAAAAACAGGTTGATCTGCAATGGGGACCCTCTGAATTTTGCCAGTTCCGTTTCCAGCTCCTGTACTTTAATGGCAACAGCATCTAGTGCACCTGATTAATACCAAAAATTCTTCATTAGAAAAACGAACCCACTCAATCAAAAACCAACGAAAGATGATTTCATTACATGATTTAAATTCAGAATTGTCACGTCGGGGCATGGTACTGATGGCGAGAGACGGGCAGACTCACAAGGAGACCGGAGTTCAGGGCGAAAATGGGGTTTATTTCGGGTCCTGAGAGACAGCACACGACTTAACACGCAACACTTCAATCATTACTCTGGGGAGACGGACTCAGACGCGGACTAAATACATGAGACAGGCATGGACTGATACACAACAGGCGAAGACAATCAGACAGGAATCGACAACAGGTGGTTTCCATCAGGATTGAACACGGGGTAAAATAGGCGGGCGCGGCACACACGAGGCTCGGACGGGCGGATCATGACAAGAATCAATACATTCATTATTATTAATGTTATGAAACCTTACTGTCTACCTGTATAAAATTGGGATGAAACTTCCCAAGTTGTTCAAACATTAAGTAGTAGAGTTGCACACAGTAAATGCCAAGTACAAGTACTGAATATCAGTATTAGATTTATTTTAGCTCATGATTGCTGATTCTTTGTTAGCCACGGAAGTGCTACAGTGGAGTTTTAATAAAGATTACATTAAAAATAATTACATTAAAACACATAAGCATACCTGATGAAGGAGGACGTGCATAATCGTGATCTGTCAACATATCAATGTCACACACAATTTTCGGTGAACTCTTTCGAGTGGCACTTCAGAAACAACATGCCGAAAATGATCTCTCAGACGGCTCCCTGCTTGGTCATACACAGAAAGCTGTCCTTGTTTCCCATCTCCCCTGTTGTTCTAGTTAAAGTGGGATGGGACAGCACCAAGAGAAGCTTACGATGTACTGATGGGAGGTAGTTATTCTTAGTAAAACACAGACTACATACAAAAGTGCTACCTTGACTCTTCTTCGCATCTTCTTGCTTGATTACATTTCTTCTTTTCACTTTTATCAACTGGGAAATCGTGAAAACTCAAATATGGTTGTTTTTGTTTCGAAGTAGAACAAAAAGGAACACCGGAAAAACTTTTCGACTTGGTTTCAGACATTGTTGATACAACCGGATCTGCTGTATCCCAGCAAGCAAACGCTTCTGAGGTTATGAACCCGGATGTGTGAAAGTGGTCTATTAGAGATGTAACGAAAAACATCAGTTACTATATTATGATAAAAAAATACCTCAAGACTGTTGTTGGACTGTTACGACATCAACCAAATTATTATTTACTAAAGGTTGTTGTCCTAAATTTTGAGGTGTCATCTTTTCTCCCAGCAGTCCCACTGAACCTAGAACTGGCCAGTAGCACTACTAAGTAGACCCAAAATAGGTTCATAATTGTTACACGTGCACTGTTTTCATGCATTATTTATATTTCATGTGGTGAAAACAGATCAGGTGGAAAAATGGCAGAAAACACTACTTCGGAATTGCAGATTGTGTTTTTATTAAAACATCCAGCTGCCGCATTAATAATTAATATTTTATAGAGGAACTACTGATTACTGACTTGTTTTTGTTTTATAATTACATACATTGTTTAGTCATTCATTGCAAAGGACAATTACTGCTACGTTCTGGGAAATGCTTAAGGTCATAGCTGGATATTTCAGTAATGAAGAAAAGAAGAAGCACTTTATGTTAAAAGGAAGAACTAATTTGATATAAATAAACAACTTGATGATTAATTATTAACAGAGTACTTTTATTTTTAAATATTGTGATAGTTATCATATTGTGTGTATCATGATATTATCGTACCATGAGTTTTTGGGAGTTTTTGCCAGGAGGTCCAAAGCCAGAGGTTTCAGTGTTAGAAACACAGTGGAACAACATTGAGTTAACCAATATTCAATGCCGGATTCTTCAACCTCAGCACTAGTAGCAGACAGTCCCTCTTTATACTTCAAAATCTCTTGCCTAATGTTTATTGTCTTGGCTGCCTTGAGCCTCGATGGACGATTGGAACCAAAGAACTTAAATCTACACTGTTTTGCGGGGGTTGATTCTGGTTCCTCAGGACCCTCATTTGCTACTTGCTCATCATCTGTCAAATGCTCTTCTCGTACTTGAACTCTTCGTGGCACAAGATGAGCAATGTAGTCCTCTGCCTTTCTGACAAGATTCTGTACTTCATCGTTATCATTTTCCAGAAGGGTTTCAGCTGCACAAGGGTCCACAGAGCATGCTGCTGCAGGAAGTGGTGAGAAGATGTCAGCTGTTGTGTAAAGAAACACACTAAATCGCCTATCCATGCTGGAAAGCATCTTCCTAGACAGAGTAGCAGAATCTTTGTTGGTTCTCCCATGTGCAAGAGAGAACTCAGACAGGTGGTTTCTGAGATCAAGGAGTGCTGACACAACAAGGGAAAGTCATTGAGTGTCACTTTCAAGTGACTTAGTGTGCTCCGCAAATGGCAGAAGAAGCTCTCTCAGCATCCTGATCTTCTGCCACTCACTGGACTGCAGGTTGTCCCAGCCCATGTACTCAGCCACAGCTGTGAGGTGCTCCTTGACAGCGCAAGATCATAGCAAAGAGACTTGACCACTTGGTGGGACAGTCTTTTACCAGAACCAGAGCACACTTCTGCAGCAGCTGCTCTGTGGCGACAGATGACTACCTAAACTTATTCACCAAGTGCTTTTTTTTTACTATGTTATCGCAAGCAGCATCACTCGGACAAAAGGGGGAATTTGAGAACATATTGCCTGAGGGGAAGGGGTGAGCCTGGCCAGCTCGTCCCCTGTCCGCATGCAACACTAAATTTGGTATTAAAGAAGGGGGAGATCCCAGTACTGACTGGAGCTCAGCCGTGGGATAGAGCGCGCATCGTCTGGCACTTACTCGGGACTTACTCGGCACTTACTCGGGACTTTCTCGGGATTCACAAGTTGGTCTCCTGCCAGGACTGAAAAGGGCTCCTCAGTCCGCGTGTGAAGGTGGGTGATGATGGCACATCCGAGTGTGAATAGTTTTGCAGCTGCGTTTCATTGATTATGTAGATTAATTATCACCGCTCGTGATAATAATGACCATTTTCTATATTTTATTGTTTCTTTTCTATATACATTAGTTTGTATGATGTATACTATTTTATATCCCTTGTGGTACAAGGTTATTTTGCATTGCTTTTAATTGATATTTTGATATTGATTTTGATGCAAGGTTATGTATTACTTATAATAAAGTTTTTTTGAGTGAACCTAAGCATGCCTGTTTGTTCCTTCGAGAGCCCTATATCCCTCTCACATCCATTTTAATAAAAATTGATTTTTAGAACATTCCAGTGCACCTTCATAATGCTTTCATAGATCATTCATAAGAAGCATGTAAGTGTACCATAATATGTATCAAAATATTGTATTCATAATACTTTCAATGAACAAACCTGACCAATGTAATATAAATTCATAACAAACGTTAAAATCATATAATCATATAACGTTTGTGATAATACTTAAGGCCATGTTTTTAGTCATTTAAAAACACATTCATAATGCATCAAAAGCTTTATAAACATGGCTATAAATATTTATTAAAAGGCATAACACATTATATCCACATTTATTATGCATTATGAGTGACTAATAGATTATTTATAATGCACTATAGATACCTTTATACTGTAATATTAAAACTGTTTATACTTATACCAACCATTATAATGCATTTTAAAGGAATCTATAGTGCATTATACAGCATTCATAGCACAAAATTCACATAGCTATAATGTGTTATGCCTTTTGATAAATATTTACAGCCATGTTCATAATGCATCATGAATGAATTATTATTCTTTTTGAATATGTTCATAAATTATTGAAAAACATTGCCTTAAGTGTTTCTATTTTTGTTATTAATGTATATTAGAGTTGTTAAGGTATGTGGGGATTTTAAGGTATACTTGCATGCGGCTTATGAATGCATTATGAAGGTACACTGAATGTTCTGCAGATGCATGATAAAGGTGTTATAAAAATGCAGGGAATGTAAAGCGTTACCTTATAATATCTATGTATGTTTATGCCTGCTCTACGTATTTAAATAGAAATTATTCTTTGAATGAGCAACGTTCCTGACAGCCCTCTTCAAAAACAATTTAGTTTCCTATGTGATATGTGAAACTGCTGTGTTCAGTCACTTCCGTTCCTTTAATCAGATTATAAATGCCCTTATTCATATTCAAAAGTACATGCAGATTGTTCTTGTGGGAACTGACCCTTTATTCATTGGAGTAAATCATCAGTAACTGAACTCATTCAGAAATTCTTCAGTCACTAAGGCAAAAAACAAATGTTTACTTTCTTTTTGTTATACAAATTCTTTTGTCACACAAAATCATGCAAATTTCTTTGTGCCGAGTTCAAATCTAAATTAGTCTAATCAGAATTTCCCTATCATGCAAAATTTGGAGTGACACAAAATAAACTATATGCTTTAAGTATATTTACAGTATTTATGCATGGGGGAACATAAAGGTAAGAGTGTATGATTTTCGGCTATGTTTGAGCTTAGGAACATCCCACTTAAGGGTCCAGCAGAAATCAGCAAGCATACCGGGATTCCACTTGCCTTGGAATTTTTCCGTACTGGAGATGGCCCCGACTCAACATGTTAGAGCCTATAAACTCCGGCAAAATCAACTTGCAGTACTTTGTGCTCTTCATCTTAATCTAAGAATTGCCAAAATATATTTTTTCCCCCAAAATTACATTCTTAATATGGAATAATATACTGTCAATACATACTAAACTTATGTTAATCAAATGGTCTGGGTTTTTACTTTCTGGCTAAATTCTGAGTGTATTTCTGAAATAAGCATAAAAAGTGGATGAAAAACACCACTTTCTCTTTGCTAACCAATGTGATTTTACTGTGTTCTTTATTCTTTCTGGTAAAGACTTGTATATGAATGTAAAATTAATTTTATGAATAACAACAACAAGAATAATAATAATGATTATTATTATTTTACCTGACATAGGAGATATGGGGATGTCCCAGAATTAAACATAAATAATAATAATAATAGGGGAGCCTCGTGTGAAGCTTCACAAACCTTGGAGTAGGGCGTAGGCAAAATATTTCATTGCAATATGTATATTTTTTCTTGTGAGTTAATATTGAGAATTCTGATATAATTCAAGTCATTATTTCTTTACTTCAAGATGCCATTTAGCTTAAAATTCCTTTTGAATCCACCTTACCCAGATTCAGAATATGAAAAACTAAGGACTATGAAAGACTAAAGACTTAGCATAAAAAAAAAAATTCTTTTTATATTCTTTTCAATTTTCATTTGAAATATGGTTTACTTTTCAGTGTAGTTTTATTAGTTTTTATTGAAAAATATTTATTTATTTTATTTTAAATTTCTGTTTAGTTTTTTTTTTTTATAGTTTTTAATTCTTTCGTATCTTATTTTGTTACAGTTTATTACGGAGAAGTTCTCTCATAGGTGCGACACCTGAAAATGGCAACAGTATGATTTGTTTCTCTTTTTTGGTCTCGCTGTCATTTGACTGTGTTCTTCTCCTGTTCTTCTCACCTGCAATAGGGATACCTGAAAGGAGCCCCTCACATTGTTCCTGATGTCTCCATTGCTGTCACACAGAAACAGAGGGGAAATGCGCATTACAGGTTCTTCCCAGTATGGTTCATCCCTGTGGACTATGATGCCTTTCATAAGCAATTTTTATGGTTTTAGTCCGGCTAGAATTTCCAGAGTCTGTCTAGTTGATGTCCTCAGAGCAGAGGTGGCAATTTCAGGTCCAGAAAGTACAAATCCAGACCATGATTTACTTTCAACCAACCAGTTGAGCATAAAGAGTCACAGTCACAGAGTAGTCAACTTGGTCTGGAATTCTACTTTCTGGACCTGAAATTGCCACCCCTGCTTCAGAGAAATTGATACTGCAGTTAGTAAAGCGTAGAACAGTGCTCAAGCTTTTCAGAAAATGTAGGTCCATGATACAGCCCTTGCTGGATGAGCTTCACCCAGACGAATGCGTCTGGTTTTGTGGCCCATCGTTATTCCTCTGTGTGAGGCTAAAAGTGCCTAGATCCAGGCACACTGATGGATGAGAGGCCCTCACGTGAATCAAAGTTATAATGAACCCAGAATCAACAATAAAAGCCTTACAGTATTGCTCCAAGTGACACAAGAGGAACAAGCTCTGGACCCTGCCGATTTGACCAATATTAGCTGGCCTGTTGCAGCCGATGGCAGACCAGCCTCTGGAGAGGAGTCGCAGCCTGGGCACATTATTCATCCTCTTTCCCGATTCCTATTATTTCAGCTTCTAGGCTAAAGATGATTTTGAGAGCTATTTCTGGCCAGCACACCGTGTTCTTTCCAACATTTGGACTTTCTGGAGTCAATCTGAGAATCAGCTGGATAGTTAAGGGTCACTTTGGCAGGTGAAATATTAAAAGTCACACAAAGTGAAATCGGCCTCTCCTTCCAGAACTTATCATTTCCTTCAGCTTAAAACTTTTTGTACAGTGACCACACTTTGCATTCTAGTCCATGCATATATTAAACAGGAACATTATGTAGTGTTTACCAAGGTAGGCAATCAGAGGCTACATATGATATTACAGCTATTTATGGTAGAAAGCACTGGTTTGATCGGCTAGCTAACTGGAAATGCATTTAATAGGCTTCATATTCACTCTTTCCAACAATGCATGCTACCCTGTGGTTGATGGCTCATTATTTTATGTTAATTGTAAGAAATTAATGTGCAAACATGTACTATACATATTATAGCATACGTATTGCAGCAGCAACATTTAAATATTTATACTATAAATATAGTGCTTAATAGGTTTTTAAAATTGTAAATATATTTATACTTTAAAAAAAGATATGATATAGCAATGTTGGTGAGAATCCACCATGCAACATACATTTTTATCAGATATTAGTTTAACCTCAGTAACCTTCCTCTATTACTGCCGTTATGAGATATCAGTAGTCTAAGCTTTAGTTAAATCACTATTCAGTGGATAAATGGAGAAAGTAAAAGAAGTGTGAGATAAAACCTATTTGATAAAAAAAGATAATCAAATGAGAAAAGCCACCCACTGTGTGATATTCAGCACACTATGACCTGATATGTATAATCCTATAACCCCCTGTGCAAAAGATTAAATTTATTTCTACCGATAAATACATTATTTTAGAATGACCAAAATCCTGCTATACAGACATGTGAAAAGGAAAGTAGAGCCTCTTTCAATCCTAAGGTGTTACGTATCAGCATAAAATAAAAATCCTGGGCTTGGGAATGACTCCAGTGGCAGGGGGGGCTGGGGAGAGGGAGGTCTGGGCATCCCTGCTTAGACTGCTGCCCCACCACCTGACCTCGATAAGCAGCACATGATGGATGGATGGATGGATGGACAGTTGTGTCATCTGAACTTTCCTTTCATTGTGGGTTCAAGACCTTGTAGCCAAATTCAACCATAGTTGGTATTTAACATGTAGAAATCTTTGTATATCCCTCATTAGTTATGTTTTGGTGTATGTCTCTAAAGGTCCTTGCTTTGCTTTTTTGGAGTTATCAACAACAACAACAAACAAACAACAACAACAACAAATTTATTTTTGTATAGCGCATTTTCACGACTTTACATCATCCCAAAGCGCTTTACAG
>JABFEB020000124.1:11171179-11190375 GCA_019775895.2 Stomatorhinus ivindoensis | reverse complement strand
TGCCCGTTGCTTCCGGGTAGGCTCCGGACCCCCCGCGACCCAGTAGGATAAGCGGGTATAGAAAATGGATGGATGGAATTTCCCATAAAAAAAGTATTTTTGAATTGAACTGGGATTTTAATTCCTTCGCCTTTATATTTCGCAGCTCACTTTTGGAGGGAAGTTAATGTCATAGTTTTTATGAACACTCCGAAAATGCCGCTTCACATTTCCCTTCTTTGGAATTGCAATAGTAGGCTGACAGATGAGGCAAATGCACTTTGAATATGCCATGGTGGGAAAAAACAGTCCTCCCCCCATTCCGTATGGAAGTGGCAGGTTTTTGGCTTCTTACTTGGTCCAGCTCCCCCATTCATTCTTATATCCTCTCTTAAGTTTAGTAGAAATAAATTGGAGGCTAACTTGGCGACTTGGTCGCTTGCAGCAACTGGTGTGGTTGAACGAGTCATCCACCCTCTGTTTTTTATGCCATACAATCTACCTTTGCAATCGACCAGTAGATCGTGATCGACGTATTGGGCACCTCTGGTGTAGACCATGTCAGAGTGGATCATGAAAACAATTTATGCGGTCAAATCAATGCATTGGATCGTTTGCTGTTGATTCGATACATCGTTACAAATCGATGCAATGTTATGCCCTTAGTAACAAAGTAAACAAAGCACTTAAGCCTAACACTATAGTGCTATCTTGATACATACATATAAGATAAAAAGTGTCCTATTTGACTGTTTGAGTGATTGTTAAGCAAGGAATGTTAGCTAAAATGAGGAACAGAGAAATCAAATATTGAGGATGTAGCTACTTCAGATGTAGTTTGAAATTTCACTCATATGTACAATTTAAAAATCTCTGGTAAATTTTAAGTGTCAGTTGTGTTTAAACATTTTTCTCATCCCGTTGAGTAAAATTTTTAACGATAAATAATAACATCTACATTCTTTCACATTCTAGTTCCCACCTCATTCACACTTCATTATTAATAGTACTGTAAATAATGTTTAGCTTTATTTGTGCCATATTCCATGGCTGTCATTTTTAATGCAAAAGTTATGTTAGTAAGTATTTTATGTGAGCCATGCAAGAAGCAAGTACTGGACACATCTCATGGAACGTCATGTCACACAATGTAATACAAGTGGGATTATCATAAATAACTATACTATATAAAATAATATTCTTCATAAACTGCATGTATACCATGGCATTCAGCTAAAGTGGTATGTTTGTGTACAGTACTTTGAAACCATATCAAATATGCATACCATATATTACAGTCACAAAAAGTGCTAGGAAAGCACTTTGAAAAATGGATTTCAGAACTGTCTTAACTGTCTTAACTGGGTACAAAAACACTTTCTGTGTGCTGCCTTTGTGATTACCCACACTATGAGACAAGAGAGACTATACAACACATCTCTGAAAATATGCATGCATACAATTATCTCCCACCTTAATCCAATGGCAGGACAAAACAGGGGCTTTCACAAGCTAAGCCACTTGAACTCCTTATTATGCAGGATTTAGCATATGCTAAACAGTAACTTTAGCTGAACAAATGGCTTAGAAAAAGGGGGTCAAGGTTATTGACATCACTTACATCCATGGTAAAAGAAGTAAAAGCAAGCAGCGAAATAAAGTAATAGCATTGAGAATCTGCGGAACTTTGCCAAAAGCAAAATAAAACAGTGAAGGTTAGTCGAGCAGACGTTTGTACACGCGCCGCCTCACACGTAAACAGAAACAGAGAGACAGCAATGGAGGATGTCACCTCTCTTGTTTTCACACCTTCAAAAATAGATGTGACACAGCAGCCTAGTGCCATTTCGGAGTAGGGGTTTTGACGACGACTCTGTCAGGAGTGGCACTTCTAATTAGCTGACATAGATGGCTCAACCGCGAGGAAAAAGGAAAGCTATTTCAGCTGTGAAGATTTCGGCTTATCCTTCAAAGCTCCCAGTGCATCGTGGCATCCCTGATTCCATCCCCTGTTTCATTGACAGTGAACTAGCTACCTGTGTTCTTTAATCATATATTGCTCATTGTATTTTTGTTGTTAGCATTTCAGTTAGTCATGATAGTGAATAAACTACAGCTTTGAATATCTTTCAACTTAAAGCCAGATCAGTTTCAACCTTTCAACTTTTAATAAAATAAAACAGAATTCCTGATTATGGGTTTATCAGTGTTGTAGCCTAGTTTGAAGTAGTGGGCATACTCTGCTGATTCCCCCCACGCTCCCCCGACTATGCCCATGTGCACCCCGGCACGACACCCCACAACACCATAACCAGCACCATAATCATCTAAAGTGTTGCTTGTTAACATTTCATTTCCCATTTTATTTATTTATTTATTTATTATTTTAAAATCCCAATCATGCAGATGCATTTTCAGGTGTATGTATTTTAACTTCTGAAATGTGCTTGTTGGAGCTCAGGGTGAGTAAGCAATGGGGGAGGACTGTCTGATTGGATGACATGAACATATTTTTTATTTTCTTTCATATTCAACTCCCAGTCCTACGGAGCCCCTTAGGTGTCATGGTAGAAAAAATATTACCTCATAGCAAATCATACTCTCAAATTGGTAATTAATTTAAGGGAATGAAATACTAGCTCAAGCACACCAATTACTAAATCAAGCACACAAATTACTAACTCGAGCACACAAATTACTAACTCAAAAGCATAAATTAGTAGTTCCAGAGCATAAATAGCTACAAGATAATATTTTTTTCTACCATGACACCTAACGGTCTAGTGTTTGCAAAATCAGTTAGCTCTTGGATTACATTCCAAACATGAACATAAATGTAATTTTACAGTAAAACTGCAGTTTTAGGCCTTGAAAGACTTGTATTTCACAGCGGTCCATCCAGTTTAGCTGTATAGCTATCTTGTTTCTTATGATGCCTTGTTGTAGACGCCATATCCCCACCTCCAAGGTAGACAGTCTGCTAACTACAACATATTTTAAAATAAAAAATTTAGTAGTATCTTAAAATTCTTTACTTAAGTTCTTTTGTTACTTTATAACAGTCAAGACCTACACATTACCTGTAACAACTTCATTTGTATTCATTAAAAAGTATTTTATGTACGAAAATTTTATCATTGTGCATATTTGAGTTAGATAAAATACATTATTGAAATAAAGACAAAAAACTGAAACATTATGATACAAATTATGTCGTTTCCAGTAGGGATAGGCAATATGGACTGAGGTGAAGTCCTCAGTGTTTTTTAATTCCTTGGGTTTCGCCACATCCCATTTCTTGCGTTCTCATTGCATGTAACCTTGACACTTCTCACATCTACATGATTTTGAGTCACTCAGGATTTTGAGTGGGGTATTTATCCCACTAGATATATGCCTCAGTCAGGTAGCGTCTATGAAAGGTTCACATATTGTGATGGAGCGCCAAAGACTGGTTTTCCAGTGCTTGTGGAACACAGTTTTGCCAGTGCTTGTGGAACACCGTTTTGCCAGTGCTTGTGGAACACAGTTTTGCCTCCGATCTGGGGGTTTTGTCGGCGATCTCCAAAAACTGGCGGTGAGTGGAAAAATGGAGCTATAATTGTGTAGCGTGCAGCAGCTGCACCATTGCCTGCCAGTGTCCCCTCCTGCTCCCTCCTCGTCTCCTCTGTCAGTCCCTCCGTCTGTCCCCTCGTCCTCTGTGTGACCCCCTTATTACCTCGTGTTAATTCCCTGTTGTGATCGCCTGTTATTTTCTGCGTGTCTAAGCTAAGTATTCCCCAGATCGGTCATTGATGTTTGTCTCCATCTGCGCTGTCTGTACCCTAATAAAACCCCGCTTTCCTTCATCCTCGTCTGCCGTCCTTCCCCGCTTTCTACCCATGGTCGCAACATTTAAGGAAAAGAACTGCAAGGTTTTCATTAATGAGCTGTCTCTGGGAGTCATTTAAGATCTTATAGTATATCCTATCTTCCTGTGTTATTTGAGAAAGCAGTGCTTAATGAAACTTTGATAAAATAAATGGATGCTGAAGAGTCTCACGATTCAACTCATTAAGAGTTAGGACAGTCAAATCACATTTTGAATTATTAATTATTATGTTCCTCCTTACCTTCCTTTTCTGTTCAGTGATTAGGCACAGGAGTGTTTTAGACTTTTAAGAGCAGTGAGGGATAGAGCCCTCACAGAAATATATCCCCAGAAAATCCTCTACTCTTCTGTCAGTTTTACATATTGGAAATCAACTCTACTTTAGCTGCATTGCAGATTTATAAAGTAGCACTGATTTCTCATGACCCTCATCCATGCATAATGCATTATGCCATTAAGTACTTATGACATCTCCTTGGCTTGTTAACACTGAGCCTGGGACAATAAATGTTTCTCCACAGAAATACAAATCTACTTTGTATGTGCATTTTAACGCTGCCTCTGTGTTTAGAGTCTCCCTCAGTCTATGTGAGCTTCCTCTGGGCACTCTAGTTTCATTTTACTATCCAAAAACATGTATTTCAGTGAATTTGTGTCTAAATTGGCTGTTGTTGTAAATGTGTGCCCTGCAAGAAATAGGTATCCCATCCAGCCTTGTGCTTTGCATTTGCTGAGGTAGGCTCCTGTCTATGCATGACCTGCTGCTAGATAAGCAGTATGGGAAATTAATGGATTCATATACCAATTAGGTAATATCTCTGCAGTTTATCAGGACAGATTGTTTTGTGATGTTAGCTGACCAGTTTGAAGGTCATGACTGCAGCTAAGGAAAATCAGTCCCAATGCGGTTTCCATAATTTAAGAGACTCAGAATGTAATGTCATGGTTTTATTTGCCTCAATGTACATGTTAAATAGTCTGATATGACATCTTTGCATAATTTCATATTAAATTATGCCATTAATAATGATTGGTTTCAACATACTAAAAATATCTTGTATTCATTGAACATGAACAATGTTTCTTCGAACAAGACTAGAGGTGCAGATCCCGGCAGCATATGCAAAGTACATTTCCTATATTTTTGAAAATTTAGAAGAAAAATTAGTATACTTTTCCTAGAATATATCCATATGTCACCATGTTGTCCCACTTAATAAATACTACAAAATTACAACCAATAGAGATGAAAAACAACCTATACAGGTGAAATATTAAGAGAAGCAAAATCAGTGCCAAACAGTAACATATCTTATAAAACTCTTTTTCATAGATATTGAATCTGTCCTGTTGGAGGGCACGAGCAATTCTACACACAGTCTTCAGGTGATTTATAGTGAGCAGCAATCGAAACAAGGAGAGAAACGCACAAGACCATTAGGGGTGCAGACTGATTTAGACGAGGACTAGACAGGAACGCAACAGGACAGACAGACAGAACATGACAGTACCCCACCGCAACACAAGCACTCCAGGCACAGGAGGTGTGGCCAGGACCAGGACAGGTACACAGGAGCGGGACTCAGTGAGACAAGACAGAACCGGACTGGGCATATGGGATTGGGGACATGTAAAAATAGGGGATAAGCCCTAGCAATACAGAAGGGGGAAAAAGATGAGGACAGAACCTGGACTCGAAAGGGAAGCAAGACAGACAAGTGGAACATCAGATACCACAATAGGACTGACAGAAAGGGGACATCACTGAAAGAGTGGATAGGGATGGATGGGTACACACATGGAAAATGACAGGGAGGCCTTTGTAACACAGGGAGAACTGTAATAATCTGTCTATAGTGCATTGGAGGGCGAGGTTACAGCCAGGTAGCACCGGTCAGTGCTGAATGGCCAGGACTGTCTAGGACCTTAGCGTAGAGATGCAGCTGTAATAGCACCAAAGCTTTGAAAAAGCTTACCACTGCACATTAGATGTTCTTCTTCGGTTTTCGTTTTTAAATCTCCACTTAAAGCTCATCTGTTTTCATTAGCATTTGAGAAGATTTAAACGTATTACAGAGCAGATCTGTGTTTCATGTTGGTCTTATGCCTTGATATCATGCTGTGATTTTATGATCTACGTAAAGCACTTTGGTCAGCAACTGCTGATATTGAAGTGCAATATAAATAAAGGTGACTTGATAGTGGGAAGAACAGAAGAGACAGGATCCAAACCAGAGCTGTGTTGGTCATGGATGGATTGGTGAATGTAGACGAGCCCGACTGAAGTCCAAACAGTATGAGCGGCACCTATTTCCCCAACACCTTCTCATGGATTTGGAGATCCTCCCCAATGCCATCCCAGATATCATCGGTTGCTCTGGGACAGGGAAAACTGGGACTTGAACTTGGACATGGAACTGGTGCAGCGATCAACAGTGTTGGCCTCAGAGCAATGCCCACCTGGTCCCACTCCAGCAGGGCATCCTTCAGCTCGTTCCTCACCAGTCTGGTTGGTGCAGCAGCTGTTCGTTACATGGGCATCAGGCTCTGGGGACGCGAAAGGGGTACCGGGCACTGGCGAGAATGCAGGGGAGCCAGTGGCTAGCGGAGTAAGCATGGAGTTAGCTGCTAGCAGGGCAAGCAGTGATCTGGCCGCTGCTAGCATTGGAAGCACAGTTACTGGTGTCAGGGTGGCAGCAAATGTGTCTGACATGGTGACAGGGTGGGTGTGGATGTTTCTGTTTCCAGAAAATGGAAAAGTGGACATTGGTAAAGCAGGATCTTCTGGGCCAGAGACTGGAGACGCGGATGTGGTCTCTAAAGGGCCAGAGACTGGAGATATGGACAGGGCCTCTTCTGGACCAGAGACTGGAGATAAGGACAGGGCCACTTCTGGGCAAGAGAATTTAGTCTTCCTCTGTCTTTGGGGTTTGACACGGGCAGAAAGTGGGGCACCCTCAGGACCGAAAATGGGAGACATCTCAACCAGCTGCTGTATAATAATAATAATATTTTTCAGTGCTTTTCAGAATCTCAAAGACGCTTACATTGCTTGAATAAACAAAAAGGTTTGTAACTTGTGTTTGAGAACTGAGATAGAGACCGATAGATGAATGTCTCTGGAGACGGAGCTAAAAAGTCGGGGAGCTAAATGGGAAAATGCGTGGTCACCATAGCCATGGAGTTTGGATGGAGGGATGAGGAGAAAGCCATTAGAGGAGGACCTAAGAGTGTGGGGAGGCTGGTGGGGGAAAAGCAGTTCAGAAAGATAAGATGACACTTAGCTGTTAAGAGCTTTGAATGTCAGGAGATGTATTTGAAAGTGGATATGTTCTTTATGGGGAGCCTGTGAAGGCTCTAATGTAAGCGAGTGATGTGTTTGTAGGAATGAGTGCGGGTGAGGAAGCCTGATTTTGTTGAGTGTGGATCTTGTTTCAAAGACTTTATTTTTTATCTGTTTATTCATTTATCGATTCTTATCACTGTTGAGTTTTAGGAGAATTTTGCTCATCCATTGTTTGATTTTAGAAGCACATTTTTCAATGGCTGCAAGTGGCAGGTGGTTTATGGAGCTGGAACTGAAGTAGATCTGGGTGTCATCAGCATACAGATAGAAATTTGGATTAAAGTGGTGATTAATCTGACCTAAGGGTTGAATGTTTAAGAGCACTGGCCCCAGGACAGAGCCCTGGGGGACACCAGGAGTAATAACTGATAAGTCTGATTTATGACCTGATAGGGTAATGAAATGTTTTCAGTCAGTAAGATATCAAATAAATCAAAGTACTGCCCCACAAACTCCTAGGGTGTGGAGTCTTTGTATTAAAATAGGGTGAGAGACAGTGTCAAAGGCCACACTTAAATCATGCAGAAGTAGATGGCTTATAGCACCAGTGTCAGTAGCAGCAAGTAGGTCATTTAAGAGTTTAACTAAAGCAGTTTCTATACTGAGGAACTGGTGAGAACTGGGCTGAAGTGGTCCAAGGAGGCTATTATTTTGAAGATAGGTAAGAAACTGGGAGTAGCCTATATGTTCTAATGTCTTTGAAAAGAAGATTAGATATCGGGCAGTAGTTTAAAAGGTTAGTTGGGTCAAGACCAGGCTTTTCAAACACACCAGGCTTTTCAGAACATGGGTTTAGTCAGCAACTTTACCTCGGGTGGGTTGGGGCTCACCAGAAGTTCTGGTTCCTTCCAGACAGAGAACATGACAGAATCATATGTATGTTATTTGTGCTTCATACACTTTATACTGCCACACATGTGTCTGGACTACATGATGTGCTGACAGCTGGGAAATGTTCATGAGTCAACAGGCATGACCCCTGAGAGCTCCACCCTCATTCTACGAGGCTTAACGCCCCTAATCCATAACTCAGAGAGACTCAAATTAATATCTTTCAGCTTCAAGCCCTCTGGCAGGAATAGCCCATGAATATTCAACTTGACAGGCAAACCAGGAGGAATCAACTCCAGTGAACCAGATTGATCCTTTTTGATGTGGCCACTTGGAAACTGCTGATCTCTCTCATCTGCTCCTTTCCATCTCATATTTGAATGTTTTTGTCTTTCCTCACCAATATGCTTCTAGTACTGTGCATTTATTCTTGTATAACATGAGTTAAAACAGCACACATAGTTTCTCTATAAGACCAGCTATTAGAATATGACGCATTCAGAAGAAGCTCAATTAATGACTACTAGAGCTATTACGATATGTCTGCAAGTAAAAGTACTATCAATCTTCACAGGATACAAGTAAAATGCTATGGTGACACAGGGAAAAACTCCATATACACTGTAATGTGTTAAGTAAATTCCCTGTCCTTATTAAACAAAAGCACATTTAATGCAGCATATTAAATAATACATATCCATATATAGGAAACTAGTGCTTATATTTTCCAGTATAGTACAATATAAACAAGGACCATGAATAGCTACATACTGATACATATAAACATATACAGTATATATGTATATATTGCAATGGACACAAAAACTTTACTACATCTTTACATATAAGAGTTTTATTGAAAATTCATGATTTATCCTTAATGAGTTAACTTCATGCTTTTGTTTATGTATTTTACCCTTATGCAAGGAAATATATAGTGCCCTGTATATTTACTGTCAATATATACAATTATTTATGTTCTTTATAGAGATTGAACAAACTTAATATTCTTCTTGGCTGCACTAACTAATGCTGATAAATTAATGGAACAAAATAGATATTCATATTTTAAATATGTTGGAAATATACAGGATAATATATTGTGTCATATTATAATCATAAAATATAGTGCATAATACATAAGAAACTGGTACTTCTCATATATGGAAATATATGAAATGAATATATAAGCATATAAAATTCTTGTATATACTGTATATATGTGTGTGTGTGTGTACATGTACAGTGATGACATTACCCTCCTCCCAACTTTCGGGCGCGCCCCAGGGAAGGGACGGACGAGGCGAGACAGGACCTGGAAGACAAAAGCAAACGGGTTAACACGGGACGGTAAACTGGACCGAGACACAAAACTGACACAGGGGCAGGAACCAGGACAAAATCTGACACAGAACAGGGAACGCAGACAAACAGACCAGAAACGGGGACAGAGGGGGAACCACAAAAGGCGGAACAAAAGGGCCAGGGGTGAACGACGGAGCCAGAGGAATGAAGGGGCGAGGAGCAAAGACAGGGGGCCAAACGGGACAGGGCGGGGAGCACGGGGAGCCCTAGGGAGCCTGGGTGGGTGACGGGGGGCGGCCGAAGGAGGCGCAGGAACCGAGGGAGCAGGAGGGGACCACAAGGGGGGCACGGAGATGGGACGAGGGACGTACGGAGGAGCCAATGATGGAGCAGGAGGGGCCACCAGGGCAGGAGACGAGGGAGCACTGACGAAGGGGAGGAGGAAGGGGAAGCCACGGCAGGCGACGCCGCATGCGGAGCCGGCCACGGTGCAGCCGATCGACGAGTCGCAGGAGGAGCAACCGCCGGCTACCGAGGAACCGACCTTGGGGTCCCCACAAGTGACAGCGGGGGCGAGGACGGCCGGACCGAAGGCAGGCAACGGGACACTGCCGGGGGACCAGCAGGCAACCGAGGGGCCGAAGCCCCTGGCGATGCAGGCGGCCCCCGAGCCCCAACAAGGGCAGGGCGGGACCTGTACCCGGCATCTGTGTCCCCTACCCTTGCGGGACACAGTGAGGCGAGGCAGCCATCGGCAGGGAGGCCCTGGCCAGGGTCTAAGCACACCCAGCAAAGAAATCCCCGAGGGGTCCGACTCGAGCTCCTTCAAGGAGGAGGAAACTGAGGCGACAGGGACCTCCTCGGGGCTAGGGGCAGGAGTCTCTAGGGCCGGGGCAGGAGTCTCTAGGGCCGGGGCAGGAGACTCTAGGGCTGGGGGCACGGGCTGAGCAGCCGGAACAGGAGCAGACATGGAGGCGGGCTGGGCAGCTGGAACAGGAGCAGACATGCAGGCGGGCAGGGCAGCCGTAACAGGAGTGCAGGCGGGCTATGCAGCCGTAACAGACGTGCAGGCCGGCTTTGCAGCCGGAGCAGACGTGCAGGCGGGCTTTGCAGCCGGAGCAGATGGCGAGGGCATTCGCGCTGCCGCAGGTACTTCCAGAAGTGGGGGGAGTTCCCCCTCCTCCTCCGCCAGGAGTCGAGCCGGAACAAAAAGACCTCTTCCGACGCGAATTGTCTGAGGACCGTCATCCTCTGACCTCCTCCCTTTTCGCCTCCTGCTCCGTCCAGAGCGGGACAGAGGGGGCGAAGGTCCCTGGGACCTGGTCGGAATACAAGCCCCCGGCTGGTTGCACAGCGGGGCTTGCGGGGCTCTCCCCCGAGCAAGCCGCTGATGCAGCTCTCGCAGCATTTTGCACACTGGCTCCAACAGGTAAGCGTCCCCGAGCGGGGATTGTTCAAATAAACGTTCCTCTGCTTTCCGGGCCAAGCTGAAGGTGACGGGGTCCTCGATAACCTCTGGACGGTGGAGCCAGTAGGCCACTTCTTGCAGCAAGCCGATCCAACTGCCATCGGCTTGCTGCTGGTAGCCGTCTTGTCGGAGATCCGTCATTATGTCATGTCGCACTGTTGGTCGGACGAGAAGGGATCAGGCAGAAGCAGTGCAGTCATCCAAAAGGCGGGGTTTTATTGTTGGGAGGCGGAGTACATACAAGACTAATGGACGAAATGAGCGAAACAAGCAAACCAAACGAAGCTGACAAAGCAAACAAACCAAATGACGGATCTGGGGAAACGGACTTCAGACGTGGACTAAATACAAGAGACAATCAGGCACGGATGGACAACAGCTGATTTCCATCAGGAGCATACATGAGGAAACGAGGGGGGCGTGGCACACATGAGGCTCTGACGGGCGGATCATGACAGTAACCTATTTAAATTTCAATTGAACTGTATATTGTTATGCAGCAGTTAATATCCCAAAAAGAGGATAGTTTGGTCCTCTAGAAGATTCAGAAGAGCTTGCAACCAAATGACAAGCAATTGTTCAATCTGATAAAACATGGTATCAGGAAAAACTCATACAATCGCTAAATGTAAAAATAAAAGACATATCACATCTATAATTGTGATCAGTAAAATTTCAGTGTATAGCCTAGACAGTTATATCAAGACCTATCTGTTACAATATTGTCAGTGATATTTATCAGTATTGGGTGGATCGAAGCTCGGAAGCGAATTTTTAAAAGTTTGGTATTTTCTTTGGTGAAATTTGGCCTCTGCTTCCACAATCAGTTTCATGTTGCCCAGCTGCCTCAGACAGGTTGGGCATCCAGGTCAAATGACTCCCAGGGCAGCGCACTGCGCCTGGTTTGATGAGCAACATCTCTTATCAGTGGTGTTCAGCCTGAGGAGAACAGGATGGAAGGTTATGGGATGAGGATGACATTTTCTCCAAATCTTGGGCACCACAAAGGACGGTGGATGCTGTGGCTGACTGGCCACCTGACTGTAATCACGCTATGCCTCCAGAGCTCTTCAGATAAGCCTTGCCTTGGGTGCAGCATTGAGTTTCTTGCAGGTCACATTCACTGTTTGCACTGGACAACATAAGCTGCACCCATGAACACTGAGCCTGCTGCTCCTGCTCTCATCATCTGTGTTTTCATTATTATTATTTTTTGTTTGTCTATCTATCTATCTATCTATCTATCTATCTATCTATCTATCTATCGTCTATCTATCGTCTATCTATCTATCTATCTATCTGTTAGTATGCCTGGTAATTCACCATGATACAGTATGTACACCTGCACACAAGCAGGGAAAAAAATAACAATATCCATCCCTCTTCCATTTTCAAATGAAGTATAGGGTCCAGGAGTGGTGGTGGGGGTGCGGTGCTGGAGTCCCCCCAGGCAGAAAGGAGACATATGAAGCACAGGGAGGAAAACTCTACATATATAAAGATTCCAGCTCTCAACACAGGGTTGTTAGGGTACAACACTGCCTACTGCCCAAATGAGTAACATGACATGACATGACAAACATAACATAACTGGCTTAATCTTTCACAAGTACTATATATGTTAATATATAACATATATACAACTCACATTTTCTCCATATATATCAAGGTGATGTTAAACTGTGATGATCATTACATCTTCCACTTGCAGATGCTCTTTTCTGACCAATAAAAGGATGTTACCTCACAACATTAATGGAGTCGGAAAATGTACTGGAATTAATTTGCTCATATAGGAATGAAGCTTGATTATGACATATAACCCATCAACCCATTCATGCATCCATCCATCCATACATCCATTTTCTAATTGCTTATCCTGATCAGTGCCACAGAGAGATGTAATGCATATTTTTAAATAAAAATTCTATAGTAGTGATTGTTTTGAAACTACTTAATTGTAATTCAATTATACATTGCAAAAGACTTAAATGCTTCTCTTTTAGTGTGGTATTTACTAAACTTATTTATTTTCATAATCTCGTTTTTTAATGACCAGATTGTGAAAAACTGATACATGCTTCTTCTATGTGCCGTGTGCCTCCATCCTACATGCTACTGGCTTCCTAGAGTGATGTAATGTCCTTTGGGGGAGTGGCCAGCGGGCCTCAGCCAATGGTGGATACTGTAGAGCAGTGAGAAGACAGAATCATTCATTCCACCCCAATAGGACAAGGACCGATGTGTGTTTCAGTTACAGCAGGTTTAAACATGAATCATCACTGTGTGATATGACTTTCATTGGCTGCATGGACCCCAAATTTATTCTTATTACTTGTTCATATAAAACAAACTATATGTTATGTGTTTAGTTTAGCCACTGAGGTCTGCTGGTCCTTCACTAACAGTCGTCACTTCCGTATTAGGGAAAGCAGAGTTGTTTTTTTCTCCAATGAATTTATTGAGGTTTTTATCAGTTTATAAATGGACATGCATTTAAAAACAAACATTTACTTTAACACAGGAATTAAATGGATAAAGAGAAATTAAAGTAGGGAGAGAACAGTTATTTAAAGCTCTCAATTTGTGATATGGTTTGTTATTCTTAAATGGGCAATGGTCCTGAATGTTATTGGCCTTGTAATACTCATTTTCAGTTTTAATTATAAATACATAGCATCTTAAGAGCATACTAGACAAAGTGATGTGCAAGCAGGGTGCAGCCTGTTCCCTGTGGGGTTCTGCTCCTGCCCCCGGTTTGGTGTGGAGTGTCCCCCTTGTCTGTGCAGGTGCCTTCTGGAGAATATGCCTTCCCCTGCAATTTAAAAGCATGCTGTTAGGGGAACTGCTGAATTTACTCGCCGTGTGTGGGAGTTTTCCTGCCCTGCTGGGGGTTGACAGTCTATCTGCACTGTCCTGTGCCCTCAGATGGCAGGTCTGCTGTCACTTTGTACTGGATTCGCATACACAAGACTATAGATGAATTGGAATGAACATGGCTACAATAAAGAGATAATAGTGTATGTGTTTATCAGTGTTTAATATAATATAATACAATATGATTAATATAATATAATATAGCAGAAACATTCTTCTGTGTTTCAGAAGAAAGTGAAAGTTCTAAGAATGTCAAAGTCAAATGAAGTGAATATACTTCATGTCTGAAACTAGTTTGAGGTCCCTGCAATTATGAGGATACAATGCATCTTTCAAGATGAATATCTGTGAGTAACATATTCAGGATGAAGTGGTCATTCTGAATATGCCACTTAAACTTGGTGAATCACATATTACATTACTTTTAAAGCACAAAGAAAATGTGAATATATGTAGGAGCTTAGTTTCTGGATGACTTGTGGTGATTGAAATTGACCTGTAGACTGCAGTTAAAATCTTATCTATTTTTTAAATTCTAGTAACTCTGATGCAGTCAGCAGAGGTGAAATTTACTATTGTGCTTTATAATTTGATAGGGAGAAATGAATGACGAGTCACAGGACTATGGCTATCAATCAATAATGAGCAGTGAAAAAATGTGCAATTATCTGTTGGATCTAACGTACACCATTTCACTTTGAAAAAAAGGAAATTGTGCGTGTGTGTATATATATATATATATTTTTCTACATTGATGCCTGAAAATAGCAAAGGATTGCACTCCACAAGAGTTTCTTTTATGTAGTATATAATAAACCTTTTATAGTCAAAATCAGCCGAACAAAATGCAAAAATAATAGATTTTTACTGTCATATGTAATTTGTATTGGATCATTTCCAGAATGAGGAATGTAATGAGGATAGAGGAAATAAAATTTTCTGGTGTTTGCTTGTCTTTTTACATTTAATACTCACTGACAGACATCATTGACGTTACAGGAGGGTAGTGGCTGTAATTGAACACTGTGACAGCAGCCAAGATTCAAATGAAATCAAACCAATTCAATCAGCCTTAATAGCGTTAAAATGATAAAAGAAAATATGGTACTTATTACTGACAGTGATTAAATATATGTGAGTGTGTGCATGAACATCGTGTGGTATCTACGCATTGGCCTTAGCGCCCTGTCTCCCTGGCATTTTGCAGTCATGCATTTAGTACTGTTATGCAAACTTATTTGTTCTACGATGACATTGCTGGGTTTGGCACCGAACCACAACCAATTCGGGAATGTTTGCACATACTGTGCAAGCAGAAATATGAACATATATGCTATTTGTGAATCTGACCATGAAAGATTAGGCCTGTTATGTCTGGCTCTGTGGGCAGCATTGTTTCCTAACACCTCCTAGGTTGGGAAATCAAGTGTTCTGAGTTCTCATCCACTCCAACATGAGACTGATGGGGGTCAGCTGCCCCGCCCCCCCCAACTCCCAACCTCCTTTTCTGGTAGGTTTGAAGGCAGAAAATAGCGTTATTTTTTCTTTTAACAAAATGAACAAAAGCTAATTCCAACAAAACTTTAAACTGAATTACAGCTCATTTTTCATAAAGCATCATGCTATAAATAATACGAAGCAGTATTTTATGAATATATTTATCAGCGTACAATAATGAGTCAAACTCTCCTGTCCTTGCTTTGGAAAATTCAGTAGTCTTGTTTTGTTTTATCATCCATGGCTTTGTTGCATATGCTAATCGTTTTCACTGATGTTTTCTCCAATTATTTTCTTGAAGAAACAGAAGTTCCCGCTCTTCAATTGCCTATCTAGACTTTCATTTGTGTAAGATTTCTACATGTTTTTGAAGAAAAACCAGAGTGCTTCCATCAGAAGAATTTCAAGCAACTACTCAAGAATTGCTTGTGTCCTCTGTTGTCAGTCTACAAGTGAATAGATACATGACACACATAGTTTAGTGGACAGTTTATCTGTCAGAACCAAAGTGTTTTTCTTCAAGTGATAAAAAACACAAGTATAGAAAGCATTGAAAACATGCAGAAAAAGAAGTTCTCAAAATGTCTTTAAAAAAGGATACTAACAAGTAGCCTGAAATAGTTCTGAGTTATTATAGGTATGATAATTAGATGGAATACAAAATGTACGGTGTATGTTTTATTACATTATTTTTGTTGCACCATATAGAAAAAGAAGTAGAGCCTTATAATAACAAATAACCCAGCAAGTAAACAAGATCATTTTCACATCATTTTGAAGCAAAAATACTAGTCCACAAAGCCCAGTTCTCAAAAGGCTTGTGAACAAATGTTTCATGGCCTTATTTCAGCTACTTTTATTTTCAGAAAACTTACTAACCACGCATAATATTTTCTTCCTAAAAAATGCAAACACATACATTCATTTTGGTCACGTATTATTGTAGAACAGTTTGTGCTGATTACAAGAAAAATTCAGGTTGGTGAATAATATATTATAAGTAGCTGAAAAAAGCACAAATATCAGACCATGTCCAAACATCTCAAGGGCCCCAAAATCACCTCAGACTCCAGAGGGTTAATGTTGTGATTTTAATCCATGTTAAGTGGATCGTTGTCATTGATGATAGAGTCAAACTGATGTCAAAAATGTTTAATGTATAAATTGTGAATGACTTCTGTTTCTGGAGAAATCTCAGAAGGTTGTCTTAATAATTCACTGATTATGTCAGCACACCATTACTGCATCTCCTTTCGTGATATGGATCCTTTACAAACGTATATGTGAATATAATGTCATTTGTATAAACTCAAATAGGTGAAAAGATTTCATTTTACGACCTAGTATTTTTTTTAATTTTCCAATTACTAATCACACTGTGAAATGTGCTGCAAAAGCCATTTTAATAGATTTAAACGTAAACCCCACCCAAACCTAAACCCCAAACCCAACACCCTCTCAAACCTTAACTCTAACCCCAAAGCCAACCCTCACCCAAACCTCAACCTTAAAGCCAACCCTCACCCAAACCTCAACTTTAAAGCCAACCCCACCCAAACCTCAACACTAACCCCAATCCCACCCTTACTGAAACCTCAACTCTACCCCCATACCTAAAACCCAAACCCAACTCCCATCTAAACCTCAACCCTAACTCCCAAATCAAATCCAACCCCCCCTCAAACCTCAACCCTAACCCCAACCCAACCCCCACCCAAAGCTGAACCCTAGCCCCAAACCCAACGCCCACCCAAACATCAACTGTAACACTAACCCTCATTCGACAAAATTGAAATGGTTGCAATATGTCTATAGTTGGCTTACTGACTATTTTATTATTTTCCCTTTTGGCTTTCCATATAAAAAGTATAAAAAATGCATTGCATTTTTGTGTGCTTATTATTTTTCTGGTAGAGCCCCTATTGAATATGCCATGCTTGCAGGGCACACATCTGAGTGTGTGCGTGCTGATGAAAACCTTCCTTCATGACTGCAGCTGGTCAGTCCCTCAGGGCTGCAGCCGTGACCTTTTCAAACGACTTAACTACATTGTATTACCACATGAGATGGCTGTGACTTTTTTTTAGAACCGGTTCCATTTTCTGAAGGTTGACTACATAAGGACACTGTGAATGTATAATTCACGATGCCCTTCTCATTCATTGTTCCTTTTGGCGTTTTTGAGCAGTTTAGAGGATCAGAGAATTTGCCAGGCCCAGAAGTGCAGGCCTAAAGTTCAAAGTCTGCTTCTGGCATGTCCCAGTGTGGAAATAGCAGTAGGAAAGCAATGAGACATCTAAGCACACGTATGCCCTGGCCTAGTCTAGCAATAGAAAGACCCTATTGATGTTCATTGATGGTTCATTCTAAAGAATTAAATCCACTTGAGAGAATGGTACCGGTTTTATCATATTGAAGGATGACAGATTTCATGGTTCATATTAAATAAAGAGAACATCATTTTTTCATAATCAGTGAAACTCAGATGATTAACTAAACTTAAATATATTTAATAACCCACACAGTAAAATCTTTTAGATAAAATACAATTGGCATTTGTATGGGAGATCATACGCACTGGATCATCATTTTTTGTTCAGAAGAATTGTATTTTACCCTGATTGTTGTGTGTTACAACTAAAATGGTCATACTGAAATGCAATTTAGGAAAGCTTAGAACCAAAACTGGCATAATTAACAAGCTGTGCACTAATTTCGAGTATGCTGTGTATAAATAAAGAAAGCTTCTTGAGGTAGGTATCTGAGACGACTAAGCATTTAACAGACTTTTTTATCACATTATACTATTTTTTTTATTGCAATATTCATACTTACTGAAGCAATTCATATAAAGTTCAATATATTAGTGAGCGGGATATAAGGTTTTTGGTCACACATCCAGGTCCTGACCCACCACACCAGGGAAGTGACACTTTGGAGGCTGCTACAGCACTTGCAGAGGGACCTGGGGGGTCTATTTGGTCCCCTGCAGTCTTTGCTTGGTCCTCTTTGCTTGCTTTCACGGATTCCACACAGAGTACAGTGGAAACCATGCTTCTAATGTGTTATTTGAACCCTTCTAACCTGCATTTTCATCATGTTCTCAAAGTTTGTCTATGATACTAAAAGAACAAAAGCTGAACTATCTTCAAGAAACCACATGACTGTAACGTCGAGACATGCTGTTTTATTAAACTTTTATCTTAATATATATCCACACTTGTTTCCTTACCACTATTTTTGAAAGGACAATACTTACATTATCTTATTTCAGCTTATTAAAAAAATCTAGATTATAACTTTAAAAGCTGTTTATGCAGCATTGTCATTAAAAATGACACTGTGCGTTCAATGTATATCCAGCCTCTCCCCGGAATCTGTTAACAAGGGAACTGAAAACTGAATCTCCACCCTTATAAATCTTGAAGGTGGAATGTATTTAAAACAAGGAAATCTATAAACATATATTTTGTTTTCCATTTGAACTTAAAAAAACAAATTTGTATGTGTTATATATTTTGATAGTAGAATACTTTTGGCATCAGAAAAATTCTTACTTGGTAATTCTGCAGCTTTATCTGCTATCATTGCACAAGCTACTTCCGTTGAAACATTTAAGATGTTCTTTACAATGCCTTTTGTTCTTTCCAATCATCTCTATTACATAACTGAAATGTTTAGCCTGAATGTGTAACTGCTTCTGGTTGAAACATTTTTCAAAGCTAAATGGAAAATTTCATTTCAAAGTTCAAAGCCAGTTAAAAACTCTTTAGAAAATAGAAGTGAAAGATAAATGCAGAAGATACCGGCCATACACATTTCCAGGAGACTAACATGCTGAACAAGATTTTTTCCATTAGTTTCTCAGCAGATTTCTTTAGGCATCTGTTTTGTAATTTGAGACAAACGATCAGGGCCCGGTTTCTCAAAAGCTTCTTATCGCTAAGTAGTTCTTAAGTTTACCTTAACCTCTCTCTTAACGTTATGGAATGTTTCTCGAAGCGTTCGTACGCTAAGTATAT
>JABFEB020000124.1:11150453-11161112 GCA_019775895.2 Stomatorhinus ivindoensis | reverse complement strand
GGCAGGGCGGCCGGAACGAGGTAGCCCATTCCAAGGCGAAGGGCCAGAGGACCCTCGTCCTCCAACTCTTTTCCCTTGCGTCTTTTCCTCCGCCCCGCGACTTTCATCGGGAGAGGCGCGTCCGTCTCCAGCCGATCGCCCAGCGGGGATCTTTGCTGGGCGATCCGCTGTCGTAGCTTCTGCAGCTCTTCGTTCACCATTCGGAGATGGTACGCCTCTCCGAATGGTGACTCACGGAACAAAAGTATCTCAATCTTCTGCCCCATCCTGAACGCGACGGAGTCCTCCTGGACCCCGGGCTCGTGGAGCAGGTGAGTTACCTGTTGTAGCAAGCTAAGCCGATTTAGGCTGGCTTGCCGCGCTGTTCTTTTGCAGAGGTCTGTCATTCTGTTGTGTTCGCGCTGGCGGTCGGAGGAATAAGGAAGGCGCAGGATGCAGCGGAGTCGGGAATGAGGATTTATTTCCGTAATAACGGAGGACGGGATAGCAGGCGGATAAAACGAAAGCAAAGAATAGCACGAAGACTCACGTCAATGACAGACCTAGGGAGCACGAACACATACGCTGACTATATACAAACAGGAAAGGCAAGCACAGATTAACAACAGGTGAGAACAATCTGGATTAGACACGAGGTAACGAGGGGGCGTGGCAACCACACGAGGCTTGGACGGGCGGAACGTGACAAAATGCTGTTTGAGTGATTACTTACAAATTTTGCAGTCTTGAAAAAAATGGTGGTTAAGTGGTTTGCACTCTCGTCTCGCACCTCTTGGGCTTGGGTTTGAGTCCCTGCCAAGGTTCCATGGGTATGGAGTTTGCGTGTTCTCCCTGGGTTGTTGTGGGGTTCACTTTGGGTACTCCAGTTCCCCCCCAAAACTGTACTGGCTGCTGAATTTTTTGGTGGAAATATGGATGCTCAGAAACCATTGTATATCTTCACATTAAGAGATATTACTGCTTATATTTCATCTGGTCATGTGGGGATGATACTGAATTTTGGTAGCATACCTTATGATTGAATACATCACAATAAATACATAAGCTTCATTTCACAGAAGAGAGCTGGGCTGGGGGGGGGGCATGTGATCCCAACCCGATTTCCAAGTGTTCTGGACCTGGGACTGGCACCACCCTCCACCTGCATCCCAGACGTAATCATTGGCAGGCCCCTGCATGGTCAGGCTGACAGAAAAGATTCCCTCCCTGGTCATCTCCAGCACTCTGCAAGGCCGTGCACTGAGCTGAGGCCCCTGCTGTGCTCTATGCTCACGCACAATTGTGTGGCCAGATGCAGCTCCAACCCCATCATTACATTTACTGATTTCAGTATCATAGGCATGGTAGCTAACAGCAATGGACAGCCAGTAGGGAGGAGGAGAGTGGTGACAGGACAAGGAGTCATCGAATGCAGGAAGCAGGTGCTTGTGCAGAGGGTCAGAAGCTTTAAATTCCTCAGGGACACACTACAAAGTCACCGCCGCTGTCAATGTAATCCACCAGTGTCTTTACTTCTGTCTGGGGATGGCTTGGACTTCACTTACAGCTCTCATGCACTTCTTCAGGTGTGTCATGATGAACGTCTTCGCAATCTGCATTATGACCGACCCACCCCAGCAAGGCAACTGCTTAGCCCCAGACATCAAGGGACCGCAAAGTGTACTGAAAGTGGCACCAAACACCCATGCTGCTTCACTCTCAGCATTCCAGAAGATTTACACCACATGCTGTCTCAGAAAGGCAAATCGCATCTTGAAAGACTTCTGTCATTCTCTCCCCCCCCCCCCCCGACCCTGGCAAGCCGTTCAGGATCATAAACGGCCAGGCTTTGAGATTCAGGGACGGTTTTTATTCCAACATCATAAGACTACTGAACAGTCCCTGATTTATATCACACTTTAATACTAATACTGCTACACTGTCACTGTTACATAATATAACTGCAGCACTCACCGTTTTATCTCACCTCATGCTGTAATGTTGCACATATTCTAAAGCTCTATTTAGTGTCAACCGCCTACTGCAATGTTGTTATTATGCGTTATTTATTCTTCTCTGAATATCTGTTGTCATTAGCTGGCAGGTTAACACACAAGTAATAATTTCAATGTACTTAATACTTTTGAAACCTTTGAACCCTTTTAGCTGAGTTCCTCTGTTACCAAGGCAACAAACATGATTGAAATAAATAAAATGGAGGCCGTACAAACCATGATCCAACAAAGATCCATGTAAGAGGTGATAAATTCCAGAATATCTTGCTTGTGTTATGGCCAATTCACACTTCACTTTTCCACGTGCACTTTCGATCACACGAAGGCTGAAGTGACATAGATTTTGTCATCAGGGGTCTGCGCCAGATAGCTGTGGATAGTCCCCGTACAACCCAGATTTTTTCTGTTTGGCGGATGTCATGTGTGTCTGCGCACACTGACTGCGCATGTACAAGGGTATTGCCTAGATGTTTCCAGTATGTAGCAGCACTGACTTTCACAAAAGCAGAGGTCAACCAAGAAAGGGTATAAGAAGAAGAATTGTTGTTGTAGGTGGTGTGGAGGTATCAGCATGTGTAATTTTGACTGTATAGATGATCTATGCAGTACAAACATTATACTGCGGGCTACGGTAGTTTTAAAAGAAATGCTACTGAGCCATTTTGAAAGCTTGATGGTAAAATTTGCCGAGCTAATGTTGTATGGATTTGGGTTTGAAAGTCCTAAGGTATGCTTAATTACTTTAATATCACCCAAACCTACACTAACAACTTTTAGACCTTGTCCACATGTAAATGGGTATTTTCCCTCCTCCGTTATAAAAAAAAAATCTCAGTTCGCATGAAAATCCTGAAACACGCTGTCCAGAGCATGCTAAACCATCAGGCAGTGATATAACTCTGACTGTTGGCCAATCAGAAGCTTAATTACCAGTTCTGCTAGGCTAACAACAGCTAATGTAAATCGTGAATGGTGCACACTCTGACGTCAAACGAAACGGATAATGGTTCACAATTTGATGTTACAAGCCAAAAACTCTGTTTTCCTTCTGTACACATCGACATGTGTTGACAAAAGGCCAAAATGCAAAGGAAATTTTTTTAAGAATGCCCATGTGTGTCGACAAGCTATCAAACTAGTCATAAAAGTCATTACCATTTCACCATACTGCTGGTCTCTGCCCTCTCCTGGTCTATGTGGAATATCACTGCTGTATACATGCATTAACCGTGATCAGCTGCATCCATGGATAAATGTAGTATGAACACAGTTTTCCATGTGCATTACCTTCCGCAGTCTGAATGCACACGTGGATCTGGCAATAATGTCAAAACCTTCTTTAGGGCTTTAGGGCTAGTACCCACCCCTGGAGTCAGGCCTGGAGAGTGCCTGGAGGCGAGACCACCCCTGTAACCTGGCTGAGCTCAGCTGGAAAGGCCTATGTAGGGCCATCTTGTGGGCTCAACACCCCCAACATGGAGTAATGCCTTTTTCGTGAGAAAGGAGTTAATGTGGTGATAGAGTCAGCCTTATCTGGGGGCGCAATGTCAGCTCTGAAACCAAACCACTTAATCAGGGGTGCAATTGCCTTACTTTGCAGTTCTCAGTGGTGAAACACCTCAGTTGGCTATGAGGATATTCATCGTTCTCAGAATGAGAGCTGTGCAGTTATTGTTGGCAATGGACAAGTGGGTTGCTGCAGTGACTATATGGTGTATAGAAAAATATTCTCTTTTGTATGCATAGAAACCAAGAAGGTTGCTGGGTCTAAACCTGTGGTTGGTAGAGTGGTTTCACTGGCTGACCCTGCTTTCTCATGTGTCGCTTTGGATATAAACGTCTGATAAATAAATGCAAATTGATCTCTTCGAGAAAGTGGGAGAGGTGCTTGAGACGGTTCATTCATTGGACTCAGCAGTTTTAGCGGATGGCTTCAGTGAGGATATCTGGAAGGATGGTTTGGAAAGAATAGCTTTCTAAAAATAAACTTAAGTTTTTAAATGTTACTGGTTATTCTGTGCAATCTATAAATTCTCCAAAATGAACACCATGTGTTCAAACACAAAGTTGATCATAACAGTATTTTGTTCAGTAATTCACTTGTTAGTTGGATCAACTGACTAGAGACAGTAAGTTTTACAGCCATGGCCAAAAGTTTTGAAAATGACAAAAATATTAATTTTCACAAAGTCTGCTACTTCAGTTTTTATGATGGCAATTGGCATATACTTCAGAATGTTATGAAGAGTGATCAGATGAATTGCAACTAATTGTGATGTCTTTCTTTGCCAAGAAAATTAACTTTATCAAAAAAAAAACATTTCCACTGCACAACATTTCAGCCCTGACACATTTCAGTGATCATTTCAGTGATTCTCTCAGTAAAACAGGAGAGAGTGTTGACAGGGACAAGGCTGGAGATCACTCTGTCATGCTGATTGTGTTAGAATAGCAGACTGGATGCTTTTAAAGGAGGGTGGTGCTTGAAATCATTGTTCTTCCTCTGTTAACCATGGTAACCATGGTCATCATGCTTTGCACAAAAAGGGCTTCACAGGCAACAATATTGCTGCTAGTTAGATTGCATTTATCAGATTATGGTTGAACTTAAAGGAGAGAGGTTCAATCGTTGTGAAGAAGGCTTCAGGGCACCCAAGAAAGCACCAGAGCCGTCTCCTAAAGTTGATTCAGCTGCTGGATCGGGGCACCACCAGTGCAGAGCTTGCTCAGGAATGGCAGCAGGCACAGTGAGGCAAAGGATTGGACTGCTGAGGATTGAGGTAAAGTCATTTTCTCTGATGAAACCACTTTCTGATTGTTTTAGGGCATCCGTCAAAAAGATTGTCCAGAGAAGAAAAGGTGAGCGCTACCATCAGTCCTATTTCATGCCAACAGTAAAGCATCCTGAGACCATTCATGTGTGGGGTTGCTTCTCAGCCAAGGGAGTGGACTCACTCACAATTTTGCCTAAGAACACAGCCATGAATAAAGAATGATACCAAAACATCCCCCGAGAGCAACTTTCCCCAACCATCCAAAAATAGTTTGATGACAAACAATGTCTTTTCCAACATGATGGAGCACCGTGCCATAAGGCAACAGTGATAACTAAGTGGCTCGGGGAACAAAACATCAACATTTTGGGTCCATGGCCAGGAAACTCCCCAGACCATAATCTCATTGAGAACTTGTGGTCAATCCTCAAGAGTCGGATGGACAAACAAAATCCCACAAATTCTGATAAACTTCATGCATTGACTATGCAAGAATGGGCTGCCTTCAGTCCGGATTTGGCCCAGATGTTGATTGACAGCATGCCAGGGCGAATTGCAGAGGTCTTGAAAAAGAAGGGTTAACACTGCAAATATTGACTCTTTGCATTAACTTAATGTAATTGTCAATTGATACCGTTGACACGAAATGCTTGTAATTATAAGTCAGTATACCACAGAAACATCTGACAAAAAGATCTATAAACACTGAACCAACAAACATTGTGAAAACCAATACTTGTGTCATTCTCAAAACTGTTGGCAATGATTGTGCATATATTGTATTTAGCAGATGCTCTTATCCAAAGTAAAGCAACATCAGACAATATCAGAAGCAGCTGGCAGCTAAGTTTTTTCGTCAATGGCCCAACAGCAAAATTATTTTGCAATCACAGAGATTTGAACCAGCAAACTTCCACTCACAGAGCCACAATCCAATGCATCACACACCTGGGCTTGATTTGACTAGTGCAGCATAGATGTGATAACCACTAAACTATATGTTACAGATAATGGACAGCGGCACTGAGATAACAGACATGTTCCTGAAATATAGGAGAGAAATGATGAGTCAGGGAAACAGCATGTCGATGCTTCTGAGTACTCTGCACTTATATTTATTAAACACTAGTTTCAGCAAGTGTATGTCATCTTTCTTATGAGCTTGGTTTACACACAATGCATTTTCAATGTCTTTAAACATCAGAATAATTTCTCGTTCCCAGGTTCATTTTGCATAACATACATACTTACTTTCTATGGTCCATTCTATGCTATCTGTCATACAAAAACCATGGTATAATTTACCAATTCTTGTTTTGAATACATTCTACATTCTGCCATTGGTAACGGACATTGACTGACTGGTTTTACAGGTAAAACTCACAAACTGTAAATTTATCAGAATTAATTCAACACTATTCTGCAAAGAATGTTTAGGAATAATAATTCTTGCATCTTAAAATATCTCATCTTTCCATATAAACTCACAAGGCACAAATAGTTTTAGTTTGTGGGTCGAAAATGTGTGTACTGAGCTAGCCACTAAACATGAACCACAGCTCATACAACACAATAAATGTATATGCATGGATGGGAGAACATGTGTTGCGCCGTGTCACCTAGCTTTTCCAGTAAAAAAACGTCACCTTGAGGCATTTCTGGTGGATCAGCACAACTAAGCTGCTATATGGATCAGACAACTACATGGTGGACAGTCTGTATGGGCATATGAAAATCATGTAGTGATATTTAATTACAGAAAGCATATACCCATGTCCTCTGGCCAGGGCTGCATCCAGACCAGTGCAAAGGCATTAACTACATTAATTCTATGTTTTTGTTTTTTTCTAAGTAAACATTAGTGATTATAGCATTATTTGCGTGGCATTTCTGTTTGCTTAATATTCATATACTACCATTTGCAGCCATGTTATAATACAAATTTAGAGATCAGTGGTCATATGTGACATAGCAGGGGGCAGCTAATTCAGCACCCGGGGATGACACCTTGCTGGTTAGGATTCAAACCAGCAATCATTGAATTACAAGTGCATTTGCCTAGCCATTAAACCATCACTAAATTATATCACAAATCATTATCATATAATTCATAACAAGGCAGTTGTCACAACATGCAAGACTAATGACTTGAGGGTAGATAGTCGGTGAAACAAATAGAGTTTTATTAAACTAAACAAACAGGGAATGGAAATGAACAAAATCGCAAGGGATCAAAACAAGACAGCTGGAACAGGAACAGACAGAGGCTGACAGGAGAAACAATGTTAATGATTGGACTGGCAAGCACAGGACTGGGAAGCACATATATATGAGACTAATGAAGGATCTAACGAGAGGCAGCTGGGAGTGATTAACACATGGATTAGAAATGGGTGGTAAGACAAAGAAATAACAGCTGTGGCTTGTTAGGGTCACACTAGGTGACAGGAGGGTCATGGGGATATGGCAGGCAAAAAGTGACAATGGTACAAATTATATAAACTTTTATAATTACATTTCTGCATATTAGTTAATCATATAAGCAGAGTGCTGAAGGCTGTTGTTTTGGAATTTAATTAGGTGCTGAAAAGGACTCTTGACATGACAAAACATGTTTGTGGAGATAAGCTGATAGATTGACAAGTAGCTGGCAGATAATTAAAACTAAGAAAAAAATGATAAGTATTGAGAGATACGGCTCATGTTTTGTGCAAGAGTTTGATGTGTGACAGGTATGGCATTTCCTTTTTAATTTAAAAATCAATTAAATATCCTGTCTGAGCCGAATATCCATAAAGGTTACTTCTAAGTTTGTATGAAACTTTCCCAGGAAAAAAACTTTTAAGCACACACAGGTAAGAACCATTCATTCTTCACTAGTCTGTCATTTCCAGTGAATGAACTGTAATATTTCCAGACAAATTATAGACAAGAATAGATTGTGAATTAAAAATGTTATTTATGTTTGTCTGTGAATGCATACAATGCTACACAGATTAGATACAATGGTATCTGCTTTAATAATATTCCTTATGAATGCAGGAGGTGAAAACGTGTACCAGCTGTCTGATCTAGAAGATCCATAAATTACCCAGCTGTTTTTCCACTTCCGTCTAATTTCATGTCTCTCCTTGCTTCAGCGAGTTTCTTGTATACTGAACAGGCTCTATGTCAGTCCTGGCCGATGAATCAGTGCGCTATTGTACTGCAGTTTATATACATTAACATTATAAAGAGCAGTGTAAATTAACAAGTTTTCTAGCTAGGCTGTGCATACTGGTGCTCATTTATTTTGATGCATGTGGCTGTTTTTCGTCACCAGCCAGGATGCGACAAGGACATTTCGCAATTCAAAGGGAATGATGCTTAAGGAGAAGATATGCAGTGACTGCAAAACTCTTTTTCTTTAACAGGAACCTGCCAATAAACTTTACAAAAAGAAAATGCTGATAACGCTGGGTTTTTCTGACCACTCGTGCAATTTATCAGCGCAGGACATCAGATAAGCACCACAAAGCGATAATGTTTCCTAAATCCGTATACACTTGCAATATGTCATCCTTTCCGGAGACAAGCACTATCGGAGCAGATAATTTAATCCAAGATATTTCTGGAACTACCAGGCTCTCCCTAAGGAAGCATTCGGAAGGTGTGTATTTAGATGTATGACATTATCAACAATGTTTGCATAGACAGGATCCTCTGAAGAGAAATTAGCAGTCCTGGGAGATGCCGCAGTTAGGCCTCAGTCAGATCACCAATACCATTTTTAATTTTTTCAAAATAAACTACACGTCTTTTGAAATTGGAGGGAAAATACTGACTGTCTGGTTTAATTCATAGTTACCCTGGGTAAAGGGTTTAAAGGGAGTTTAACGCATCCTCTCCATGCTTCTTTGAAATGTGGCTGGGAAATGAAGATGTTTTCCTAGACATATATTTTATAGGACAATGTGATAAGTCAGGGACATGGCAGTCTCTGGAGGAAAAATGAATGGGGGTCTGATGCTGAATCGCTCAGCCAGTCCTTTGTTTATAACTGCATATATAAAGTGCTATGTTCAACTCTTTCTTCACTCCCAGTAAACCAGACTCTGATGTATCGCTGATTCCCAGTGCAGTTTATATTCTTTCCCGATGCACACATCCAAATTAAATTTTTCCTTCTCTTTAGAGAGGTGTTTTTCATTGCTGTGTCTCCATCACTGAGTTGTGTTGTTGCCTATATTAAGTGAACTGAGAAAAGGGACATTTGCTCCCCAAAAAAGCCTGTTCCGTACTTTATGAATATATCAGTGCGATTCTGAATCCAGTTCTGATTGTTTACCAAGTGAATAGGATTCTTAAGATAGTCAAGAAAAAAAACACTTTGGATGTAGCAGCTGATACCGATATATTGATTACAATAGGAATATATTTGTCAGGGACTTATTACTTAGTAATGCAGACCACAAAATATTATACTAATATTAAGGTTTTCATTTTGAGAATTTAGGCAATAAGTGAATCTTGCTGTATTCAAGTATATATGGGTTTTGCTTTTAAGCTTCCAAAGCCTCTATTTCTGCACAAATAAGTACAGCAAGGGTCGGAAGGTCACCAGATTAGAAATGTCCATGGATTTCAGGAAAAAGGGCTTCATTAATAACTCTTTTTTTGTCTTGAGAACTGTTTTAGAAAGAATAAGTGACAACATAATGGCCAAATTGCCATGCAATTACTTTCATAAATCTTTGATGATTATGGTAAAGAAAAAAATGTGCATGTCGAATGTGAAAGGAAAAAAAATAGATGAAGGTGCAATTAATTCCAAATAACTGAATATATTTAATAATCAAACCGTAAAAACACATTTGAAGGGGTCAAAATTCATTTTAAAATACTAATATATGAAGGTTTCCATATGCAAGATATAATGATAATCTTTACAGTCATACTTTGTTCTTTGGGAATTTCTTGTCATTTTTAAATAACTCTTCTCTGTTGAATCAGTGCTTTTGCTAAGATCATATTTTGACTACTCTAGTCATGCTTCTGCTGGGGCAAATACTGTCATATCTGTCAGGTAGCTATCTGTTTAAATGCATTCTGTCGATTACCTTTGAGAGCTGGAATAAGGCATCGGCACAAATACCATGGTTTGCATTACAGCAATGAGGGGTTGCATTACTAAGTAGTGTTAAAGTTTGTTTATTTACAGAATTTTATGGTTCTCTAACTTTTACAGTGTTTCTAGTTAGTAAATGTACTCACCTTTCAGACGTTTGCTCTTTTTGTGCAGAGACGCTTAATTTGAGTCCTCTGGTAAAACAGAAATACCTGTCAATGCTTTTGCTATAATTGCCACTTGCCAAGGTGACTACCGTCTGAACTTTAACTATATCAGAATTAGGCCAAGTGCTACAACCTTATCTGGTGTAGTAATGAGGCTATACATTGATCTTGTCCTTGAGAAATGATGCATCTTTTTCTTTTTCTAAAATATAAAATATTTGATATATATATTGATGTCTTTTTTTTTAATCCAATCCAGATCAACTGACTTTAACTAGCTGTTATCAGCGGCAAAGCTAACAGGAGGAGAAGAAAAGGGGCAGAAGCATCATTAACAGAGTTTCTGAGGAAGAGAGGTGGGTACAACTTCTCCTTAACATAATAGGCGAAAATCTAATGAAATGGAGGGACAAGAAATGGAGGGGCACAGTGGGGGATTTCTGCTTATGGAATTATACAGACACACACACATATATACACACAGTATTTGCCAGTATGCCTTCACCAGTGTCAAAGCATGGGCAGTCAAGCACATCATAACTGGCCACACATTCCAAAAAATGGATTGTGAAGACATTTATCCAGAATTGTTCTGGGTTTCATGACATTTACACATG
>JABFEB020000124.1:11128123-11150353 GCA_019775895.2 Stomatorhinus ivindoensis | reverse complement strand
CTGGCCACACATTCCAAAAAATGGATTGTGAAGACATTTATCCAGAATTGTTCTGGGTTTCATGACATTTACACATGATTTCTGCAAAGCCATTGCTTGAAGAAGAACCTCATTCATATCACTGTTGACAGTGTTTTGAAAAGATAAATTCAAATAGATGTCTCCTGATCCCTCTGAGCTCTACATTTCAGAGGCTTACCTCTCTGCTGTGACATCCTAACACTGGTGTGCTCCACGTACAGTACATATACCTACTCAACAAACCCCAAAAAGAAACAGAAGTCACACAGATTCAGAACTGAATTGGAGATAAACAATCCGATGCTTAACAACCTATAATTCTGCATCTGTATGTTGGTGCCCTTGTATTTTATCATGGTAATGTTTGGAAATGTATTAACTTTCACCATTTTTTTAATGATCAGAATATTTTAATTATGTATCTAGTTATACAACCAAAGCACATTTTCTTTGCTTAATTGATATGTTGTAAGATTATATAACAAATCAAGTTAATTATTGAGCGGATTAATGGAAAAAAAAATTTTATTCAAGAAAATGGCTTGGCTGCAGCTTGGGAACCAAAGATCTTTCCCTCTAGTCATCTATTCTCCTTTTTTCCGGATCAAATACACCAGTACTGGCCCGATAAATAGCTTTAAACATAATTTTCTTTGGTGGCCTAAGGCTTTGGAATTTTTTTTCATATATAAGATATACATTGATAATAGCACCTCCCAAATAGTGAATGCCCCCTTATCAATAATTCAACAAATGTATCTGCTGTGCATTATATAAGTTATGCACTGTGAATGAAAGGCCAGCCAGCTAAAAGAAGAAATGTTTTATTCAGAGACCAGCAGTACATTAATTCTTTAGCTACAGTGTGTGGTGAGCCAGTGTAACTGAAAGCTACTCTATGTCATGAGACATCATAGATTCTTTAAAAAAACAACAAACACATTGACTTAAATGCATTTGTCTGCCCCCCCCCCCTCCCCCAAAGGCAGATAAGATAAGATAAGTCAAAGTAGACAATAAATACAAAGAAATATCAATAAATATATATAAAAGTAATAAATTTATAGAACAAAAAATGTACCCCATGGTAAATACAGTGCAATATACATTATACTCAACCCCTCACCCCCTCCAAAAAAGAGACACTTTAATACTTTTTTGTCTCAGGTGTATTGTTATTTTACTGTATGGACCTGCATGAGATCAATAAGTTTTATAGACTGTTAGCTGATGTGTGAACATCGCCATCAACCAATCGTATGTGTCATTTGTCATCTGTGATTAGGAATGGCTGCAGTAAACCTAATAGGAGAGGCTGGGGAGATGTATGGTGATACGGCCCAAGGGGGTGTTTCTATCTCAGATGGCTGGAGGAGAGCTCTACGGGGACTGCAGCAGCATGGAAAATACTCAGCAATACAGTATCTCTTTGGTCCTGCAGCCAGATTCATTACACTCGTAGGTCACTGAGCGAAAGTGCTGTACTGTAACTCACATTCCCATTTTCAGGTTGCCTCATATAGATTGTAGGTTACATTAGCCATTTATCATAATTCTATTTTTATTAAGAGTGATGCATCACAGTCATTCTGCATGTGAGACATTTCGTGTTTTTGTGAATATAACTGAAGTATACATAAATTTGCAGGAATTGCATGGATTCATTTATGATATTTTTTTTTTGTAACTAGTGTCACCTGACAAAGATCCGCCAGGGAGCAGAAGATAAGCTAGAATGCTGAGGTGCTGGGTCCGGGGAAGGCAAACAAGGGCCATACACTCATCTTAATGAAAATGAAATTATGTTAAACTTATTTTCAACTTAATGACAATTTTCTGAATATGTTTAAATTGAATATGTTTAAAACCACAATATGACATGAAGGAATCTTCTTGTACAGTTCTGGGAATCAATGCTAATTTGCGCCATCCTCATTAAATGCTTGACAATCTCATCTCAAGTTTAAGTTGAGGAGGCAGTATGTGGTAGTATATTAACCAAAGTTATATCTTCAAGGTCAGGGTGAAGCCAACTGTAAATGGAAGCCTGCCCGATTAATTTCCTTGGCAAGTATTCTGATTACTAAAATTAACTAAAATCGATGAATACCCCCTCCCCACCTGAAAGAAAACAAAGTAAAATAAAATCAAGTGAGAGTAAATATAAATTAAATGTGTGAACTGACCATATTGGTTATAAATGATACAAACTAACCATTAATATCATGTCCACGAGAATGGATATGATAATTTGGAGAATCTTTCTGAGAATTATAAGCTCGGTGTTAAATACATCCTTATCATGCATAGTGATTTTAGAAAACAACTTACAAATAACTTATTTATCTTCCTATAAGCAAGAAATATCTACCATTGGATCAATCTGGATTCAGTAAGCATCATAGAACTACACATAATGTAATACTGTAACAATGATAATCAGAGACAGTTAAATTTTGCTAATTTAATGTACTAATGTAACAGACTGCCTACAAAATGTTACCAGGAAAAAAAAAAGTGTTCCACAGTCCTCTAGAACACTCACACTGCAACAGACCAGTCAGTAAAGAAAGTTATAAATCACAACTGGTCAAATTCTAAGAGACCTGTATTATCCAAGTTCATAGAGGTGGAAAATTCAAGTGCAGAAAGTACAAATCCAGACCTAGCATTTGTTTCAACTAGCCAGCTGAGTCCTCTGTGACTGTGGCTCTTTAAGCTCAACTGGTAGGTCAAAACAAATGGATTTATACTTTTTGCACATGAATTTTACAGTCTTCCACATAGTACAAAGTAGATGTGCGTAATTGCATGATACCGCAGGAAAATGCCATAGCTAGATTCTTTGTACTGCGTGCCAGTGTCTCTCTTTATAAGGAGCCGCTACTTTATGCCTTCATTTTGTAGCCTGCAAGCAACCTTTTCCTTTCAAGTGTCAGACAAGCCAGGGTTCTGCCAGTCTATGTCGCTCTGCCACAACTCTCACGATACATTTTTACCTTGGATAAGGTCAAGAATCTGAATCCCCCCAAGCATACCTTCAAAACCAAATTTAAATCTTTCAATTTTTCCTAAAACTTAAAACTCTTAAATCTCTTTTGTCCATTTGTCCAGTACATTTGGACATTTTGTATGCTTACTGGTTTCCTATTACAAAGCTATTATGGAAAGTTACCGGCTACTCTGCCCTCCCTTACATTTTACCCTTACCCTTCTGAGCGCGGATGGCTAATCCTTCTAGGGTAGGCTCACCAAGCGGAGAAAAGGGGAATTGTGGCGCATTCACAGGGTATGGCAACCCAGTGGGCCTTTATTCCATTACCAAGTCCCGCGCATGTCCCCTGCACCATACTAACACAATTACTCTCTCTTATACTAACACATCAGTCAAACAATGAAAAGCTTATCAAAGATATTAAAATGACACCTTTGAAAGATAAAATGTTAAAAAGTACTTGATACTGACCTAAGTATTATTGATACCAGTCTGAGTATTCCAGGGTCATTCGATAAAAAATTTGCTGCCTTCAATTTTTAAAAAGTATTGTGGTCACCTAAAATTCATTTAAAAATACTAATAAATATTTTTTTATTTTGCTATCAGGTAATGTCTCTTATGGCTGTATGGCAAAGCAGAGCTAGTGAAATATGGAGCTTCTGTGCATAAAGCACCTTGTACCTTGTAGTTAATGTACCATGGTGCTGTGAAAGAGATGGCTTGGCTCGAGGACACAACCAGGAAGCAAAATAATATCCGAAGATGAATGAAAAATACTGTTTTACTGAAGACTAGAAAATAAAAAACACAGTGCACAGGTAGTCAGGCCCTGCTTGGGTCCAGTCTTACTCAGGGAGAAAAAAAACAGAATCTGCCAAAAACAAAGTATTTTTAATTAGATTAACTTATTTTATATATTGATGCAATAATACATTTAGAGGCACATTGAAAATGACTGTACTAGTCACTAAAGGCCTCTGTAAATGCCTCTCCTCTCGCCGGCAAGTAATCCGTTATTACCTCATGGAAACTTGTGTATTACATTTACATCTGATTCCCATGAACTATAAAGCTTTTGTACTATCTCAGATTTTTCATAGTTTATATAGGAAGCAGGTTAAAAAGACATCATCATATTTAAAAATGACCTATTCATAGTCACATTTTAGTAAATCCAGCCTAATTTCAGTTGTTGGAAAAATGCTAGTTACAGCAGTACATAAACACAATCAATTGATATAGTGTGCTTGCATCTGGAGGCTTTTTAAAACGTATTTAGATGCGCATATATATTACATACGGATTTGTTTCTGCTTTCCGCACTGACCTTGCCACCTAGATCTCTGTATACAATATATCTCAAAGGCCTTCAGTTAAGCTCAAACGGCACAATTCAGCTATACAACGTTTTTTGATTAGCTTCCCCTTTTGCAGTCTGTAGCCTTGCAGATGCCTTTCCCCTGAATTAATGTTATTATGCTAGTGTAGGACCTGCACAATCAACAATGCTAAATTGTCTGTGTCTGCCTTGCAAAATGTATCAGTGAGGTGTACAGTCTTTCCTAAACTATACATTTATCTTAATTAAGAAGCAAAAAAATGACTTGTTTGCCAGATAGGAAAAAAAAAACGTGCAATTAAAACTGTTTCGCCATAGAATCCCTCATTTTCAGCACTCATATCAGCCCATTATTTGGGCTCATTTTCTAGGTGAAGGTATTCCCCACAGAAGCTCGCACTCAATATTCAGTGATACCACATGTACATTAATGACTATCCTTCGCTTTTCATTGTTCTTATTGCAATCTGTTTAAATGTAAACATTTTATTAAAAGGTAAAGTTCAGCCGGCTCTAGCTAGTCAGCTTTAAATGTAACATGTTTTAAAATGCTAAAAAAAAAACAGGGCATAAAAATAATAATACATTAGCTATTTATCGAGGGTTTCAGTGAATTACAACATATGCAGTATAGTGTCTTAGCTGTTTCATGCTCATGTCACCTGGGATGATTGGGACTGGTCCTTAAGGAATTAATTAAAACCGGAAGTGCCAGCAGACCGAATTTTGCTTGGGGCTCAGTCTTGTTGTTCCCAGAGCAAAAGACTTTGGGCGTCCATCTGTTCTATTTCGTTTCAGTGCTATGGTTATGATTCTGTCATCTGTCCGTTTATGTTTTTAAATCGTGTCCTGGTTTTGGTTCCCACTCAGCTCCACCAACCGTCCATACACAAGTCCTTTTCCAGCATGCCTCTATCCAGAGCCTCCTGTCCAATCAGAGGGCCCAAATCCTGGCACTCACCTGCTTCCTGCAGTTTCCTGTCCAACGGACTTGGGCAGTACGCTTGGCATGGTCCAGCTCATGGTGCTCAGCAAACGACGTGTCCACACTGTGGCAAGTTGAAAGGTTTGTTTCAAGTTTTATTTGTCATATATACAATCATACAATGCTGTGTTGTGAAGCATACTGCTGTGTTGTGAAATGTTTTTCCACCTGCCTTCTGGATTGTGCTTGAAGGAAATAAGAAATACAAAGGAAAACAACATAGTATAAAAATGTAATAACACTGGTATACAGTGATTTTGGTTTTATATTAAATTTATGGTGCTGATTAAGAATATGACTTTAGTTTTGCCAGATTGGCTCTAGTTTCTGAGATATTTAATACTTAATTAATTAATTAATTAATGGAACACGTTTGAAAAACATTCAGAATTGCAAAAATATTTTTATTTTAGTTACAACAAGTAAGTAAACAGTCTAACATCATACAAAAAAGAAATTCAAAATATCTAACAGTGACAGGAAAAAGTTATGTATGATTTGATGAAATAATACAATATTAATTAGTTATTAATTGTTATTAATGTCAATGCTTTAAAAAAAAGTACTGTGGCTGGTTGAAAAAGACGACTAATGTCTACGAAGTGCGATGCGACCTTTGTAAAAAAGCCATCAAACTGGCAACAATGGGCTCTAAATCCATCGACTCACATATCAGGGGAGAGAAGCACGAGCGTTTTATTGAAAGTCGGACAACTGTCCCCATTCAGTTACTTGCCAGTCCTGAAAGTACAACCTCTAAAGATAGGCCTGAACCTGCTTTGGCAGTTTCTCCGGATCCCCCAGCAAGCAATGCCTTCATTTCATTACCTAAGACACTGTTATAGAGTCAAAAGACAGACCAAAAGCTATTGCATTTGTTATCACACACAAGTGAAGTTTTTTGTAGACCTGTGTAATTCATAGGTAGCAGCCCGCATTAGTACAGTACATCTACAAGCTTGTTCTTCCATGTCTGAACAGTTTTATAAGCAGGCAGTAAGTGCAATGATTGATGACTACTTAGTTATGCAAAGCAATTAAGTCCGGTAGAGCAATTGCCTTAAATGAGGCAATCTGCAGTAAGTTGGACCTAACGAAAAAAATAAAAACTATAGTATATCGGTCATTTAAATGACATAGCTATGAATTACTTGTAGCAAATGGCTCTTTGTAGCATGCTATGATATTGTGTGGTGTTAGAGAACTTGTGGAACTCAAGCATATTAGAGGTGTTTTTTAATCATACTATATATGTTTTCAGACATTTGTTTTCACCAAAATTCTACTTTTTTTAAACATTGAGCCAACTATTTACGTGCAAGCTTTGCGAGAGCTTGTCCCTCCAAGTTTAATTGAATTATGTTCCCCTGAATGCCATGTTGGGTACCTATATTCAGTTCTTCAATCAAACAATTTTTACATCATTAAATAACAACAGCAGCATCAACGGGGCTAGGGGCTTAGGGAATAGAGGTAATCAATAGTGGGAGGCAAGCAAATCAGGAAGGGTTAGTGACTTCTGTTTGAAAGGATAATTTGTGGATTTCACTAAGGGTTTTAAATCCTTTTCATTCAACTGGCTAAAATACTGAAGAGAAACAGACGCAAATAGCTAATTTATACTCTGATTAAGGCAATTTATTTGCTTATGTTCAGTATTTAACCTATACCAACAGAAAAATGAATGCAAATATCACAGAATATTAATATTGGGTGCATACTGTATAATAAAATGAGTCTTTCCCAATTATATTGACAAATATTGCCATATTTCTTAGTTTTCCAGTAATCATATTAATATCATTTATATTTTTAAATACTGTAGAAAATGATGTGTTTTCATTTTTGGGATTCACACCCAGCATGTGCTCATCACATTCTCCTTCTGAGACTATCTGCCTGTGTGAGCCTGAAAAAAGACATGAAATGTGCATTACTTAGGACAAAAAGGAAAAGAAAAAAAAAGAAAAAAAATCATATCTAAGCAAGAAAATGTAACATAACTAAGCAGATTATTGAAGCTCAACACGAACCAGTTATGCGTTTCAGTTTCGATGTCTGGTTTGAAAGACATATTGTGTTAAATTCATTTCAAGGAAGCACTTAATTACTTATGCTGATTGAGATGTTGATGGATAATTGATCCAGATTTCCTTGCGCATTATCACAATAAAAATGTACATTTTAATTTATTTCTTTGTCTAATTCAGGTTTCATTTTATTTACAGTTTTTTATTATTCTTTTTTGAGTTTGTGATGTATATTTAATGTTGATTTCTATTCTGCGTTATATTTTCTGCTTTAAAATCAGGATATAACTGGCTTTTGAATATTTACACTGTAGGTTTCACATAGTTTAGGATATTTTCTGTGTTGATCTAATTTTCACCAGGAAAATAAACTAGCAACTGCCAGGGGATAATCTGGGCCCCCACCTCATGCGAGAAACCATTAAGTGGAGCCTTAGCACACATTGGTTCAGTGCCCGTCTGAGAACAGTAGCTGGAGAACTGCAGGACAGTTCTGCAATAACATGAGAAGATTTTGGGGTTACTAAAAAAGATTCATAATATAAATAAAATACATTGTTTTTACTGTTATAGAATTATCTGTACTTTTAGGTCAAATAACATCAATTCAGTTATCTCCAAGAATCTAAATACATTTTAATTATAAAATTTCATTCCTGTTATGGAATTCATTACAACACTATGGATGCCAAGCTGCACTAGGGTGAACTGTGTTTAGCTGTATTATAATGGCATTAAGTTAGCTGGGATAAGAAAGTTAGCTGTAATCATTTGGTAATCATATAGTGTTGTGTAGAATGGAAGAGCCAACTTGTTGAAGTGTAGGGTTCCTCAGTTAGAGGAAAAGAGGGTCCATTGCACTTGTATTGGTGCTTATGGTGGGGGTAATTTTTACTCTACTCTTAGAGATAAAGACAACTTCCCTTATCATAATATCAGAGATAAACTTAGGGACACTGAAGAAGGTTAGAAATGCACGAGTCATTTTTCATTTGCGATCGTGGCAAATTATCATTCTCATTTTTTAACAGCTCAGATATAGCTAGGTGTATGCTGCAGAGGAGCTTCCGCTTGATGTTCCACCAAGACTGATAATGTTCTCATGTACTCTTGCATGGGCCGTGGGCTTTCAGATTAGGGAACCAAGGAGCTAACTTGGGCTGGGGATGCTTTAAATAAGAAAAGTGCATCAAATTCAGAATCCAATAAGACTTTTGGAAAGCTCCTGAAGAACAATGTAGTGGAGGTCTTTCAAGTAGTGTATAGGGAGTGTAAATATATTCCCACTCTGCAGTAGGGAACAGATATTCCTGTCCCGGAGAACAGAGATGCTATAAACTTTGAAACCTACAAATAAATAAATAGGCAAACAAACAATGAAAATACAAAATTACAATTACAATTACAATAATGAATGTGAGAGCACTGGACAAAAGAACAGCATGTTTAGTTGAGCTACAGAGAGACTTTTTGAGGAATCAGCATGTTGGTAATTTCCCTGTGACTTGGACCCGGCAGATGATGATAGAGACGGGTGAGTAGAGATTCTTGACTTTGCCTTGAAGATCACGCAGCTGCCTGGACATTAATAATGATCAACAAAGAAGGACAGACAAATCACTGCCAGCTTATTCATTTACACACAGACAGACACAAATCCATATCCATGGATAAGCTGGAAAATGAGTGCATCATAAGCAATGAATAAAATTATATCTTATATCACATTGTTCTCATTATACACTTTCCATAATTAGCTTAATTGTTCTCTGAGAGGATATACTTATTTTTTTAATGTAGTTTCAAGTTTCAACTATTTTTCACAAACACAATCATACACTCTACCACTGAGCAGTAAAATTCCCCTTGCCTCGTGGATCGTGTTTAAGAAAATACACAATACAAATGGAAAAATCTAAACTGTTTAACAAATTAAGAATGAATAGGAATAAAATGACAGTAAGATAACAATAAAAATACCAATAAAGATAAAATGACTGCAAAAAAAAAAACTATGGAGCAATATCAACAATTGAAAAAGTGGGCCAGTAAAAGTGCGTAAACTGACCTGCCGGGTGGGCAAGATCTTTTATTATTTTCACTGCTCTGTCCGTGCACTGTTTCCTTTGGGTGGCCGTCAGGCCTGGGGGGTCCCATAGCTCTACGTGGCGCTGTGCTGCCCTGCCTGGTGCGGCTCCCAAACCAGGTGATGATGCTCCCAGTCAGGATGCTCTCCATGGTGCAGGTACAGAATGCCTTCAGGATCTTGGGAACCAGCCTGAACTTCGTGAGCATGCTGAGGTAGTAGAGATGTGGACCTGCCTTTTTAACAAGGGTCCAGGTATATGTAAATGCTGTCATCCAAAGTGATGTTAAAATGATGCAAATAGCACATTACACACATCCAAATATGGAAAATGTTTTTCAAGTGTTCCTAGTAGAAGAAATAATATCTTATTATTTTTACCCTTGATAATGTGCTATAACTACAGTCCACTACACTTGGCTAAATTAAACTAGGGTGAGTTGAGAGATACATGACACATCATTAGCACTCTTTCTCCACTGTGAAAGTGACAATTTTTTTTTTTTCATTGAATTTTCATTGTAAGTTTAGCATGCTCACGGGGTTGCACAGCCAGATGGCCTTGGGCCCTCACAAGTTTTCTCTCCTAAAATTATCATGGAGTTTATATATGTTTCTCCATATACTTTTGCAGTTCATTTCCACTCAGCTATTACTAAAAATAAATATCATATACTGGTGTTGTAGTGAAATCATAGTATATTTCTAAATAAATATGAATAAGTATTTCTATATGAATGTATGCTGTCCAATCATAATCAAAATAAAACTGGCTTTAAAAAATGTATTTGTATGTGTTTCTTTTTTATACTTATTAATTTGTTCAAGGAGTTTGCATGTTCTCCCCGTGCATGCCTGGGTTTCCTCTAGGTGCTTTGACTTCCTCCACAGTCTAAAGACATACAGATTAGGTCGACTGGATATTCTAAATTGCCCGTAGGACATGCACGTGAGTGTGTGTTGCTGTTTGTCTGTATTGGCCCTCTGGTGGACTGGCGACCTGCCCAGGGTGTACCCTGCCTCTCTCGCCCGATGATGCTGGGATTAGCTCCAGCTTCCCCGCGACCCAGATGGATAAAGCGTTATAGATAATGGATGGAAGGATGGAATTTGTTCAAAATTCTCAAACTCCTATTTGGGTACAGTTACGTGTCCTAAGCAAATTGTGACCATGTACCATCTAATAATTTGTTTACTTTTGCTTTTACAAAAAAATAGATGAATATTATTAATAGTATTTGTGCTCTGGGGAATGTTACTGCTTTTATCATTTAAATTAGTCTAGCACAGGGTTCTCAAACTCAATTCCTAGCCTACTGCAGGGCACAATAGTTCCTGTTACAGCTGAATTCCTAATTAATTAACCTTTTCTGCTTTGATTTAGGTATCTGAGTAACTGAATCAAACATTCAAAAGCAAATTACACCAGACATGCTACGAGAGAAGTAACATTCTCACATTATAACCACTATTTTGGAATGATAAAAATGCATGCGATTCAATAAATGAAGACTACTGGTATTAATTAACCATTACTTAATTATAACAAGCGGGTGACATGATGAATGAAGGACAGGCATGATGGACAAACAGATTTTATTGATCTAAGTGGGTAGAGACTGGAAACAAACAGGATCGCAAAGGATCATAATATAAAGGAATGAGAACCTGGAAAGACACAAGCAGCAAGAAAGTATCACATCGACAATCAGACAGGGGCTAATGTGACAAACAGGTACTTAAATACAAAAAGTAATGAGGGGTAACAAGCAACAGGAGTGGTTCATCGGGGTCATATTAGGGATTAATCTAGTTTAGATCCCACAATAGTGTTTTCTGCTTTCATTAACACAGTTGTATAAAGTATAATAATAATATTTTACATTTTTCAAATAAGAAATAAATTTATTTAGATGCAATATAGCTTGTCCTCAGATGATGCAATTGGTTTATTACTGCATTCATATTACTTATAATATGTGCAATTCTGTCAGGCATTACCTGAAACAAAGTAACAATGTTAATTAAGAGCTGAGCTGAAATGAAGACTCCAGTAAACCCTGTGGCCTGTGAAGACTGAAGTTTGACACCCCTGGTCTAAGCTTTAGACCTTAAAACCATAAATTAAATTAATCCCTCTTTAATCTTAATCATTCTGTTTAAATATGGAATTTGTTTTTCAGCACAATTCAAGCACACTGAAGAAATGTAAAATCTCTAAATACCAGTCTTTTTAAATCAGTGGTTATATATAAGCAGCTCATGCCAGTCCAGTGCACTTGAGTGATCCCAGTGTTCTGTCCTATCTAAGACCACGCATGTTTCTTTGTTTAATCTGACCCATTATACAGGGCCATATCATTGCCTTTTATTAAGTCAGTCAACAGGAATAATTACTTTAAACATTTTCAGTTAGTGAAAATAATATTTCATTAAATCAATATTTACTAATGAGGAAGATGGTTGTGTTACTAGTCCGCTGCTCTTGTGAACCCACTATCGGGCCAGATGAAATTAATTTCATGATAACCATATGAAAATTTTAATAACCTGTATTAGCTGAAAGAAAGTTGAGTGATTTCAAATATGCTGCAAAAAGATGCTACGTATACTCAAAGGTTATGTGTGCTTGGGCAGGACAGTGACTGAGTTGGAGTATGTATGTCTCACATCATCATGAGATTTAAATTCTACCTCCAATCTGCTTGTGTGGAGTCTGTAAGTTCCTTCCATGTTCCACCTTCTCTGGTTTCCTCTATCGCTCCTAAAGCATGCAGTTTGGTAATATTGGTGCAGCTGAATTGCCTTCAGCACGTGCCTTGGCATAGACTTATATCTCATCGAGAATGTTTCACTACCTTGTGCCTGGTACTACTTGGAATAAACTGCAGCCTCTTGCAACCCTTTACTGGATAAACGGTTGGAAGATGTTATATATGCTCAGTGAATATGCTGCTTTATAAATCCATTTAAATGTCCCTAAATTTACAGTTGTGTGTCATTTTCCCATGGCATACATAAATGGACTCTAGTAGGAAGACAGCTATAAAGGAGATTCCTATTATGACAGTTCATATGCACCTGATATAATATAAGTACCTGCAATTAAACTTTTCAGTAGGGGTAGTGTCTGGCTATGCACGACCAACCACTGCTTATGGAAAAAACAGATTTCAGACAATCACAGGCTGAACCCACAAAGGGTCTCTGCTTGAAAATAGCCCTTACAGCTGCATTACACACAAGGCAAACTGGGAATCCTCCCTGTAAATAGCATGGGGAAGCTGTGGGTGAACACTGGCCTCAACAAATGAAATTGCCAATCAACCTTGACTGATGGAAGTTGCATTGAAAGGGTGAATGATACCTCTATTTTTATTCAGGTAAAATGTATATTTTGTAGTGTTTTACTTTTTGGTTACCTCAGCATTTTACAACGTATATCATGATATATACTAGAAAATGGATTTTCCACATGTAATAATGAGAAAATGCATTTTAAAAATGGTGGAATATTTTTATAGTATTTTGCCTCCAGCGCTGGGGTTGAATTATGCCCCCGTTTTGTTTGTGTAGAGTTTGCATATTCTCTGTGTGTCATGTGCATGTCTGTGTGTGTGACCTCTGATAGCCTGTCACCCTGTGCCCCATACTGTATCGGATAGACTCTTAGCCCGGGACTGCAAGCATTAAAGTTTGAAACTATTAATCTAGCTACATTCTAGATCTGTGGCATGGGCCTTAGACTCAGAATTCTATATCTGATGGATGGATGGATGTATTGGACATTCATAGAATCTCACTTAGTGGGATATAGGAAAATGATTGGACTTAATTAAGCCCTCAAAGGTCCAACTAACTGATAAATTGCAGACATTGTGCCTTAAGTATGAATATTCACATTTTTACCACTTATCCAGCATTCTGCAATTACAATTACAACAAAGGTGAGTCTGTATTTCAGTATTCATTGTGATGCTTCCCAATCATCCTGGTTTTTCATGCATTTCTTTTACGAAATACATTTTATTGCCAGGAGACTATAACTGAACTATTTTTGCAGTTAGGATAACATATTATCTGGCTTGGCTGTAGCTACTGATAATCTGGGTATAGTAATGAGTGCCTTCCACCTTGAAATGCAGCTGGAAATGTGAGCTGCTCTGTCTTCATTAGGGTTGGGCCACAATCTATTCAGCATCCAAACAAGAGACTCATAAATAATTATTACAGGTGCAGACAGGGGCAAAAGGTAGAAATTCTAGACTCCCCTGACAAAATGTCTCCTTGGGCCCACCATCCAACAAAATTAATACGTTTTCATATTCAATGCCCCCTTCAACTTTCCAGAGTATCCATTCTTCTACAAGTCCTTGGGTGCCTACATCAATTAACTACCCAGCACAACTAAAGGAGTTTAAAGTAAGCTGCACTCCAACAATGAATATTATTGTATGACTAGTATTACTACAATGAGAGTTGCATGAAGAAATCAAAACCAAATCAAATCATGTTTATTGTGTAGTGTTGAAGTGTTGAACTAATGAGTGAAGTGTTGAGTTATGAGTTACTATTCACAGTGCAGTACATTAAATAAATGAACACTGTACAGAAAAAAATCTGTGAAATGGTATACTGCTACAAGTGCAACAGTGTAACACGTAGTACAATGCAGCATACGTACAGTACGTCATGGAGCAGACAAATAGACCGTAGATGTAATACAGTACAGTTAGTGAACCCGAGGCATTCACTAGTGCAGTGGGGAGTGGGGGTGGTGTCTTGGGGATGGCTGATATCAGTTGGAGTTCAGGATCCTGGTGACTTGGAGGAAGAGACCGCAGCGGAGCCTGCTGGTCCGGCTCTTGATGCTGTGGTACTGTCGGCCTGATGGTAGCAGGGTGGGCAAAGCATGGTTGGAGTGGCTGGGATACTCTCTGGGTGGTAGCGCCTCTCCAATGACCTGTTCGGCAGAACGCACCACCCTCTACAGTGCCTTACAGTTGAGGGCAGTGCAGTTGTTGTACGAAGTGGTGATGCATCCAGTTAGGAGGAGACAGAATGTCCTGTAGAATGTCCTAAGGATGTGAGGGCTCAGACTAAACCTTAGCAGCCTCCTGAGGTCGCAGAGGTGTGCCACCGTCACAGAGCGGGAAAACTAGCATGCATATCCAGACCGCATTTAAAGGGGCCTTCGCAACAGGACAGACTTGTCATACTGCCGTGATGCATTTGGCTTTCAAATGCAGCCTTAGAAGGATGCAGCCCCTGAATTTGAACACAGCCAGTCTTAGCTTGAGTATAATGCTTGGTGCCTGGCTCTGTCCCGTTTCCATTTTTGGCCTACAATGCTTGATTGTGTTGTATCTGGGCACCGCCGTGTAGTTTGCCATGCTAAGCCAGAGGTTTTCATGAGACACTGCATTTCTCTTTACTTCCTTTGCTCCAGGCTGCCTTTCAGTACGAATCTCCTGGGAGGACAGGTGAATATACCTCTCAGTCTTGCAGGATTCTGGTTCTTCAGGTAAGATTATTGAACAGTGGGCAATGGACCGATGGGTTATTGTCCTCCAAAATATCATTTGTGTGCTGATGGTACCCAGACAGGTACAAAAATAAAAATCCTGTTGCAGTTAAGAGTGGGAATCTCATGTGTCAAGCAAATGCAGGTAATGAGCACCACTACTTTCGTAAAACTGAGCCTGCCTTCACGTGTGACCCTAGTTTTTTGTGAACTACTAAGAAGAAAATAGCCTGTAGTGGTGCCTGAAGCTACTCACACTAGAGAGTAGCAGCACAGATATACCATCGACAGCAAAGGACCATTCCAATCTTACATTGAGATACCCAGGAGATTTTCTCACTATGAGGGATGCCTCAAAGAGATAATGTTTATCCACTACCCATTCCAATACCCTTGAAGCTGGGTTAATTCAATTTGCAGGAATCAAGGACAAAGGCTTGAATTAGGTCACAATAAAAATCGCTACTTGTTAATCCAATCATTTGTTGAGACAGTCCATTTGTGCTGCATCTGTACCAAACTTGATCTTCACAGTTCATATAACCTCATTAGGATATTGTAGGGTGATAAATGGAAGATTAACTTCACACCAGTACCGGACACTATGAATATTTAGTTATGCTCTCTGGGTTTGGAAATGAGCTGTCTGTGGTCAAGGCATTCATTAATGATGTGCTGAACATATATGTTGTCATTTATCTTGATGATATGAGTGTTTTCGGAGACAATGCCTAAAAACACACTGATCAGCCATTAAATTAAAAACACTGACAGGTGAAGTGAATTACAATGATTATCTCATTACAATTACACCTGTCAAGGGTGCCATTATTTATTAGGCAAGTGAACAGTCTGTTCTTGAAGATGGTGTTTTGGAAGCAGGAAGAATAGGCAAACATAAGGATCTGAGCGGCATTGAAAACGACCAAACTTTGATGACTAGACAATTTGGTCTCAGCCAGGACATAACTGGTACAGTGTTCCTGGTATGCAGTGGTCAGACCTTGATCCAAGGAAGGCCAACCAGTGAGCCAGCAATGGGGTCATGGGAGCCCATCAGGTCTGATCCCACAGGAGGGCTACTGTGGTACAAGCTGCTGAAATGTTAATGCTACTTATGACAAATTGATGTGAGAACAGACAGTGCATCACAGCTTTCCCCAGTGGTCCAGTCAGACTGGTCAGCCCTGATGGACACCCTGTCAATTGTTTTTTTCTCCATAGTGATTGGCTCTATGGGGGGGCAGGAGGTTTCCATCAGGTCCTGCTGTCTTCCTCCACAGCCGTGTTGAGTTCCATTCCATTCAGTCATCATTGGCAGCAGCACTATCGTTCATTTAAGTTCACACACTTTATCATTATTATTATCACTTGGTTTTGGAGTTGAGACAATAATCAAAAATATTGTATTTTTTTCAAAAAAGAATCTCATAGAGCACCTTCCTAGAAAAACGGGTCAAAACAGCATCTTTCAGTCAAATTCACATAACCGTCTTTTCCAGTAAGGTTTTAAATAATCATTTGTGCTATTTGTGTGCAGTTGCCATTTTGGGTTGTTTTATAATTTGGGACAGCAGTAAGCTAATTAGTCTTCTTACAAAGTTAAGATCATTGGTTGCAGAATTGCTGGTACCAATATACATCTGAAACCTAAAGGTCGACAAAGAAAATCGGATGCTGTTGAGTGACTTGCTTTGCTGTTTTTATTCCATGGGTATTGAGCATTAGGTTCTTGATCCATCCACCTAAAGGCTAATTGTTGTCTTTTTAGGTGGATGCTGTCAGTGGCTATGGTGGCTACTGGGTGCAATAACTGTTTTCTCCCATCTTGTGTTTGTATTAAATTAGCAGAACTCTGTGGTATTGTTACCAATATTGGATTACTGTGTATGTACTGTAACACCCGTAGGAAGTGCCTTAAATTGTATTAGAAATAGACATACATGGGATAAAGTCAGATAAACACAGTTAATGCACCAATCCTATTCTGTACCTTTGTACCTGCTTGTGCCCTAAGAAATATTAGGTGATACTGGGGCTCCGTTTATGACGTAATAAGTATCCCTTATTCTGATTGGCCGAGGGCTTATGTCCATATATGGTGTCATACAGACTTATGCCACGTGTTGCTAAGGGGCCATATGGTTTGGGAGATAAGGGCTGCCATTAAAAAATAAAAATACATTACATGTATTTATTAATGTGTTATTTTTAATTACGTTTTAAGGAAAAATAAAACATATAGCAGGATGAATGTAAGCTACTGCGGGGGTCCCATCTGCAGTTAGGAGTAGACACAAGCATCCCCGAGACTTATTTATATATAACCAAAGTGTTTAAAGAAGAAAAACTTTAGCGGCATTTTAAAAGAAGCAAGCACTTAAACTCATTATATTTAACCAACAAGTTAAACGAAGAAGAAGAAAAACTTGCGGTATTTACCAGCATTTTATATAGGTTGAAGAAAGCATTTAACCAGCAAACTTTTAGAAGGAATAGTTCAAAAGGTGAAATGAGCGAGTCCCGCAGCTCTGCCATATGCGACCGTCCAGTTTCTACAACGCGAGGCGAAATGATTTCCTAGGTGGTCGCCCATGCAGACATGCGCACTCACGCAGACACACATTTCAAAATGGCAACACCAACGGGGCCTGTTATTTCAAATAAACCCCTTTAACCATAACATTTTTTTAAATAATGAAACAATAAAAATAGTAAAATAAAACAATCTAAGCATTTCGACAACAAGAATCAAGGAATAACGTGGGTAATCCTTGTTAAATTGAGCGTATGGCATTCAGCCTGTAGTGCATGCACTTTTTCTCTCTCGCTCTCCTGTAGTGCATACGCATAGAGACACAGTATTGTCTTTAAAGAGCCGACTTGTGGTGTCAAGTAGCTGTCAAATTGGAAACAAAATGGCTACCAGCAGTCAAATTGTTGTTCGATGATCCCAGCGACTCCCCCTCCCCACAACTTAGCCCTGCTAAACCCAACATGTGCTCCACGTAAACCACAGAGACAGTGTGAGCATGGTGCTCTGTGTAGCATATAAGAGCTGACGGGGTGACCGGCTAGTGGGCCAGTCGAGCAATACGTACCCTTACAGAGCTATGATAGAGTGTCTGCTTAATTATAGCATTGGAACGCTCTCCAGACAGTTTATCTGCGGGTTGTTTTATAAAGACAGCTCTGGAGATCCTGGTGGTGAAAACAGCAGTTTAGAGAAAAGAGTGACATTCTCAGCATGAAGCAGCGTTTTCAATTTGATGGGACGAATACACTCTAACGTACTTTTTCAGGAGAGATTAATGCTAAATGGGGTCGATGTCAAAATTAAAATTGTTCGAAACAAAGATGAGTTTTGGCTTATGAGTGGAGAACCTGAACAGTACTTGCTCAAAATGGTATCGGCATCCCTCTTTGTTAAAAAACGTTCTGTGTCGACGGCTGTCAATCTGGGTCACGCGAGCGCCTTTCTGACAGCCAACGTGAAATACCCAATCAAAGGAGTCTGCATGGAAACATTCAGCGTGGCTGCGGGTAACCGGGTCTGCGCGCAAGAAAATTTATTTCTAGGGCAACTGCCTAAAACCATTGTCATCGATAACATAGATATTATGGGTGTCACGCTCCGTTCGCGGAGTGGTGCCTGGGCACTTGCGGCGCGAAGAAGGCATGACGCTGAACCAGTCCATTCAAGAGAATTCGGGGTTTATTGACGAAACATGGTGTGAACGCCACATGACACCACAATGACAGATCTAACACTGAGTGCAGGCACACGGACTAAATACTGAAAGCTGACATAAACGAAATCAAAAACAGATGACCACAATTGACGACAGCTGGAATCCATTAGGGCAGAGACACGAGGCATCGAGGGGGCGTGGCACATGAGGCTGTAACGAGTGGATCATGACAATGGGCACATATGATCGAAACCCTTTCAATTTTCAACATTACGACGCTGAATTTGTAATGCTTTATGTCAATAGCCAGCAGTACCACGCAAAACCCTTTCAACCAGATTTTAACCAAGGAAACGTGGCCTCTGAGTATTATAGCTTGGTTCTGGTCATGGGGAGACATGTGAAAAACGAGCCTGTCGCTGTTGACAAAAATGAATACATAAGTGGTTACACTTTGTACGCCTTAAACTTGTCAACTTTGCCATCTCTCCATGGTTACAAGTGGAAATATGCACCTGGAGATGAGATTTTGCCAGCCTCTGACCAGGACTGTCCTTTGACCTTTGACAATATAATCAGGATTAACCAAAGGAGAAACGTCTTGTACGATTACTACTAGTCATACCTCTGTGTACAAGCGGACCTTTTCGTGATCAGCAACATCCGCTCTTGATAAAATGTTGCGTATTGCAATGTCCAGCTCGCTTTCGGCAGTCTGCCTTATCGTGTCTTTAGGAGATGTAGCATTATGCAGTTTTTCAAGCTTCACCTTAGGAACGAGATACATTTTCCTAGCGTGCTCCATTTACTTATCCCCGCTGAAAAAGACTGGTGGGAATGGTAGGGCGACGCTTAGCAGGGGTAGAATGAAACCACCGCCAGTTTGGTTAATAGCCTTCTTCTTTCTTTTAAATGAGGCCAATTTGTTTGCCAGCAGTTTAATACCGCTCCTTTGCTTTTTTATTTTTACAATCTATGCTTTGGTTATCCGGATGTTACCGCTCAGTAATAATACGATGTAATTGCCGTTAAGATTGATTGTCTGACTTTTCTTACCTTGGAAGAAAAGATTATGCGGCAGATAAGACTTAGTGATGTGTGTCTTTGTAAAAGCTTTTTCAACTTTGTTATTGTCGCTGGCTTTTTCCATACGATCGTTGATGATGATTAGGTTAATTTTATTTGACCGCAAAAGTTCCTTCCACTTTAATTTTATACATTAATCCAAATTTAATGTTCTTTATTTTGCATGGCAATTCATCATACAGCGGTTGCCAGCAAGAATAACACCATACAACATTTTCAGGCACTCCGAACAATGCACAATCCACATTTTCCATTAATTTTTAATGAAATGTGACTTGCCACAGTTGCTGGATCCCGAAATAATACACGAGAATGGGTGCTGCAGTCGAACCCGTCACTACAATCCATAAGGCAATGTAGCGTAATCAGACTGAAGCTGCCGCTTAGTGTACACAACCTTGAAACACTTGCTGACTGTCTTATTTTTCAAAAGGAAGCCCCTTTTATCCCCAACAATCTGCTGCGTGAATGTCCTGATCTCTCTAGGGGGATCACGTGGATTACTCACAAAGTCAAGAACTAACTCTGTGAGGGAGGCGATATTAACCACTTTTGAATTGGTGTTATGCAACGTGATTCCCTTCACTTTCATGTTTGTTTTGCCCTTTGCTGTTCTATACCCGTAAGTTTTGGGACCCCCTGAGACATCATCTGGGTCCAGCTCGCTTGTCAGCTCCCCAAGGAAGTCGCCCAAAGGTGGAGCGTGCTTGTGTCAAAACATTACGGGCCCCACCTACAAAACAGGCCATACTATGGATAATCGCTAAACACATTTAGAATTTTGTTATACTTGTTACATGCAATGTTTAACATTTATAATAAGACATGAAAGACAATTAGACAGCATGGACACAACCTCTGACAATACATATCAGACGCATGTAGTTTTTTCACGATTAACATCTGTCAGGACCTTCTTGAGCCATTCCATATCCCAAAAAGCCCTAGTTGTTGCAGATACATAATTTTCATAACTATTGTCTATTACTGATTTTGTTATATCACTTGCCTTACACCGTATATCCCTCAAATTTTTCAACTTATTTAAAGCTGCTTTAACAACCATGTTAATTGCGGGAGATGGCGGGTCTGAGTTAAACATCGAGACCCCTCTAACAATAATCTCATCCAACCACTGTTTACACAGTTTTTTTTGTTAACCTTTCAAAATTATCTAGGAGATAATACAGTTCTGGTCCGTTGCAACAGGAATGTCACCACAAGTTAGTGCAGTATGCTGCGCAAACCTTACAGTTTTCTTCTAAGGTCTCGTCTGTTATTGTGTCCAGTAACCATAACACTGTTCTTAGAATAAACTGCACCGCATGTAGCCTCCTTATGCTTCCGCCGTCGGTGTCATCCTCCGTTGATGCAGAGTCTGTAAATCCCCCGCTGACAAGCTTATCAACATGTGCGGCCATTTCTTCGGTTTGCCATTCATCATCTGAACCTGTGTTTATAACCACATGCTGTCTTTCCACATTTTTAAACAGTAAATCCATTGCTATGTGTGAAAACTTTCCAAAGTGCCAGTCACTTTCTTCACACAGCATCTGTAACTCGCTTGATAGCATAGAAAAAACTTTTGTTCAAAAATAATCGTAATGTTTTCACAGTAGCGATCGACATTTGTAAAATACATCGAAAAACGTTTAACATACATCCTGCACTGCGATGGGCTGGCCCCCTGTCCAGGGTTGTTCCCTGCCTCGTGCCCATTGCTTCCGGTGGGGCTCCGGACCCCCCACGACCCAATAGGATAAGCGGGTATAGATACTGGATGGATGGATGTATACATCCTGCATGGCATTTCCATCATCACTTTGAAAGTCTTCGATATATAAGAACATAAGAAATTTACAAATGAGAGGAAGCCATTCGGCCCATCAAGCTCGTTTGGGGAGAACTTAACTAATAGCTCAGAGTTGTTAAAATCTTATCTAGCTCTGATTTAAAGGAACCCAGGGTTTTAGCTTCCGCTACACTAGCAGGAAGACTATTCCATACTCTAACTACACGCTGTGTAAAGAAGTGATTCCTCAAATTTGTTTTAAAATGTTCTCCCGCTAATTTCCACTTATGGCCACAAGTTCTAGTATTTATACTAATTTTGAAGTAGCCATTTGGCTGAACAGCATCCAGACCCATTGGAATCTTATAGACCTGGATCAGGTCCCCGCTTAGTCTCCTTTGCTAAGGCTAAACAGATTCCACTCAGCTAACCTCTCCTCATAAGACATTCCTCTAAGACCAGGCATCATTCTAGTAGCCCAACGTTTCACCTTTTCTAAGGCAGCAATGTCCTTCTTAACATATGGTGACCAAACCTGCACACAATATTCTAGGTGGGGTCTTACCAAGGAATTATATAAATGTAACACCTCCCCTGACTTAAACTCCACACACCTAGAGATATAACCCAACATCCTATTGGCCTTTTTTATTGCTTCCCCACACTGGTGAGAGTGG
>JABFEB020000124.1:11115059-11128023 GCA_019775895.2 Stomatorhinus ivindoensis | reverse complement strand
GATCCCATTGTAGCCTCTCTGCTGCTAGATCAGTATCTGCTACACCACCCACCTTGGTGTCGTCTGCAAATTAACCAGTTTACTGTATGTATTGGTGTCATCATTAATGTAAATATGTCGGGCTTTTTCAAGCTTCGGTTGTTCCTTGCCTGTATTTCGTGCTCGCCTGTGTCGGTGCTTATTAAAAGAGACTTTTGAGGGAACGCCCTCCTTGCTGGGGTGGGGTTTACACGTTGTAGATACGCTCACCCGTCGGTAGCGGTAGCGACCCCCATCAGATGATCAGCTATGAGCAGTTTTTTAAAAATATGCTTTTGACACTTTTTTAAAATATTAAATGTATTAAATAATCATATACATCTTCTTTATATGACAAAAATAACCGTTAAAGTGTTTTATTCCTTAAACTTTATATATTTTATTCCTTGTTTGTGGTGTTAATGGATCAGCTGTTTGTCAAGCCATTACTGAGACTGATATACGTGTGTTTAGACTCTTCCTTATTTCTTGTTGTCTAAATAATTTATAGCCCATTCCTACTAATTAAAAATAGCACTATAACAAAAAGAGCTAAATGTTGCCTAAATTCTTGGCAGTTTAAGTGCTTTCTTCTTTTCTTTAAAATGACGCTAAAGTTTATTATTCCTTAAAACTTAATTAAAAATAACACGTTGATAAATGCATGTAATGTAAAGTTTAGCGGTAACCCTTATCTCCCAAACCATATGGCCCCTTATCAGCAATACGTGGCATAAGCATGTATCCAATCAGAATAAGGGATACGCCCCCTCCGTCTTATGATGCCATAAACGGAGCCCCATTAGGCTCCACCCAAGGTACCACCTAATATTTTTTTGCCTCAGTGTTTGTTATCCTAGTTTCTCCTAGTGTTTGAAGCTTTAAGTATTTAACAACCCTAAGCTCTTGCTCCCAGTCCTAGGGTTTGGTTAATTGTTTTTGTCTGCACATGTCCCATATGTAGCATTTGTTATCTGTGCATTTAAGTGCCAGCCCTTATTCTGTTTCTTAATTGATCATTGCAATTGTTTTGGTGTAGCTGTTCTGCTGTAGTAGTTCCTGTGCTGCTGTGTTCTTGTTCCTGTGTTGCTCCCTGCCTTAGTTATTGTTATCTACCTTCTTTGTTTCAGACCCCTTGTGGTTCCTAATGTTTTTCATGGTTCCTTTTGTTTCATGTTTGTCATCCTTCTACCATGTCCATCCATAACACATTCACCCCTTACAATAGGTCTAAATGTAATGTGGTCTGCAAAATATTTAGAATCCATTATTAAATGTGGCCTATGGAGCAATCTTCCGTTTTCCACATAATAAAAAAGTCATTCTGTTGCTTTGTGCCAGCAAGCCCAGCAAGTTTCACCACAGAAAGTGTCACCACATTTTTTCATACGTGCTGCACTGTAACTTACAATACTTCATTCAAACCTGTATTGAGTGATTTAAGAAGATAGGTTGCCTTTTGTAAGATCAATATATTTGAATGCATAGTACTATTTTCTTAAGTACTTTTAAAATCATGGACTTTTTTTACTTGAGAAGTACATTATTGAATGACTTTTACTTGAGTATCATTTTGGTCTGGTGTCTGTACTTTGTACATAGTATGAAAATTGCATATTTCTTCCATCACTATTTAGAATATGTGTGTCTTATATGCAAATACACAAACACAGGCTGTATATCCCATCCCTTAGAATTAAGCAAGTCAAATCAATTCAGAGACCTTATTAGAACAAGTAAAATTCAAGTCAGATACTTGCTTAAGCAAGTAATGTCAAGTTATGGTCAATACTTAAGCAAAGCTGGAAAATTTAAACTATATATTGACATTCATATAAAATGTAAATGAAAAGATAAAAAGAAACTTTGATAAACTGTGGAAACATTGATATCACACATCACATCACAGAAACAAACATGATTCCAGCCAGTCATATGGTAGTCTTTTATGAATGGAAAAACCCAGTGAATGGCAAGCCTGGCAAGTGAATGCACAGGAAGGTTGAGTGAGTTAGCAGAGCACGCCACATGCCACTCTCTTGGTAACACTGTGGAAGCAATAAGCATTCCCTCAGAGGAAACTTCAAGTGTCAGTGAAGAAAGTTACAGCCATTACATTTTCACAAAGGAGATATTGTGGTTAAACAAGGTAAAACAATGTCAGTGGTGTGGTGGTACTTTTTGCAGTTTAAACTCCGACACCGAACAAACTGGTGCAGTGTACTGGAAACTCTGCAAAACACATGTGCCAACTAAAACTGGAAACAATGGCACTTATTTCACCACTTGAAACATTGCCATTAAGTTCAACATACAAAATGCTTACAGTCACAAACACCAGAAATCAGGGTTTCCAAATAATTTTATAGGACAATTATAGGACAAATTGTACCCAGTGTCCATTGATAATGGGAATCTGCATTTTATTTTTCATTACAAGATCAGTGACAATATTAAACCCATTCCTTAGAATGAGCAATTAGACAATCAAAGAAAATGCAGCTATTTCAGTTTACAGCCCTTGCAATTTATTGCCTTTTTCATGTTCCGAATCTGTTTATGGGCAATTCTAAGCAAAATCTGAATTATATCATTATAATTATCAAAACTGACTGATATAAAAAAATAAATAATGAAAAAAAAACATTTTTTGGCATAGAGGCCGCCTTGTTTATTTCATGCTAGTGCACTGAACTGCATTCACTAACAAATCACAAGTTTGGCATGCCTTGTGGACATGCTGTGGCATCTGTCATTTGTGGGCGCATGCGTCTCAGTCTTTTTTAGGTTCTAACAACAGTCACAAATGCAATTGTGCTGGTGAATACAGGTGAAAAACTAAGGTGGAAAATAATATTAATTTCAGTGATAGAATATACCGTATTACAAGCCATTTATAATTAAGTGTAAGTCAAGTCTCAAGTCAACAATATCCAAGTCTATGTCAACTTTAGTCATTTTCATAAATTGGAAAACAAGTCTCAAGTGACAAAAAACTGAGTCTGACTCAAGTCAAGTCATGTGGTTCAAGTCGCCAAACCAAAAACCGGATATGTCTTATTGAACTGTATTCCTGGAGCTATCCCTATAGGTTGAGGGCCCACTCCATACAATTGCTGAGTTGCATCAAATGGGTGTGGGTTATAATTCTTTTTGGTTGACTTCTGCATGGCTTATTGCTCAATTGGATACAGGTTAGTGGCAACTCAGGTGAACCAGCATTAGACCCAGCAAGTGTGAGTACATGTATCTGTGGTTTTCAAATTCTTATCACACAATCGCAAGTCATCCAGCTCTAGAGTTGGCTTTAGGGTTAGGGTTTGAACCCAAAGCTCTCTGTGTGGAGTTTGCTTGTTTTACACTTGTTTTCACTGATTTCCAAAGACATTCGTTTTAGTGAATTGGCTGTATTGTCAATTGTGGTTGTGCACTGCACTGTCCCGCTACCGCCCAAGTGACAAGATCAAAGCAAGTGAGCTCGTTAGCAGAACATGCTGCTTCAGCATCTCCTACATATGGAACTTGTTTATTAATCTTTAGTTGTTTATGGCCAATAGGGGGGGGGGGCGTGCAAATGTGTGGTTTGTGTGCTGGACACCACCACTGCTGCTCTCCGCCTTGTGCTCTGCTCTTGGTTGGATGGATACATGGATGAATGTTTAAGTAGAGGATGGCATGGTCACCTCTTAACTCCAGGGTTGTTTACAGAGTTTCTTGCGGTGGGGAGGATGTATGAATGATTGCATAGTTTTATTAAACATAAAATAATAATTAGTCAGCTAATAATCACAGTTTGTTAATCTGCACTGGATGTAGGAAAATGTGCACCATAGATATTGCGCCTGGATCTATACACATATTTATCCATGCACATCGATAATTGAGATTTATTAATGAAAAATGTATTTTTGCCTTATTTACTTTTCATTCATGCTCACTGGTGTCATGACCTTCTTGTTCGATCCTCCTGTGTGCCACGCCCCCTGATTAAACTCGGATGAATTCCTGATTGTTATCAGCTGTTTCGCATTTCCATCATTAAGTCCTGTGTATTTAAGTCCGTGTTCAAGTTAGTTTCCCTAGGTCTGTTATTGACGTTGTACCATTGTTCTTTGTCTGGTGCCTTGTCTGCCTGCTTAAACCCCTTTGTTTCGAACTTCTGTCTGTCTGACCCTGATAATTGGCCCCATATTCCCTGCTTGCCATACCGGTCATAACTGGTGCATTTCCAGAAACATTTAAATTAGGATGAGTTACCATCCCACTTTGAGTCTTTTAATTTTGTGCCCTGTGATGCTTACCCCATCCCTGCATGACTCAATTAATCAATTTTTAAGCATAATTTTATAATTTCACAAAATATAACTCAAGAAAATATTTTTGCCTAAATGGCAAGGATTGAAATGAATATGATTGTCTCAGAGAACGCATGCGGTGCTCATGCAAAAGCAGCGGAGGTAAACTTTAAACTGATTTTTAAACAGACAAGAATCTATAAGAGGGATAATAATTAAAATTGCAAAACTTTCTATAGCAGAGTGACAGAGTCAAACACAGAGCAAACCTTTAACCCCCTGTGATATCTTTCTGAGACCCCACCCATTCATTTATGTCCATTGTTGTGGGCATGTTGTTTTTGCATCTATGTTTTCACTGATGTAAGGAAACATATTTTTTTGCTGTTGTACACTAAAGAGGACATGCTGTGAAATTAAAAATAAAAATAAATTTGAAAAAATCTAAATTGTAAGATGTCTTATTTCCTCCAAAGACAAATACTTTTTTTCCTTGGGTCTCAGGAGGACATAATGTCTGTACAGAATTGAGAGTAAAAATGAGCCTTATTTTAAAATAGCTGACTAGAGATGTAAGAATTTTATGTGCATAACATGCGATGTTGGCACTAATATTGCACATTGCCTTATAATATAGTACAGCCATTTTTCAAATTTAGTATAAAATACCCCACCTCGAGTTGTAACGTCATTCGGCGCTGGGACCGGATATTACACCAGTGGAAAACCAACACCTTGAAGTACCGTACTTTTGGTACTTTCTTGAAGTACCAAAAATATAGTACCTAGTGCAGTAGAAAAATGCCCATTGAGACAATAGCTACTTTTTATTTAAAGACACTGACCAAATGAATCCAGATGAAACCCCCCTAAATTATTTGTTCAGTCTTGATAAAGCCAACACATGAAGGGGAACAGCCAGCTTTTAGGACTGATAAGATCTGAGGCATTTGAGATGTGAAGAAGAATGTACCAAACAAACAAAGACACAAAGATTCAAGTGCCTTCGAATGTAACTAACATGCTGTGTTCATCTGGAATGGTTGGACAGCCCAAAGAAATGTAGCCAACAGCTAGCCAAGGGTCAAAAATGGATTATTTATGAAAGCTGGCTGATACAAATGCCGAAAGCTGGCTGATACAAATGCTGTGGATCAACAGTTGGTCTCCAGATAATCTGCCGAACAACAGTAGGACCAAAAGAACCATGAAAGAATGCACATTATTGCACCTTGGCACAGCCCTAGCCTGGCAACTGATGATCTCATCAAATTCTAATTTGCTCAGATGATAAAAGAGACTATGACTGCATTGGCTAAAAAAGAAAATGTGGAATATTGGAGAACAGGAAAACATTGGCTGGACTGATGATTCCCATTCCCTGCTGCTGCATGCTGATTGGAGGACTATGGTACACAGAAGACCACCTACATAATGTATGTCCATGCGTCCATCCGGTAATATGTCAGCACAGTAGGCTGTTGCTGGTTATGTGATGGTGTGAGCTGTTGTCACAGCTAAAATGTTGATGAAAGTGGGGCAATACCACACAATATTTGCACTTTGTTGCCAATTATGTACATCCCTCCTGTGGCAGAATATGCATCTAATTTTCTTTTTCAGCAAGGATAATACCCTGTGCACAAGGCTGAAAATACCCAGGAACAGGACTAATACAGCAAACCACAATCCAACTGAACATCTGTGGGATGTAACAGAAAGAGCTGTTCAGAATAGAGATTGACTATCGGCCAGTTCAAGCCAGCTGTGAGAAGCATGGGCCAGTGTCCCTTTGGAATACTGTCAACATCTTGTGGAATCCACATCCTGGTCAACTGATTCAGTTCTGCATGCAAAAATACATTAAGCAATATCACCAAGGTATTAAAAATATATTGTGTAATCAATGTATGCAAATGTTTATGTTCTTTAATCAATATAATAACTCTTTATATCTACATTTTCTTTTTAATGACAATATTACAGAAAAACTAAATTTTTCCATCTGGAATCACTAGATTAAAAAAGTAACACTAGGATGTTTCTCTACAAGATAAATTATCTTTCTCAAAGGATTTGCTTGAATAGAAAAGTAATATTTAAGTCAGGCTGTTCATCTCTTTTGATATTGTGTCTTTCTCTCTATACAGACACTATCTTTGCTTTTATAAAGTACTTCTTTGTAGTAGTATCGTTGAGGAAAACTGAATCAATGAGACAATTAATTTCAAAACCCTTTAAATGCAGATACTCACATGTGCACGCAAACACATGTTTTGTATTGCAGACACATTCTTTTGGTGGATTTAGACTGAAGGCTCAGATACATTGGTTTTGTAGCCTTATAGGTTTCATACAAAAATGAGCAAACATTTTATGGCACCATAATGTGCGTCCAACTGTACATATTGCCGGACCAATAAAAAGTTGTTTGACAAATTACTTTGTTAAGCAACCAGAGTATATATTGTTAATTTGACCTTTATCGCTGTGTTGTGTTAATTGACCTAGAGTATACCATTGAGGTTAATGCTACATATTAGTTACTTTCTCTGTGTAAACAAAATACAAAAAGTTATATATTAATCTTTATTCTTTTGATATATCATGCAATGCAACATGCGAGCCAGAATCAAAACTGGAGTTAAGACTATAAGATTTAACCTAGATTAATGCATCATAAACAGTTTTGAGATTTTTGGACATATGCCAGTCATTAAAAATATGAAAAATGAGAACATGCAAAATTACCCAAACTAAATTTATGATACAGATCTAGATTTATTATACATTTAGCTAGACAATTAGAATAATACTGTATCATTTAACACTTAATTTCCTCAGACCAAAACTCTAAGCATTAGGTTCTCATTGCAAAGCAGTAGTTGCAGTCATAAAGGAAACTTCTAGCTTTTTCCAATTAGGACATATTTTCCTTACAAAAGAAACATTTCCTCTCTGTGACAGTTATTGCAGGCAGAATTCAAAGCAATGTGCATTGTTTGAATGCAGATATTTAGTAATGACATGACTAAATAAAGCGCTTCAGGCGGAAATACTCAGGATGTGGTTGCTGAGATTATTCCATCAGTTCATGGGTCCAATGCCAAACTCTAGATCAGGTATTGGAAATAAAGCGTGATGACCTTCAGACGGAGTCTTGAAACCGAGGAATATGCACACACAAAATGAAAGAGACAGGGAAATAACAGTAGAAGTAATCAGATTAATAATATGAACCCAGGTCTTTTTTCCAATCCAAAATGGCCTGAGGCACATATTAACATTTTATCCAGTGTAAAATGCAGCCCACTCATGATTGAGCTACAGGCAGTTAGAATTCTCATAAACTTGGTCTTACAATGATACAGCTTATCACAGGCCTTACAATACAAATACCTTAGTTAATTAGAATAGACAGATTGCAAAGATGGCAGTATAAACATGGATGATACTAGATATTCAGGAACTGCTGTGGCTCAATAACTTTTTTTCTCTGATCTGAAGATTAAAAGCTTATTAAATTAAGAAGACATATTAAACATGACCGTGCATATTAAAACAAATCTTAAGCACATTACATCACTATTGCATGCTCTAAAGGGTAAATGCAAATGTGTTATTATTATAATTATTTAATTCCCAGTGTCAATCAAAGCATTATTTTGTTAATTATATGAATGCATCTTAATCTTTAATTGCAACATCACATATAGCTGAGGATAATCTACAGTATTAAAAGACCATGGCTTTATAGGGGACTGTCAGATTTTACCTTTTAGCTTTCAGTATTGTAAAACTGGTTTTGTTCTGAATGATTTGTGGTGGTTTTGAAATGAACCTTTCAGTTCTTTTCTAAATAAAGGCACTGCAGATAGCAAGGATATGCAATATCATATTTATGCACATCAGAAGTTCAACTGCAACACTATGGAAATAAATTGCATATGCTGGCTATTCTCCCTGATAATTGGAGAGGTTTTGCCCCATTAATGTAGTTTTTTCCCATGCAGTTTTAATTAAATTGGTTGAATATGACCTGATGTCCTCATAACTCAGACCTTAATTCGAGTATATGTTGCAATGCAGTGCTTTTTTTTCTTTCAAGACATAAAGGGAGGTTGAGGACCTCATGATGGTGACTGGTGTGCCTTTGGGAAAGGTAATTACCCAGAACTGATATAGATAAATATTCATTTGTATAAGTGAAAAACTTGTATGAGATGGTTCTTTTGAAGCAATATAATTATCTATATGTAAGAAAAGCATCGTGAAGGGAAGAACACTGTCAGGATATATTAAAATACTTGTATCTTCAAAGAAATTTTATATGAATAGTTTATGATTATAGTCAGGGTAAAATAAATAGCAATATATAGAGAAACTTTTAAGGTTTTCATTGCGTCATTTTTTCATTGTTGGAATCCTTGTTTGGATTGTGCATTGTATCATTCAGCTTTATCATTGTCATGATGTATGAACATGGGTGCCCTGAATAGAGCACATGACACAAGCTCACATAAACCAAAGGGTACTTGTGGCACTAACTGAGCTAGAGCTTTTGGTCAAAGGATCAAGGGGCAAATGAGGTTTGCTATGGAGCACCAAATGCCAGCAAAGACAAAGGGGAGACTGCAGCTTCAATAGGGAGCTACACAGGTGGAGCACATGTGCATTGATTATGGATGATGTAATGGGGTTTGGGAGTGCTGAAGGGATTGTGCTGGTGTGATACTTACTCTGTCATGGACCATCCCGGTGGAACCCTGCTGACGTCGTTTCAACTGAGCTGGTGGCAATCAGTTAGAGTTTGGAGTCTTTAAATGCAGGAATGACAGAGCAGACGTCTAGAATGTAACATCTTCATTGAAATCATTTGTATGGACAAGCTCTCCCTCTCAAGATGACATCATCAATGGACTCACCGGGAGAACCAGAAAGGCAGATGATTGGTGCCCACAAAAAATGATGCTGTTTCATGGGGAAATCTGAAGCCTGTGGGGGAGCAACTGGTACAGTAGTACCACTTTTCGTTTTTGTGCAGTTAATTCTGTTAATTCTGCTTCAGTTTCCTGGTTCAGTTCACATCTGTTCTCTTGTAGTTCAGGTGGGATATTGCAAATTTCATGTACTTCTGAATGGTTTGTCATTCACTGTGTCAAATTATGATGTCATCTTAATGACAAGCGGCCTACTTGTGTCATGCTGTTAACCCATATTTGTTCCTTTTAGGCAACTGTTTAATTGTTTAGTTTTTTATTACTGTTGCAAATTCTTTGTGAATATTGTAAGTACTTGTCCTTCACAAACTCCCTAAAACCACAGTACATACATCATTGCATTTCCCAACACTTGTCTCTCCTTATGTTGCAGCCAGGCTCTAGGCTAAGTCATAACATAAGTGCAGGTTCATCCTCTTTGGCTGTTTTTACCCAGACCCAGATCCAGTCCTGCCTACCCAGGTTTAGGGAATTGAAGAAGCAGTCCAGGCAGTGCAGTGTTTCGTCACACCACCAAAAGGGTGCTCTCCTAACTCACTCTTTGTCCCACCTACATTACTCCTGTTCCGCTTGTCACCCCGGTGTCCATTTAGGCTGCTCCATCCATGCACAGAATAAGTCCCCTGCTCAGGTCCCTGCTGCTTTGTTACAGTCCCCTCCAGTTCCCCACACAAGCTCTTCCATATTGCTCTTCATTTTGTTACCGGATTGTCTCCATCGAAAGGGTTTACAGTGGTGCTCAAAGGAGTTGCCTGGTTTTTGAAGGTTGTTTATTTTGTACTGGTGGCCAAGCTGCCCTGGGCTAAGGAGATAGCTCAGTTACTCATTGAACATGTTTTTCAACTCCATGAGTCAACACTGCCGCATTATTTACGTATTTGTGTAATATATTGTCCCAAAAAGCACCCTGGAATAGCCCTTACTAGTCAATACTGAAGCATATAGGACATTCTCTTATGTTAAGACAATAACACAACTTTTCTTTCAGCTGTAGAGCCATTGCTCAAACCTATATCAATGCCATGCACACATATTGTTGCACACTATAGAACAAATAAAAATAATCTAGTGATAATACAATCTGGGAGATGGGTTCATGCACCCAGTCGGCGAAAATCACATTTATGGTTCGACGATTCAGTTTGTTCATTTTCTATTTTATTTTTAGGTTCTCCCCATTTCTAATTAAGGCTATAATTTGAAACATTCCTGCAGTGTTATATTTACAAAGAACACCATTTTATCGCATGTGGCAGTCAAGCAGATACATTGAATAATCAATTCTCGAGCCATCGATGTCAACCAATCAGGTGTTCTGGTATCTATTAAGGTCACTCTTCAGAAGCTCTCTTCAGCAATCTCTTAAAAAATATGTGAAACAGACTTAGGAGAGAAATACTTTTCATAAGATATATCTTTAGACTCTTGGTAAGACTCTAAGAGTCGTTGTTATTGAGAAACCTACCCCAGGGCATTAAATAGCCTTATGGTTAAAAAAAATATGTGAAATTTGGCTTAACTCTTTGTGCCACATAATCTGACCATTTTGGTGATTAATTTTATTATTAAATTAAATCATATTTTAAAAGCACTGATCCATCAGCACTGTTAATTGTTTGTAGTTCAATTTAAACAGTACTGAGAGAACTGGATAAAGTTAATGCACCTTCATAAAAATATCATTGAATAGGGGAAAAACAGGACATTCATTCATCTCCTTCAAACATATTATACACAGAAACGATTTAAAGGTAAAAATAGTCAACATTTTCAGTATGTACTAGATATTACATGCCTACCCATTGTTGCACAGAGAGATAAAACCATGATCATTTTTCTTTTTCTGTCCATTTTATTAAGGTTATTCCATATAACATCAATCACAAAACAACCTCAGTGGTAGATTACAGTTTCTAATATATTCTCATATGCAGAATCATGCAGCATACATCCTGAGCATATAATACAGTAAAGTCAGAGATATGATATTTAGTTTAGTTTTAAACTATAACTTTGTACATATACAGTGTACATTGGGTTTTTTTAAAGAAGGAGAATATGACCTAGTTTACCACAGGTTGTGGCCTTTACTCCAAGTACACTAAAAACAATCCCAGTTTCTTTTGCAGAACCACAGTCTAATATAAGCACTAACGAATGCAGATTCATTAAAATCGTGGAAAATTTTGAATCAGACATATTAGACTGCAGATCATCAGGTATCTAATAATTCTGTAATAGATAATGATGATTGGATTTCAATCTCCATTAAAAAACACCAAACACTGAGAAATTGAATCCATATTGTTCACAACATAAGACAATATCTTTCTGTTCAAGAACTGACACACACACACACACAAATTAAGAGAGGCACAAAAAAATTATCAAAGTTACGCTACTATAATTCCTTAATCTAGGGGAATAAAAAAGACTCAAGACCCAAGATAAAATTTAAAGACTGTAACTGATTTATACCCATAACTATAAAATATGACCACATTTCACCTGCTCCCACATCTGTTCTGGCTTTCAATTTAATTTAGGATGGACTTCTCTTTTATTTTCTCTATGGCAGCGTCACACCCTTTGTATCTCTAGCTAGCTCTGATGTCACAGAACGCAGGTCTTCCAGCAATTTCTAACATTTTACCATTGATAATTTTAGCAGAACTTTTAAAAAGATGTTGATGCAGCTTTCTAAGCTACTACTTGCTTTATTTGCTTTTTGTATCATGTCTGTAGTTTTACACTTCAAAATGTATAATAGTCCATTTTGAGATGTAAGTATATACTCATGTATTCCAAATACAATTCAAACTGATAGCATTATGATTCGAGCAAAACTTTCATAAGCAATTTGGAGCATCTGTAAGATTGGTAGTTCATGCCCTGGAGCTCGACTGCAGTATAGGGATTACTGCCAATAGTTATTTTATTCTAGGAATTACATGCCATAATAGGAGCGCATATTCCAGCCTGCACTCGTTTATCTGTTCAGTTAGATAAGCAGGGACCAGTCATTTTAATGCTTTTTAAGTGATTCTATGAATTGTAAAGTTCATCCTGAACTTACTGGAAACCGCAGAGACTCTATAAAGGCTACCAATGGGAGATGTCTGAAATCCCAGAATTGTAATAGCCTAGTTTGTTCCGTTTATCTTGAACAATACAAATAGTCATGTTTCCTCATCTCTCTCTCTTTCCCAAGTGCCCCAGTGACCCTGACCAGGAAAAATGCTTGGAAGATGGATATATATTTCTAGTTCTGAAACCTAGTTGGCTAAAATACTACAATAAAATACTTGTTTGTCAGAACTATATCAAAGCTTGTGTAAGACACAGGTACTACATCCTAATTATAACCTTACTTTGATTTTTGATGAAAATATGCACATATGGGGAAAAAGCAATTAATCATTAAGCAACGTTACAACTTAGGATAAACATCCATCCATTGTCTATACCCGCTTATCCTACTGGGTCGCGGGGGGGTCCAGAGCCTACCCGGAAGCAACGGGCACGGAACAACCCTGGACAGGGGGCCAGCCCATCGCAGGGCACCCTCACACACACAGGCAATTTAGCAACTCCAATCAGCCTCAGCATGTCTTTGGAGGGAAACCGGAGTACCCGGAGGAAACCCCACGA
>JABFEB020000124.1:11095673-11111767 GCA_019775895.2 Stomatorhinus ivindoensis | reverse complement strand
AGAACTTCAATGAGAAATAGCAGTGATTTTGTTTGATTTGGGTCAATTGACCCAGTCAGTCTTTCTAGTGTTAATTAATATGCTTGTCATTTTTAATTGTTTGATTTGTAAATAAAGCATATGTGACAAGTTTTTGTTTGTTTATTTTTCCCCGACACTTATCTATATCTGCTATAGATTGTTTCTATTACTGTTAAAGAAGGACATTCTATGTTAGTAGTCATGTTTTTTAAAAACTGAAAATGTAACTGAAAAATTGATGGTAGTCAGTCCTAACAGATAATGCTCAGCAAAGTGCTTAACCTGAAATGCTCCAACAGGTAGAATGTACAAAAGTACCACCTGAAATATTTATCCATCAATGTTCCCATCTATTTTTCATATCCTTGTGCGGGTCATGATTGTCAAGCCCTATAATACAAATTTATGAGGATGCCCTATAGTGTCAACATAGTGTAGCACTTTACAGTACAGTAGCTAGAACCATGGAGATCTCTGAAGTTTTTGTCTTCTCCCTGTGTTTGTGTGGACTTTCTCTGGGTACTCCCCCTGCAGCTCAACAACCATCTGGCCTCTCTAAACATTCTAGTGTAATGGGCTGCTCCCCTCCTTTGTCTCCTAGTCCGTTTGGTACTCTGTACTGGAAATCAGTATGAAATTATGGATAAAAAAATTACTTATTATTTCTGTATTTAAAGTGTTTACTCATTATCTTCCCTTATAATGTGATTATAGACTTTAAACAGGGGATAGTAAACCTGACACTGGTATGTAGCCAATAAGGATTTCTGTATAACATGCATATTTCCTCTCCTGGAACCGACTCCTTATCGTGGTGGAGGGGTTTGCGTGTTCCAATGATCCCAGAAGCTAAGTTGCCCAAGTATGGTCACCCAAGGCAAACAGGTCCTAGATGAGGAACCAGACAAAGTGCGGCTCACAAGACCCCTAATGATGAATAAAATAATGGAACCACGGTTTCCCTTGCCCAGACGCGGGTCACCAGCCCCCCCCCCCCCGCCAGAGCGATGTGAGTTGGGCAGTGGCCAACGGCAGGTACCTTGGTGGTCATATCCTCGGCTGCAGAAGCTAGCTCTTGGGTCATGGAATGTCACCTCTCTGATGGGGAAGGAGCCTGAGCTGGTGCGTGAGGTTGTGAAGTTCCGGTTAGATATAGTCGGGCTCACCTCGACGCATGTCCTGGGCTCTGGAACCAGTCTCCTTGAGGGGAGTTGGACCCTCTTCCACTCTAGAGTTGCCCGTGAGGAGAGGCACCAAGCGGGGCAGGGCATACGTATTGCCTCCTGGCTGGGCACCTGTACATTGGGGTTTACTGCAGTAGACGAGAGGGTAGCCTCCCTTCGCCTTCGGGTGGGGGAGGGGTCCTGACTGTTGTTTGCGCTGATGCCCCAAGCAGCAGTTCAGAATACCCACCTTTTTTGGAGTCCTTGGAAGGGATGTTGGAGAGCACTCCTCCTGGGGACTCTATTGTTCTGCTGGGGGACTTCAATGCTCACGTGGGCAATGACAGTGACACCTGGAGTGGCGTGACTGGGAGGAACGCCCCCCCCCCCCCGATCTGAACCTAAGCAGTGCTTTGTTGTTGGACTTCTGTGCTCATCACGGATTGTCCATAATGATCACCATGTTCAGGCATAAGGGTGTCCATATGTGCACTTTGCATCAGGACACTCTAGGCCGCAGTTCAAAGATCGACTTTATAGTTTCATTGGATTTGCGGCCGCATGTCTTGGACACTCGGGTGAAGAGAGGGGCAGAGCTGTCAACTAATAATTACCTGGTGGTCGGTTGGCTCAGCTTGTGGGGGAAGAAGCCGGCCAGGCCAGGCAGGCCCAAGCATACAGTGAGAATCTGCGGGGAATGTCTGGTGGAATCCCCTGTCAGGAGGAGTTTCAACTATTACCTTCGGCAGAACTTCTCCCATGTCCCAGGGTAGGCGGGGGACATTGAATCCGAATGGGCCATATTCTGCGCCTCCATTGTGGTGGCGGCTGACCGGAGCCGTGGCTGTAAGGTGGTCAGTGTCTGTCGCGGCGGCAATCCCCGAACCGGCTGGTGGACACCACTGGCGAGGGATGCCGTCAAGCTGAAAAAGGAGTCCTATTGGGCCTTTTTAGTCTGTGGGACTGTAGAGGCAGCTGACAAATACTGACATGCCAAGCGGGTTGTGGCTTTGGTGGTCACTGAGGCAAAAACTCGGGTTTGGGAGGAGTTTGGCGAGGCCATGGAAAACGACTACCAGACGGCTTTGAGGTGATTCTGGTCAACTATCCAGAGGCTCCGGGTGGGAAAGCAGTGCAATATCAACACTGTTTATGGTGGGGATAGGGTGCTGCTGACCTCAACTCGAGACAGTTTGGGTCGGGGGAGGGAGTACTTCGAAGACCTCCTCAATCCCACCAACACGCTTTCCAATGTGGAAGCAGAGTCTGGGGACTTGGGTGTGGACTCACCCAAGGCCAGAGGTCCCTGAGGTCGTTAAAAAGCTCCTCAGTGGCCGGCACCCGGGGGTGGATGACATCTGCCTGGAGCACCTTAAGGCTCTGGATGCTGTGGGGCTGTCCAGGTTGACATGCATCTGCAGCATCGCGTGGACATCGGGGGCAGTGCCTCTGGACTGGCAGACCGGGGTGGTGGCCCCCAAATCCGAGACCATGGTCCTCAGCTGGAAAAGGGTAGAATGCTGTCTCCGGGTCGGGGATGGGGTCTTCCCCCAAGTGGAGGAATTTAAGTATCTTGGGGTCTTGTTCACGAGTGAGACGACGATGGAACGGGAGATTGACAGGCGGATCAGTCATGGTGAAGAATGAGCTGAGCCAAAAGGCAAAGCTCTCGATTTACCAGTCGATCTCACCTATTGTCACAAGCTGTGGGTAGTGATTGGAAGAACGAGATTGCGAGTGCAAGCGGCTGAAATGAGTTTCCTCCGCAGGGTGGCTGAGCTCTCCCTTAGAGATAGGGTGAGGAGCTCGGTCATTCGGGAGGGACTCAGAGTAGAGCCACTGCTCCTCCGCATTGAGAGGAGCCAGATGAGCTGGCTTTTGGATCTGATTAGGATGCCTCCTGGACGCCTCCCTGGTGAGGTGTTCCGGGCATGTCCCACTGGGAGGAGGCCCCAGGGAAGACCCAGGACACGTTGGAGGGGCTATGTCTCTCGGCTGGCCTGGGAACACCTCGGGATTCCCCCAGAGAAGCTGGATGAAGTGGTCGGGGAGAGAGAAGTCTGGGTTTCCCTGCTGAGACTGCAGCCCCCGGATCACATGGGGTAATATCCTTGTTGACCATTGAAGTGAACAGATATGTTGAAATGATAAATGATAGATATAAAAAAATAGAAATAATGAAGGTGCTACTTCTTGTTTTGAACTGATATACAGTAGCTGAAGAGTAATATTGCTTATTCACCCTATCTAGTTTTGCAACGGTTAGCAAAATGACTGTTAAGTCCATTTTTGTGAATGTGCTTTAGCCAGAAAGGAAATACAAGGCCATTTTGAGTTTGAACCCAACACATCAAATGAGGGCACCTTCTGGATAGCTGGATTTAAGATGGCAAAGATAACATGTGTATATATAACCTGAAGAGTCTTTTAGTGCGTGAGTGCAATTAATCCCTACAGCATGTGCTGCAATGGACAATGGAGCACAATTTGTTTAATGGCAGCTTAACACTGTATTCTCTGCCTGCCAGTGTTCATTGTTATAGCACGATAATTAGCACTACACCACTAGCTGAATTTGGTCCAAATCTAAAATGGCAACAAGCGACCTGCATACTTCAAGTTTAAGGCTGTCAAACCAAGGTGAAGCAATGCATTTTTAACTACATCTTATCATTTAGCATTCTAATAAAATAGCCCTATTTCTCCCATGTGTTATATTTATGGTGTGGTGAATTATTCCCCTCAAACATTTTCTCACCGAAGGAGAAGTTATGGGGCCATCACATGACATCGCACCACATCACTGAAAATGTATCAGTACAATGAAATACAGTGTGAGAACCAGGCTCCCGCAAAATCAAGCAAGGGCTGTGCTTCTACAGGCTGACGAGAAAAGGAGGAAAAGAAGATTCTTTTGCATATTTCTGTACTTCTCCTTGTCTTGCCTTTTGGTATTTTGCATTTCTAGTCAGTTTTGAGTATTTTTTTGTACTTTCCCAAATCTTAAAATCCTCAGCACTTTTGGGTTCGGTGTGTTCAGCTGCAAAGTGGTAAGGCACACAAGCTGACAGAAAGGGACCTAGCATCAATATCCAAAATGAATGGCAACGAATTCCACCAGGACTATTCCAACACAAGAGTCCTCCTAGAAGAATAGAAGTTATTGTTATTGTATCAACAGGTGGACCAGCTTCATATCAATACCATTGGTTCTGGAAGGAGATGTTGGATAAGCAGGTATTCACATACTTAGTGGCCTCGGCAGGTTGTGTGTTCCTGGCCCCGATGGGTGTGCACTACTTCAGCGGAATGCTATCTCCATATAGCCCCTAGTGACTTACAGTAGTGTGCTGCCTAACTGGTTCCCATGGGGTGGTCCCTGTCCTCAGATCCCTGCATCCTGGGATAGGCTCCAGGCCCTCCCTGACCCTCTACTGGATAACTGGATATGGAAAATGGATGGATATACTCATAGGTGAAAATTACCTCGCAAGTGAACCTACTTTTTAAATGACTTTTGTAGTGTGATTATAATAGTATTATGTACTGTGTTATTTTCGCCTGTACTTTAATACTGCATAATTGTTGCATGATTGCTTCAGTTGTCAGATAATCTGAAATATTTGCAAGGCTTTAGTTTAGTAAAATACTGACAAAAACAGGATACATGCAGCACTTGCTATAATTGCAATAATCATATACACTCATTTACTGCATGTTTGGATATATCTTATCCTTTTAGTGTATACCTTATATATTTTTAAAGAGTTGTTTATGGAGTGGTCTGCACAGTTGGTTTTGCAAATGGAACAGCCTGAATTACACACACACACACACACACAGTCATGTATACCTGGACCATCTACACACACACACACACACACACTGATGGAAAAACTGATTTGTAAACATCTTTCTCAAATGATTTTTTTATCATAAGTGCCATTTAAAGCAGGTGTGTTTTGGTGAGATAATAATACATGATTTTAAAGCTTCCAGTGCATGCCAGCATCACTTTTACCAACAACCACAATAAAAATAAGCAGATATTTTTCTGATTTAGAAATGAGAATTGCATCATTGTATGTATAATTACTTTAAAGTAACTGTTACACCACAATTTAATATCTGGATGGTAAAAGATTAAATAAATGAGTAAATCTGCATGCACTGATCTACTTATTTGGTAAGTATGTGAACTTCATACCACACAATTGTGTGCCAGACAGCCTTCCTTGTCACAAATATCCACATTTTTTTGGGCCTGCAGATTGAGAGGAGTAGACGACGAGCTCACCATCATAAACACTGTCACTTTTTTTCCCTTTTGTTGTGCACTCTGGGCATGCCAGTCAACATTTGGAGGAGCACTACTTGCACGCCTAGAGATGAAATGTCATCATAGAACAGATAACTTGCAGATCCTTGTTTTGCTGTCCTCTGCTGAGACACAGGCACGCCTTTAGCCCAGCCGTGATTAAAGGAAGATGGAGTTGGTTAGCCATGCCTAGGTGGGCCCTTTGCAAGGCAGCCACATGTGAAAAGAAACAGCCGTCACAAAGAGCCAAATCCTTCCAAGAGCTAATGAGAGACGCAGAACCCCTTAAAGAAGACAAGGCGAGGAAAAGTGATAGCAAACTCCAGCCTTCGTATCATCCCTTACATTTATGAAAGTCGAAATCAGGAACACAAATATCCCCAAATATCCCCAAGTTTCTGTTCACAGAGCTCATTTTGGATGTTTGGTCAAGTGTAAAATGAAACCTGCTATGGAAAGACGTACAGGTGGCACCTACTGATAAACAGAAATAGCAAATCAGATTTGAAGGAGACTCAGGATGCTTTTAGGAAGCAAGAAGCAAAAATACAGGGAAAATCATTTATAAAATTTTGAAAATGTAGTGTCATGGTCATATTATTATTATTATTATTATTGTTATTCATAATAATAATAATAATAATAAGAAGAAGAAGAAGAAGAAGAATTGCAGTATTTATGGGAGGGCTTGAGTTCTTCAAACACTCAACAGATCTGACTACATATCAGTATAACAAGAAACAGAGCATTTAGCTAACGAGCCTAAATCATGTTCCCATTCCTGCAAATTTGTTCATGGATTAATCTAACTATTTAGACTAAAATGTCTGGACCACCATAACAACTGTGTTTGTGATGAAATGTTACAATAGCTCCTGCCAAAGGAACCATTTTGGGAATAATCTTAATTGTTTCTGTTCGGAGATTTTGGCTGAGTACTCTTCTTATAAATTAGGTCTATTTTTATCCCTCAATAAATCCTATAGTGAACAAAATGCAGTATAATGTAACACCTCTGTAAGACATGGAGGACAGGGATGTCATTACATTAATTTATTGTACTATCATACATAAAATATAGCAGAGTAGCATTATGCTTATATGTAAACAGAACTAGCAAAGAGAGAAAGATTCACTGATAGTATTAGTTGTCATCTGTCATGTTATGTATGCTTTTATATTTATCTTTGTTATATAATAATTCTGTATACATTATGTTATTGAAAAATCATTATATAAAAACAAAGATAAATAGAAGAACAGTCAATGATTCTCATCTCATTACGTTTGCTAATTTTCAGACAAAGCATTTTTATTTTTTGAGACAATTTCACAGCTGAAAATTTGTATAAAGTGCCCCCCCCCCCCCCCCCCCATTATGGAAATCCTTCCATCTATCACCCGCTTACAGTTATGGGTAATTACAGCAATGTCATGTAATTAAAAAACTGTGAATCATTAACATATTACACAAGCTTCATTTAAACCATCCAACCATCTTCCATACACGTCTGTCCAATGCAGGGACAGGGGGTCTATCACAAGGCAGAGTAACACAGTACGGGGTGCCAGGCCGTCACAGGGCACACATACAGTCACACCTCTGGGCAAATGGCAACGCATATTAACTTCATATATGAATTGTTGTGTCTTTGAATCCATGAAAGGCACTGTATAAATAAAACTACATATTATTAACAACCATAGCATGTTTTTGGACTGAGGCGAGAAAACTGAAAGAAACACCATGCCAGTTCTATACGCACAGAGGTGTGAGGCAACAGTGTTAGCCACTTTGATGCCATCCTGCCCGCTTCTCATGAACCATCATCAGAAACTGAACATAGTACCTCATATGATCATGCCTGGCATTTTGTTTCTTTTTATAAATAAACTTTACAGTTCTGGGGAAAAAAATTAATATCATTAAACATATTTCAAGTAAGTTTATCATTTGTTAAAGAATTCCTGTACAACACTGTATTATTAAAATATATGGTAATACTTCACTTGAGGGGACACAAGTAAGTGAGTAACTCAGTTACTATTCCAGTACAGATAACAGACAAGTATAGTTACTGCATGAAATGCATGAACCGTTATAACTGATTAAAGATGAACAATGGGATCAGTATCTAAGTAACATTTTTCTGGTTAAATAGTACGTTAAATAAGAATATATTACTACATTATTTCTGCCACCAAATGTATAAAGAACTTTAGTCTTTGGCATAGTATTACATATAGAACATTTTACCAGTTTTATTAGATATGTTGTGATAAGGAAAAGAATAAACATCTCACTTTAAGATTGTGGTTCTACTGCCTAGCTTGAAGTTTGATTGATCCAATTGAGTAATGATCAATCAATAACATTTTTAGGTCAAAACATGTGTTTCACCTTGAAGTTCAAATGATTCTCATCTAGATTGCGTTTAAAAGGTCTTTGTCATATTTCTGGCCCATGCGTGAGGATGTGTGCATATTAACATTTTCTTTGTTGAGCTTAATTTCTCTGAGAATAACACCAACTGCATGTTTTAAGGTATAACAATCTGCATGAAATGCCAGATTTTACTCAGTGAAGTCTGCATCTGTGGCTTCATGGTGATTTAGGTAACCAATGGAAATGATGGTGCTGGTCCTCGAGAAGTTTATCCGCTCTCTTGTAAATCTTTGCTGGGATAGCTGGTGTAGTCTGATAAGCTGGCGGGAAAATAGGTCCAATTTTTCCTGTGGGATTCTGGTACTCCAGCATGTTGGTGCATGTATAATCTGTGCTGCGCTTGCTGAAGGTTCACTATAAAAGATGCTTACATCTGTAGAGATGCGATTTGCAGAGGAGATGATCGTTCTGCACTAAATTTGGTAGAGCACATATTTCCCTGCCAAAAACACTGTTTCTGTTACTTCGTGCATGATACAATATGTTTATTTTTTTACAAACTCTGCCTTTGTGAAGTTTGCCATCAACTGAAGGGGCTTTGAGTGTATTATTATGACAAAGTCAGCATAGCAGTCACTTCTTCACAGCCTGTAGAAATCTCAAAGGAGAGTTCAAGTGTTCCTGGAAAGGTATGCAGACGTGGAAATTTAAAACTGGACCACTATTTATTTCCACATAAAGGCAATAATTCTCACTTTAAAGCTGTTGTGTCACACTACAGCTATGAATTAACAAGGAATGATGCTCTTTTAAGGTAGCTGCATACTTCAAATGAAACTGATAGAATCTACATTGTTTTAGCAATACGATTGTGTTGGGTCTCAGAGACAAACATTTCCATTTGTTCTGATTCCACCCGCTGTCCACGATTGGCTGAATAAATGTGATGTCACAGAGTTGGTCAGCTGGACTACTGTAATTGTGCTGTTCCTGGGATGCTTTGCACCACACATATCTTTATAGTATATATTAGATAATATGTATTCTTGCTTTTATTTTGATAGTAAATGTTATAACCATGTAATGTGTGTTTCATTAGCATGTATCCATCACTGTAAAATTTTTGGTTCTCCTGTCTGTACTGGTGCTAGTTTTAAACCAATAATTGATAAAGGAGTAAAATTCCATCCTAAAAGAACCACCATATCCTTAATTAATTAAAGGGACTCACACACTCTGTTGCATCAAAAACATTTTGTGCTCTTTTAGTGGCCTGACATATGCCATCTCTTTGTCTGTTCTCATTTTAAGTATGCGACCGATTGTCCTCACCGTGTTGAGCTTTTGTTAGTTCTGATTGTCATTTGAAGTATATGGCCAGCATAACCCCTGCCAATACTAAACCACCTAAAAGCCCAATCCCTGCAGATCTTATCTGAATTGATAATGTAGTGCCAGCAGTTTTATAAAAGACCGCTCTTACCCAGACACTGACTACACCAACTCGTGCTCCAGGGGTGGGAGAGGTCCCAAGGGCCTCCTTAACCAAAGCGGCACCCTTGGTCTCCCCTAAGCAAGAACAATCAGATAATGAGGCATTAATAGTGACAAGCAGGCATGACTTTTATTACAATACAAAATGTATAAAATGTTGGATGAGTGGATAGCAGGTTAGCTATCCTCAGAGTAAAGAAAGGTCAGGTCTGCGCCTCCACACCTCCTCAAGCAACCAGCTGTTGGAGACAGAGAGAGGAGAGGAAGGCCACTCCATACACATGCCCCCCCCTCAACCATGACACACTTATGTGTTCTTACCACTACAATCTTCCACCAGTGAAGGTGTTACACACACACAGCCAGTGCCACACGGTGCAGTCAACATGAAGCATGGTGGGGCAGACCCTGCCCAGTACAGAATCGCTGAGCAGACTACCCTGTTATATACACACACAGAGACGTGCACACACACCCAGAAACGCACACACACATATACACACCAGTACTGTTTAAAGTATAAGCCTACATTAGCCCACACACCCCACAATAATTGCCAGTTAAAACAATTAAGCCAACATTTAAAACCAAAATACAATAACAAAGCACACTTTACAAGACTGCACAATTCCCAGATCGCAGTGAAATGGCTGAGAGAGTTTCTCAGTGTGTCAATTTAACAGCAAAGCAATACATCATTGGTTGTTGGGTACCGATGGGAAGCGCCTGCTCAGTTTCTCCCCCAAGAGGGTGGGCATCACGCCCAAAATCATCCTGTGTAAAGAGATAAATTGTGCATAATAAGGTTACAATTAAGGCCATTATATGTTTGCTCACATAACTGTATGAAAAGGGAAGCAGGGGTGCAGAGCAGAGCAGAAATCCACCTCTGAAGCCTCACTGACCCCAGTTTCAGCCTCCTAATACTGATGTCTTGCTTGTGTGACTCCCTCAGCACTCCTGCCCCTCATCATGGGTGACCCTTCCTTATGTACATCCCCACAATAACATACATGTTGTTTCTCTGCATCTTCCTTATGCAATTAAAAGATTCACTGGATTAAATACAGCTTAGAATGACCAGAGGATCCATGTCATCTATGGCACAATGAGTTACTTCAAGTTTATAGACTACTTTAAAACTGAAAGGCTCTTGTGCTCGGCTAAATAGCTCAGTTATTCTTGTGATTTGACTTCTTTGTTTTCTTGACTAAAAGACTCATCCAGCTGTTTCACATTAACATTAGTGACGCATGCATGATTACAGGAGACTGACCAATCAGCACACATCAAAAACTCAGGACTTAAGTGAAATCAAGGTCCTGTTAATTGAAATGGTAGTTTACAAATCCTATCTATCTTAAAGAGTCCTGCCAACATGGATTATCTGTAGGGTATTCCACAAAGCAAGATTTCCTCATGGAACACCCCCTGGTCACCCTAATATAGCTGTGTTATAAACAAACAAAAATCCTGATGGCAATATTCAGGGTTAGTATTAGTTAATATAGTCAAATATTCAAAATATATAAACTATGTATCCCACAACTCAATCAATCAACTGGATGGTGAATAGATGGATAAAATTACAAAGTTGATGAATAATGTGCAGGATTTGCAAAACAAGTGGGACATGATTATGAAGCTTTCAGGCACATAGCAAATTATATTCAATAAGGATAAATGCATATTAATTTGCTACAAGTGCTATATGGATGGTACAGTAATAGCAGGCAAGAATTAAGCGTTCACACAGAAACAGGTGCCTTCAGTTCTGTCTTTCATCAGTGCAAAAATGAAGTCAAACAGGCAAAATATGTGTCTATATCAGTAGGTGAATTTAAGTTCAAGGAAGTTCGATGAGGCTGTGCAGTGCAGGAGTAAAACCTAGCCTTAAATACGACGTACATCATTGGTCATGCTGCTTGAAAAAGTATACTGCCATTCTAGACCAATTTAAAAAAAGAGCAATGGGAATGATCCCTCAACTTAAAAGGTTACCACAAATAGGGTAGCAGCACTAAATCGCTTTAGTTTCAAGCAAAGGCAACAGCAGGATGTATAAATCAAGTATAGAAAAACTTGAGGGGAATAAACAAAGAAAATTCTGATAAGACTTTGCAGTTAGCTCTGACTCAGAAACAAAAAACCTCAAAGGGAACTATATGAGGGCCACTTTCATTGGTAAAATGGAAAAATATAGGTAAAGTCAGTGCCCCGATCTGTTCCGTAAGTCGGTGATTAAGTCAAATTTGTAAGTAATTCAGAAAAAATAATAATACAGTACATAACGATAATAATATAGTTAATAACGATAATAAAATACAGTATATAATGATAATAATACAGTAATAATAAAAATAACTTCAGACTACACCTTCAGTTGATGAAAGAAGCTACGCAATGTTTTGCTGAGTGTCTGCGGTGTGTGCATTCACTATTATGTACCATTGTATTTAACCTGAATTTTTACTATAATAGGCTTTACGGCAGTCCATTCTAAAGTATGAGTTGTCCGTAAGTCAGATGTTCTTAACCTGGGGGGTGCCTGTATATATACAGTCAATTCCGCATAACTGCACATAATAGCACCCTCCACTTTACTGCACAGTGTGCAACTGGTGCCATTTCAAATTAATTGTTTTCTATGCCAACACGCTCCAATTAAGCACATTTCTTATATCTCAACTATTCTGGTGAGATATGTCACATGATCCTGATCTCAATATTACAATATAAATAAATAAAGGAAATAAACTTTAATCAACTGTATTTTTATTTGCATGCTGATTCAAAAGGTGCCATATTCCAATTTGCATGCTAAATTCAAAAGGTTATGCCTGATGCTGAGTGCATTGCCCCACTGTTCTGGTTCCATTTCGCCGCAGGTCCTTGTAGCATAGATTCTTTGTTGGGGGTGAATCAGGACTGCAAGCTTGAGTTGGTGTTTGACTGATGGAAGCCCAGCTACAGCTGCTATTCTAGTGATGCTGCCTTGCCTGCCCCGCTGCTGCTCTTGCTACTGTATATACCGTGACTGTTTGCCTATTATCTCTGCTAGCAAGTGGATAGTGCCGACCTAGCTGTATTTGTTTTTTTTTGGTTAGTTTTGTTGCCTTGTGAGAGTGATTTACATTGATGTATTGAGTTTTATTTTATACGTGTTTGACACCTCACATAATCATTTTGTGTATTCTATAGGTGCTTCATCTTTTTTTCCTTTTTTTCTTTAATACCATTGGCAACAGGCCCTTTTCCATAGCTGTTGATGTATTTATGAGGATGCAGTAGGAGGTACTGTTAGTTAGCGTCTGTGTTACTCCACTAATTGGGGGTGCATTCCGTCCTGTTGTCTTTCTCAGCAGCTCAGAGCCTCAAGTTGGTGAACTGGTCCCTTCTGGTGCTGAAATCCTCTTTTCCATGTGGTGGTTTCATCATTGCATCACTGGCTCGGGCTTGTTGTCATTGTATGAATGCGTATGCATGCAATTTTGCAAGGGAGACCTTCCTTATACCAGCTAGTCTGATTCTCTGGTCTCAGGTCTGAATGTTATCCTGGCAAGGCAAAGATCTTGCAAAATCTCAGGATGTCCAACAGGGCAGCTAGGTCTTTAGGTTTTACGAAAACTGACAAAAGCTGCAAAGAACCTCTGCCTCAGTGCCAGGATGCGGTTGATTGTAGACTTCTTAGGCATACAACCAGACTACTCCAGTTGCTGGTAGACAAGCAAGTGGTCGCAGATCCTGTTAAAGCTCACTCTAGAAAGGACTTTACCTGCCACTGAGAGCAATGTTATCCATCTGTACTGTAGTTTCTTCTCTTTCCAGACAGGGACAACAAGTCCCATTTTCCAGTCAGTTGTGATGATGCCTGACTCCCAAATGGAAGCAAAGATTGCCTGCAATGCCAGGAGGACAGCCTTACCACATACCTGGAGAAGCTCACCAGAGATAGCACAAACCCCAGCAATCTCAGTGCGATTGGGTGCTTCACAGCTGATCAGAACGTCAGCCTCAAAAACCTTGGACCCAGAGATGTCCAATGTTCTAGTTGGAGGATTTCCTTTAAATAGCTGCTCAAAGTAGTCAGCCCAGTGGGTCACAACTGCATTGTCATCTGTAAGGACCATTCCATCACCTGCCCTGACTGCAAGTCTCCAAGGAATACAGATGTACATAATGCTTTGATTCCGCTGTAAGCAGGACATGGGTCAAAATGGGGGGAGAAACCAATTGCAGGAAGAGACCCGAAGCTGCCCCACATTGGGCGCCAAACTGTGGTGGAAAAAAATTGTAGATCAACATTTAGAATAAAAGTCTGGACCTCTTAGTTTGGTGAGTAAAGAAAATCTCTTTTATTCCAGCAAGGTCAGCAAAGCGCTCCCATCACACTCTGGCACTTGGTACCATCACCCCTGGCACACAGAGCAACCAGTAGATAAACTATAATTCCAGGACTTCTAAGTCCTGATTGGTCACGAAACTACAACAAACTAGGCTGAAACGTATAACAAACACAATTCTCCTGTTCCATTGGTTCACCTTGGTGGCAAGGTAAAGTCCACCCATCATACGTAATTTACTGGAGACAGCCTCGGCTTCTAGACTCTACTTGAGATATGTATATAGATATTAATTATATGACATTGAATCGCCATTAGTGTTTGAGTGTTCCATTGATTAATGATTAACACATGATTAGCATAATTAACATGATGCGATCAATTGTGTAACGTGTTATATATTTACTACTACAACTACTTTATTAAGATGTATCTCTTTGTGCACCAGTTGGGGCAGCTTCGAGTCTCTTCCTGCAAGTGGTTTCTTCCCCCCTTTGCTCCACCATCTGCCTCTCCAAGGTCCGAGCTTCCCCGGAGCCAGCTGCAGACAGTTATCACAAAGCGAGGTTACACAGTGTTCAGAACAATCTCTTCTTGCCTGAGGCCTAAAACATAACGGACCCAATATGCCTCCCTTCCCGGGCTTACTAATGTCCGATTTTACTTCCACACTAGACCACAAATGGTGTGTCACCTGCTCACAGATTCATCTAAGAAATGCCTTATCTGCACTCAGAGCACTCATAGCCATCCTCCTCAGTTCCCAGTACAGACCAGAGGTGCCATAAAGTCGTGCACTGCATTATCAAAAATATTCAGGGTGCCCTGCATGATGAAACACCTCCTTCTGGAAAGATCAGCTACACCAACACAAACCTCAATAACCTTCAGTGTCTTATCATGGAAGGTCTCCCACATCACATTAGAGTCAGCAGTCTCACCCAAATCTGCAAGTTCCTCACACAAAATGCATGCAAACTCATTAGAAACAATCTGATCTTGGAGTCTGGCTAAGTCCAGCCTCATTCTCCTAGTAAGTGGTAGTCTACTAGATCTAAGCTGAATCTTCATGGTAACAACAACATGTCTGTGATCACAATTCACAAACAAATTCTGCAAGAGCCTCCTGGGTCTGCTGTTGAGGATCTGATCAATCTCCTCTGCTGCAGCACTAGTATTGGTATACCAAGTCTATCAATGCGGCTCAGGGCATTGGAACCAGGATCCAGCAACAGACAGCCCCTGACCTTTTGCAAAGTCAAGGAACATGGAACCACTCTCACCCTGGTCACCAGACCCATGGGGACCGACGCAATCCTCATAGCCAGCCCTTTCAGTGCCAGTGCTTGCATTGATGTCACCCATGACCAGGTAAGTGTCACCTTGTGGGCACCCATCAACCACCGAGCAAAGATGCAAGTAAAATGTCTCCCCCAATGAGACATCACTGGTATTTTATTTATAATTTTCTGTTTTTTATTTACACGCCACAGACACAGAACAAATAAACCGAATGCAAAAGGACTCAGGAGTGACTTTAGCCAGAACAATAAACAAAGCCCAGTTCCCGAATGCCACCTAACGCTAACTTAGAAATCAAGTAAAAATAAAATGTGAAAAATTTTGAGAGAAATTCTACGCCTCACTCCCTATCTAAACAACAGCGTACAATATAAGCTTGGAAAACAAAAATGGCAGTTATTACCTATGCACCCGACACACACACAGAACATACACACTAATCAAAGCGTCATATCCGAGGGGCACACGAAGACATAAACCAAAAACAGGCGAGAGATCAAAACCAAATAGCAAACAAACCAAAGCGAAAGTACAGGCAGGGGCAAAGCGAAAAATCAGAAATCCAATAAACCAAAACCATCATATACAATAAGTCAATCAAAGAAAGCAAACCAATGATAGCAAAGAATGAGCAGAGCTTGCCGCATTTCACTTCAGAAAACGGAAATGACGGATAGTTCCTGCTGCGAGTTGTGGGTGGGGTCTGGACGGGGAGGCGGGGCAAAGGATGACTGGGCGGAGAGTTGCTGTGGGCGGAACTTATCTTACAGCAGCACGTAACAATAAGTTCCAATGAGACTTTCATTCCTGATCTGAGAGATATACCAAAACAACTGACCATGTCCATCCCTTACTGACCAGCTTCTAATTGCTACTTCCAGGATTATCTACACTATATTTCCAAGTTGTTCTTTGTGATAATTGTCTTAAGTTTTCAAAAGATATCTCGTTTGTTTGAGACAAATTTAGCCATAGTTCTTTCTTTCATAACCTCCTGACTACCAGGAAAAAAAAATTTCCAATTACTTTTATTTTTCCTTTTTCCAATTGCCAAAGTTGCCAAAGCC
>JABFEB020000124.1:11059478-11074404 GCA_019775895.2 Stomatorhinus ivindoensis | reverse complement strand
ACATATATATTGATTTGGTCTTTTTCTTATTATTTTCAAGCCATCTCTGGATGAAGCATGCAGATATGATGCTGATTCATCAAACGAGTGTTCCTGGCATTCTGTCCACTGCTGACTAAGCTGACAGCGGTTTACATGCATGTCATTCTGACACACAACCACCTCACAAAGCTCATAATACAATGCCACTCTGCAAGAAAAGTCTATTTTTATTTTTCATTTTAAAAATAATATTCTGTTTTTCTATTTATTTATTTTTCCATCTCACTCAGGAGAAACTAAATGATTTGACACTCAATTAAATATTAAGGCAGCCCTTTATCAAATTCATTCACAGCAATCAATTTACAGTGCTGTGACAAAGTATTTGTAATGTCCTCTGCTTTAGCTTATCCATAAATTGTGTCTAATCTCCAAGCATTGTAGTTGTTCCGTTTTTATCTTTATCTGAGCTAAGGGATACATTACCCCGAAGTGTGTTGCCAAGGTTTTATATTCCATCTATCTAAGCTGTTCATAATTTAAAATCTGCTGATGCTTGAGTTAAACACAATATAATAACACTTAAGTACAGCTTAAGTACAGTTTATTAGTTCAATATTGTACAATATTTTATATTATATAAATAATAATACATGTATATGTGTATCATTTTTTCATCAGCAGACACTTTAAACATGAGCAGGTCCATCCTATTAACCTGACATTAGACCTATACAGTTACCAGCAGTATGACATTTTGCCTGCTGTACTTACTAGCACCCAGCAGAGTATTACAGTGACAATTTGATGACATTAGATGTATTACATCCATAATTAATGTGACTTTAGGCCTATTACAGTTGTGTGACTTAATGTCGTGTTGCAGTTCCTGGCAGAACAACATTAATTTGTTACATTCACAAGTAGCCCGACACAAGGTCCAACTACAGTTACATAATAAAAGCGTGATCAAAGACTTGTGTATTTCAAAGACTGTTTTGCCAGAGATAAAATAAAAATAAGCAAAGTACACTCATTTCAGGACTACCTGTGTTAAGATGCGGGATTGTCGGGCAGGCAAGCAGGCACGGGAGTCAGGGATGAGGGCAGGAAACAGGTTTTATTACGCACAGACACAGGACACGACAGCACTTCCAAGCAACGTTAATGACCGACCTGGGGAGACTTACTTAGACACAGACTAAATACGAAAGACAAGCAGGAACTGATAGACATCAGGTGATCACAATTAGGAATTGACACGAGGTAATGAGGGGGGCGTGGCACACACGAGACTCGGACGGGCGGATCATGACAACCTGACTAATAGACAGCAGTTCGTGAGTATGTCAATAGAAATACAAAATGCACCGAGGAGATAAAAATGAACTAATTCCATTTATTTTTAATTAATCCTTAAATTAATCCCCATTGATGAATATCAAACCTAAAAGCTACAGTATGAGTAATTTAAAATGAGATATAATATTGTAATATAATAATAAATTACACCATTTACCAAATTACATTTTTATATACTGTACATATCTTTATGTCTATGTGTGTGCGTGTATCCTATTTATTTTACAGAACCGTACATTGCAAATAAAATTTTAAATATATTTGACTCAGTATTATTATTATTTTTGAGCCATCTCTGATTGAGATAATAATTTCAATATTAGATTAACTACCGCAAGAAAAAATTTTAGAATGATGCATTTCATTGTTTGAAGTGCCAGTTGTGGTAGTATGACATTTTTTTCTACACATACGTAGCATATACTCTTTATAGAATGTGCATACTATCAAAGTAAAAATATGATGCCTGATGGTCTTAAATTACTGGAGGACTATCACGTGGATTAGTCAATCAATGATTGCAAGTATTTATGACTATTTGTGAATTTTCAAAAGGGGTCTGTATGCATGGTCATAAATCAAATCATTTCTGGGAACAAGAAGCATGGGCAAATATGCAATTGCAAGTAACACATAATATGCCTGATGATTTCAAGAAGAGCATTGAAGGATATGTTGCCTTGGAAACTAGGGATCTTTTGTATTCAAGCTATGCAGCACAATTGGTTTTGTTGAAAGATGGTTTTTTGAGATAACTTATCAGGTACAAAATTTTCATACTTATGTACCAGTTTCAGTACTCTGGTACCTTTTTGCAACAACACTACCATTATAAAAGATTTATGAATGGTTTATAATCAGGTTATTAATTTGGGTTTAAATCATTGATAGACAATTTTAAATATGTTGTAACATAGTTGTTTTTTTATGAATGAGTCACCATTTAAAGTACCATTTATAGGTGGGAGCCTTGTTGTAAAGTGGTACCATTACTCCTAACAGGTGTATAACAAGACATTGTGTAGTTCACTGATTATCCCAAATGTCTTTCATGCAAAAGCACGATTAGGTTTTGCACCCTCTGCGATGTTAAAAAGGAGTTGTAATTTTTGCACACATGAGGATTTTGGAACAATAATGGTGAATTTGGCAGAGGGCAAATGAGATAAAACAGCAAAAAACTTTTCTGTCTAATTTGGCAGAGAAAACGCTGAAAGCATGCAAAATACCTTACAGCACATTTGAGTTTAACATAAATGAGCACATTTCTGTAGGGTTTTTAAGAAAATACACTAAAAATACACTGCCATGTAGTAAAATCGGAATGTGCCATAGCGCAGGAACGATAATGGTCACCTAGGGAACCTTTCCAAAACAAGCAGCAATTGCACCCCTCCCTTCCCTTAAGTACTACATAGTCACATTTTGTCATGCTAAATTCCATTTCCATGATTTTTATTAACTTCTTATCTCATGCAATCAATCAAATGATATAGAACTGAATATTGCTGTAAGTCAAAAATATTATTTACATAACATAAAAACAATAAATTGATGCACTGAAGTAGTTATCCTTGCTAGGCCAGTCAGTTGCCTAAGAAGATTCCGGCAAAAGAAATAGATGAGTCAAGAAAATATGTAGAATTTGTTAGGTACTGTTGCAAAAAAGACAAGATGGCTTGGGGTCAATGTGTAGTACAATGGTCCTGAAGGCTGCCAGATACCAAAAATACCTACATTAAATTGACTTCCATCTGCTCTATCAGCACGATTTGCAAATTTTACGTCAGTAACCACAAGCTACAGTAATTCAGATGGCAACCATGCATGACAGCATTGCACTACAATTATGTTACAAGAAAAAAAAATCTCATGATAAATCAACATATGTATGCAAATCTTTGTCTTCATACATTTTTCCCATAACTATATAATTGCGCAAAGTGTATTGAAATTGAAATATATTTATTTGGGCAAAAAAAAAACGACTTAACTGTCAGGATCGGTTCCTGTCTGGCCCCGTCCCATGTGTCTTCACCCCTTTCGGCCAGCAGTTTTTGTAGGCCATCACGTTTGGTGTTACCGTAAAGCCATATTATTCAAATCACGGTCCTCGAGGTCCGAGCCCTGCCGGTTTCCCAGCCTTCCTTTACCTGTGAGCCGGGTGTGAAGCCTCTGACCAATCAGAATTAGTAATTATTAAACTTACTACCTGGGAGAACTGAAAACAAGGTCTGGATTTGGAATCGAGGTCCAGATTGAAGAGCCCTGCCCTATAGTGTATCCCTGCTCCTGGAGCCACTGCATGGCTTAATGAGCTAAGCAATCAGCCATCATCCGGTCTCCTTGTTTTGGTGTGGGTTAAAGGCTGGCCAGAGGCCTAAATTAGTTGCTTTTTTAACATTTATTTTTGGATTTTCTTGGCCCAACATGTGTTTATGTATTTCAGTGCTTTCAAAATGGCTCAGATGGCTAAGATGTCAGCGAGAAATAAGAAAAGAGATGCCATTGTATTTTAATAAGGGACAGTAAATGATTATTTTTTAACACACACCTTCGTGATTAGTGACGTATACCGCATGTAGAGGGGTGATCTGCAAACCAAATTTGTGGATACTGTAGGTACCATTTCAAAACCACAAGACAAGTAACTAGTATACATTCTAACATGTCCAGCAAATCTTGTATACTGGCGCTGAGATGCGAATCGTAAATGTCAGGGCATGACAACTTGTTGATGATGTGTAGAGATATCGGTACAAGGTGGGAATGATGAGGGATGCGGGAGGGAATTAGGAGACACATTCCGACGGAGGAAATTCACTCACTGGGCAAATTACCTTGGCTGCAAATTTACTGCAGCTTTAACGACATGTTATTCACAGTAAGTGTAGGTATATTATTGGCTGACTGAATAATTAACTTATGTATTACACTTTTACAAAATATTGGGTAGGTTTGTACCTACCTAAACTGATTGCCGCAATGCCACTGGACATCTACATGTAAGCACATTTAGGCTACTCAACTGGCAGATCGAAACACCATATATTCCTGACCGTGTGATTGATCTAAAAATCTTAAACCTATTTGGCAAATGGCTCCAAAAGCAGAAGCCTGTCAACAACTGAAAGCACTCTTTACAACATGAAAGATGTTAAGGTTTTTTTAAAAAAGATAAATATTGGAAATAACGATATTTTTATCGGAAGGGTTTTTGGATGTAGCCTAGACCTCTGTTAAAATGTACGCTCATACTGGTACTGCCATTCAGGTAACAAAATACTGCATAAAATAATAATAATTAAAAATAATACCGCATTATGACTTTAAATTTAGCGCAATGCATTAAAGTGATATATTTTACAGTTGTAACAAATACACAGCAATACAATAAGTAGTAATAAGGATTTCTATTCACCATAAATATACTCATGTCTTGTTGGATAGATAGATGAACACCAGTTTGATTCTCAAACCTCTCCTCAGGGCACCCCAGTTCTTTAAAATTTTACCACCAGAACAGATTATTAATTAACTTAATCAGTTAATAAACTTCACGAGATACTGATTAGCCAAACAAGGTGTGTTAGTTGACTTTAACAAATATCATGAGGTATAGGATAACTGGAAATACAGGGTGGCCATAACTTCTGCACAGTAAATTACTGGCAATGAAATCAGACCATTTAAAATGCTGAGATACTCTGTTTAGTACTGTTTCTGTGGACCTATAAAAAAGAAAGTTGACTGGTCATTACCTCTAGATGTTGTTCAGTGCTATTAGTTTGAACTTTGCTTTGTGCCCTGATTTGAATGATTTGGAACAGCCTCTGCTCACACAACCTGTTCCAAATCATTCAAATCAGGGCCATCTGCTGTAATCTTCATTAAAAGCATTAAGTTCACTCAGTTGATGTCTTTGCCTCATCACTTCTTTGCTCATTTCCGCCAGTATTTCAAATCTCAGAAGTCTCACTAGAAGCCATAGCTGTAGATTGACTAGAGTTATTCTTTACAGTGCATTTATATATTTAAGAGATCCTCTTTTGTGAAAGGCTGAAAAATAGCATAGATATAAATTTGTCTATCCATCATCTAATGGATTATCAAATACAGGGTTATAGGTAACCTGGAGCTTATAGAAGGAAGCACTGGGAGCAAGGCAGGGAAACATCCAGCATCCTAGACAGAAGACCACACAATGGCAGATGGATGCTGAAGGACCAGGGAGAACCGCACAGAAAGGAGACAAAATGCGAACTCCAGAAGCACCTAATGTATGTGAGGCAATGGTGAGACCCACTGAGCCAATAGTTCACACTTGTTTCATATTCACTGTAATGAAAATACAACATGCTTCCATTCATCTTCTAATCAGGGTCACGGAGTGGCTTGTGGCCTATTCCATACAGCAACGGACGCTTCACAGGAATATCATCTGTTCTCCAAAAAGTTACTGATATCTTGTAGTATGACTAGAACACAGTTTTGGTTCCCCAAATCTTTCCTCGGGAGGTCATTCTCTGTGTTTCATGTATTTCACAACCAGGTTTCACTTAATGAACTTAATCTGTTAATTAATCTTAGGTGGAATTGCTCAGCAAAACAAGGTGTGCAAATTGCAAAGTTCAACAAATACAATAATATGAAATTCATCTGTAGAGAAAGGATGAAATCTAGAATAGTGCTGTCAGCCATCAACTATATAACAACACACTCCATTTAAATAATTTAAATTTTTATTCAGGAAGGAATGCTGGCAGAAAACTGGGAGTGTGCATAAAACTATCCAGAAGCATCTGTGAGGTACCTCACTTAATGACATCTGTCCTTCAGAGACAGCCTCTCAGCTCTTGTCTGCCTCGTGCTTCAACATTAATATTTCACACATCACTGCACCACAGCGGCAGAGGAGTCACTGTGATTTAAACTGTTATTTTATAGGCGATCGTCTTATCCAGTCACATATCCAGCCACCTATTTTCTTACGCTGGGTTTTGGTTTACAAACAGCCACCTATTTGTATCAAGATGGTAACAAAACTTATGTTGAACAGTGTCTCTTAAGCACATTATGGACAAAATTCTCAAACTGCCAAGATGAACTGGCTGGACAAAAGGGTACAACCAGAGAATGCAGTTCTAATTACCTTAATCAAATAACTGAAAGAAAAAAAATATGACTTTGAAAACCTTTGGAAACTGCAAACAGTATTAAGTGTGTTTGGAAAAGAACTAAGCATTAATGTTTTTTGTTCATGCCAAGATTGCCAAGAAGAAGTTCTAAATTCCATTTGTAATGTGTATTTTAGTAAGTGTGCGGTTCATTTTAATAAAGGAGATGACGGTTCTTTTAAAATAAGAAATACGTCTTTTCTTGCAATTCAGCAGCAGTTTGAAACTAGCACTACAACACAAAAGTGAACAATTTACGGGACAGTTTCGCATGCTGACAAGAGACATTCCACGGTTAACATTATATGGCTGTGATGTTTACCATTTACAACAAATTCATGATTTACATTTATCCATATTGTGGTGCAAAGCGGTAGGTGGCATGCTATACTGAGTAGGTGGAATATAGCCAGCAAAGTAATTGACTGTGCCACCCAGGGATGTTCTGAAATGGTTCTCCTCTAAAGCTAGAGGTGTTCAGGCTTGATCAAACCAGGAGCAAGAGACATGGTTCCAATACAAAAATATATATTTTAAAGGCAGCATAAAGAATAAACAGGACTAAGGCAATGTGGAAGAACACACACCTATACACATCTCAGCTGTCTAAGACATCAGATACTGCAGCACTGGCCGTCACCTCGGCCTGGTCCAGCCCCTCGGGGCTTCAGCGACGAGGATCCTGCGAGCTGGAGCAAAACCACTACAAGGAAAAATAGATAAAACAAAGCAGACCACCCGTGCACAAGACAGACACACAAACACACACACACACACACAGTCATGTAATCATGTTACATGTTTTTGGAGACCGCTCATTCATTTCTATGGGAAAAATGTTAATACTAACTATGACTGTCACGTCGGACGATTTCGGGCGGACAGAGGTGGGCACGAGACGTGATGAAGGGCAAAGGAATGGGTTTATTTGTGGAATCAGGGCAGGAGAACAGGACAGGCACACAAAACAGGCAGGCTAGACTACGGGGGCAAACACGGGGCAGTACTCACAGACGACCAATGAATTACACAGATAACGGATCTAGGGAAGAAGACTGATACAGACGCGGACTAAATACAGGCGGGTAAGGTAGGCACGGATAGACAACAGGTGATTACAATCAGGATCAGACACGAGGTAACGAGGGGGGCGTGGCACACACGAGGCTCGGACGGGCGGATGATGACAATGACAACCTTAACCCTTACCCAGCCCTAACCATAACCATAAGTAATCAAACATAATACAAGGTATAAAAACTGGTATTCATCACATTGTGGGTACATTTGGTTCTCACAAGGTAAGGTATATCTGGACCACACACACGCAATAACACTGCAATTTTAAAGCAGCCACCAGTGGTGGTTCTAGCGTGCATGGTGCCCCGGATGAAACCCTTGTACCAAATAAAAATGTGTGGTTACAGAACGAATGAATTAACAAATGATCATACAAACACACACACCACTCAACAATGTCATGTTTAACAAATTTAAGACAATACAAGTGATGGTAATTTTACAAGTTGCTAATTGTATTAGTACTCTATAAACTAGAATTAGGGCACTCCTTCTGACAAGGTTAATTGACCCACACTCCCCTCGTTTCCACCAACATGGATCAAGTGCTGGTCCTGGGGCTGGGCTGGTTCTTGCTTGGTGCCTTTTGAGAACCAGCCTGCATCATTTCAAAAAGAATGGATCAGAAATGTTGTATAGACAAAAATGAAAGTAAAGTAAATGTTAATCTGTACTTGATTTATTTTGATTGATTCGATTTATTTTGCATAACCAAAAAAAAAAGGTTTCCAGAGTATGACTCATTGCTTACTGTCTTTATTGCCTGTATCCATTTTTGTCTCCCCAAAGGCTCCTCATCTGTGTGTGAGTTTATTCTTTATTTTTGCTTGTTGTTTAACTGCTGTCCTTTTAAGCATCACGCAATAAAACAGTCTGCTAAAAACTAAACTTTGCACAGTCCACCTCATGATCTTTTCGCCACTCAAATGCCATAACATTTTATTTTTTCAACCTGTGACATATTTATACTTTACTGATACTGCCAAATTCTAAGCCCAGATTTTTTGTGGTGCCTTGCTGGGTGTCATGCTCCGTCCGTGAGAGCCCCATGTGTGCCACACCCCCCTCGCTCCTCGTGTTCAGCCCCTGATGGAAACCACCTGTCGTCTATTTGATCTGATTGTAATCCCCCGTGTCCTGCCGAGTCTGCCCCGTCTTTTGTATTTAGTCCGCTTCTGAGTTCGTCTCCCTAGGTCTGTCATTGTGATGTTTTGTGGCATTTACCCTGTGCGTCCTATAATAAACCCCGTGTATTCTGGATATCCCTGCCTGCTCTCGTCTTTCCTGCCCGACGCCGCCAGCATCCAGGCACGCTGCTAACCCGCATCGTGACACTGGGTCCACTTTTTATGCCCCTGAGCCATTTTTTTGCATTGGAAATGCATGGAACCAGTGCCAGATTGGGAAAAAGTCCATCACCAGCACTGGTAGCCATCCACTATCTGCCATTGATCTTTTTCTACTCCCTCCTTGTCTCTTCTGGTGTCCCCTTCACCTTCCTCCTCACCTCTTCCAGCAGTCCCTCCGCCTTCCTCCTCACCCCCTTCGGTGTCCCCTCCGCATCCTGCCTCACATTTCCTCCAGCTCCAGCCTCGCAGTTGCTTGTGGCCCCTGCTGCTCCCGCCTTCTGCCCGCCGGGGTTCCCTCTGGTTCCCCACGCCCTTCACCTCTTTACCCCCCATGTTTGTTCCCCTTCCTTCTGTTTCACTATTGTTCCCTCCCAGTCCTTTCATTCCTGCTTTTGTAAGTGTTGTCCCTTCGTTGTCCCCTTCCTTGTTGTCCTTGGGTCTTGTGTTTCCATCATTGATGTCCCTGTTCGTGTCTGTGCTCTGTCAGTTGCTGTCTGAGCTATTGTCCTGCTTCTCCCTTGTGCCATGGTGGTTCCTTTTGGTCCATTCCCTTTGACATCCGATTGTTGCTAGTGTTCCCTGTGATAATGTCTACCCCTGATCCCAAGTCTTCCGTACCTCTCTCTCTCTCTCTCTCTCTCTCTATATATATATATATATATATATATATATATATATCATACCACAGATTTTCCATTCTGGTATGGTGGCTTATGTGTAGCACTGTCGCCTTACAGCAAAGACAAACCCCTGGTGAACTGGCATCTCAAAATTCAGCCTTACTTGAGTGGGCCTGGGTGTTTCAACACTGTACTTTCACATTAAAATGTGAAAAGGGTCTCATTATAATGAGACACCTGGGCAAATTTTATTTGTTCTTTTATTTTACCTACTACCATATTTGTAACTTGTATTCTTGCATAACCCCATATTGCTTAGCTTAGAGTACACCAGTTTCATTTTTATACTCCATCCATTCCTCCTGCTGCTTTCTTTCCCTTCTCTTCCCTTCCATAATTTTCTTCATGCCCTCATTCACCATGTTTGCCATCTGTTTTGTGAATAGGTTAGGTGACAAAACAACCAATGGCAAAATAAGTTTTTGTGATGTATTACCTTTCTTAGAAATTTATTTCCTCCTAATTTAGGAAATCGCTATAAACTGAATAGATGAGACATATCATGCATATATTTTAGCTGTGAAACAATAATTTATCTAAATTACTTATTTCAAGTTCAAGTATGTTATTCAAAATATTTCTACAGTTTTCCACTATTATGTATTTCTATGTTGTTTTACAGCCAAATCTACTGACTGTAACATCCATGTTGGGTATGCTAAAATGCTAATGATACTTATTTGGGCAATTAGAAAACCAGCATCCATCCGTCCACCAATTGTCTGTAACCGCTTGTCCTATTCAGGATGGCTGGGGGTCTGGAGTTGGTCCCAGAGGCTAAGGGCGCAAGGCAGGGAACAACCCAGGAGAAGGTGCCAACCGACTGCAGGACACATTTAGCAAACCCCTACTTGAATAATGTCAAATAAGTCATTTTTTATACTGCCATCTGTTATGCTTAGAAGGTGTCACGATCCGTCCGTTCCAGCCTTATGTATGCCACGCCCCTGCTCCTCATATGCACCTCCCAATGGAAATCACCTGTTGTGCGTTTAGTCTGATTGAGTTTCCCTGTTGTCTTGTTAATTCCTGGTTAGTCCTTTGTATTTAGTCCGCGTCTGAGTCCGTGTCAGTAGATCGGTCATTGTGATGTGTTGTAGCGTTTACCCTGCCTGTTCCTTCATTAAACCCCGTGTTTTGGATACTCCTGCTTCTCGTCGCCTTGTTTACCCCGCGCTACCTGCATCCAGGCACGCATGCCTCCGCGAACGTGACAGAAGGAAACACCAATATGAAATTAATCTGTATGTATTTCTTCTTACCTCCAGGTGAAAAATCTCTAGATCCAAATATAACCCAAATGGAGATGTTTGCTCCTATCTTTCTTTTCAGTATGTATATAGCTTGCTCTGGTTGATGTTTTTTTTAAAATTATTTTTCCACCTCGTAAAAATTTAATAATATAAAAATATGCTATTTTTATTTCAAGCAATTATTCCTTTTATTCTTACCACAGTGAGATTTTCTATGGAAGTGCATTGCATTCACAGAAATACAAAGAAATGGGAAAAAAACTAGACACCTCATCTCATAATTATGACTTGCTATCTCCTAATTACAAGAAAAGACCTCGTAATTACGAGATCAGGATCTTGTAATTATGAGAAAAGATCTCGTAATTACGAGATTGTAAGTCATAATTACGAGATGCCTGCATACCTGCCAAAAATTCAATTTTTTCCAAGTTTCTCCAATACCGAAACCTTCCTGTTCTACTGTATTATTATAATTATAAGAATTATATTTATTTATTATATCATTATTACAATTACAATTATTATTACTTGTATTATTATTATTATTAGTTCTCAAGGTAAGCTGATGTAATTTGCATGGCCCTCAAACTTTATTATGAATAATAATCATACACGGATTCTTAAATTTAGTATATTTGATGTTACCCAAGTTGCCTGATTGTGTGTAACCCATATGACACAATGTTGCAAATTACAGTAGAGTACCACATGAAGGAAAAGACACCAGTGTTCAGTATACGGCAGCCACTCAGTATCATTACACAACATTTGCAAGGCTCTTTCACATGTTTACTAATTGTTTATTAAACGATATGCACATCCCTAAGTGTCACATTGCTCACGAGTGATGTCAACTTCCACTTGGACACATTAATTTTGTTTTCATGTGAATGTTGTTTGCTTGAAGTTTAGCTCAGCGACAAACTTTAGCTTAGTGTTTTGTAACTTGACTTTTAAAAGACTTATATAAATGTATATTATGTCAATTTTTGTAGATTGCGAACCAAGAGTTTACTGTTAGGTTACCATACATCCCAGTTTCCCCGGACACGAATTTTCATTTTGCAGGGTGCTTAGGATAAGCTCATAAAAATTCATACGAGAAGTGCTACCTGATTGGCCAGTGAATGTGAAAAATCATAAATTTTCTGATCCCTGGTCCTATTTTTCATCTCACCAAATATGGTAACTGTACAAAATACTCACCCTACACTCCAATTGAATACAATTTCAATCCATTTGTCACTGCAGCTTTCCAACATCAAACCCACTTCAAGGACTTGTGTGCAGGTGCTCACTGTGCAGCAGTTGTACGGAAATGAATTAGCTAGCTAGCTGAGCTTGTGTCAGATGTCAGGGCAAGGCAGTGCTAGTCTATACAAAGATAAATAATTCAAAATTAATTTGGTTATTTGTCCTTATTTGTTTGTTGGCTTATTCCCCGCCCCAGTATCTCAAAATTCATGTGCCAATGCATGTTGACATACTGCCTAGAACATTCAGTAACATTAATATTTTCCAGTTGTATCAAAAAGGAAATAAAAGGAAATTGTTACCTCCTGAAAGTATTTTAAATGGTTCCCGTGAGGGGACGGAGTGGTGTCTCTGAGGATGGGGATCTGTGCCAGCAACTGTTTGCTGGTTCAAATCCTATGAATGCCCGGAGTGATTCTACTCCATTGTACCCTTGAACAAGGCCTTTAACCTGCATTTGCTTTGTCCTGGGTATGATGTTAATCTACATGCAGCCCTATAGGAGGTCCTCCAAGTTACACAGAATAATATGGGAGTTGGTGGCAGGATTGGCACTCTAGCCATTTAGACTATTGTCGTGCTGAGGTATCACCTGCTACATGGCTGCACTCAGGTTCTCATCCCTGAGGTGGTTTGTCTTGTGATAGATGCGGCTATGTGCTGTAATCAGCATGTGCTCCTTACCTCTCTCATGGAAGGGTTTGTAGGCTTAATGGAGCTTCAGCTACTGGTAGGACCTCCCTTGCTGAACAGAGCTGTGAGAAGAGGCCAGGCAAGCCATAATCCAACAAAGACCCCCAATGAAAGACACCAAGAAGAGCATTCATCACTGGAACCAAACCTAAGGGTGCTGTTTTCCGGCTAGCTGTAGCTGTCTTGTGCCAGAAGAAAAGTAAGACAGGTGCATGAGGAGGAAAGTCCCTGAGAGAACAGGCCTTGGCAATGTATATTAACTTTAGAAACATGAAGTGCTACTGCAACTCACTTGTCAGGAAGGAGCCTGAGTTACCACGTGAGATTAGTTAGATATGGTTGACCTTACTTCCACATACAGTGTGGGCTCTGGAACCGGACCTTTTCATTGGGTGAGAAGTCTCTTTCTCATGCTGTAGTTCGCCATGGTAAATGGCAGATGAGCAGACATTTAGAAGTACTAGGCATAGATACCTGAGATACTTGCAGAGCCATGATTGGGAAAAATGGTGTCCCAAATCTAAATCCAAATCTAAAGTAATGAGTTGTTATTAGCAAGCTATGGATTGTCTATGAAAATCATCTTTGAGCACAAAGATAAATATACTTTATTATTGTGTGTGTACTTTTGGATGAAGAGATGACCAGAGCTATCAACCAATTGCCTCTTAGTAGTGAGTTACATTTGGTGCATGAGCAGGTTAGAAGGAGCAGGATGACCCAGACAAGAAGTCAGGGTTTTCTGAGAACGTCTAACTGAAACTTCTCTGTGAGACGAATTCCACTCATTGTCTTGAAAAATGTTAACATGTATTGAGGTTGGCAACATGATATTGAACAGGCCAGAAAGGCTGCAATAAAGGAAATCATGAACATGAATGTGGATTTTGGAGTTTTTTTGAGAAGTAGAGAAAGTTTTCGGTGGCCCCAATATTGTTTTTGTTTCTGAGTAAAACCTCAGACTGTGTTCAGCTGGGGAGGGGTAGTGCTTCTGAGGGTCTGTACTGTGTGATAGTCCTCTGTGAATGTGGTAAGTGTTGTGTTTGTATCAAAATCGAGGAAATATACTGATTGCGATTTTCATGGACAGGATATCGAGGTGCAGATGTAGTTGGACTGTCATCCAGTATTGGAGGCTAGAAGTGACATTCCTGCTATTGGCCAATGATGTCATGCTCTTGGCCTCATCCTGCCAGAAACCCCAGCATGTACTTGGATCCTCCAAATCTGATGCCATGGTACTCTCTGGATTTCTCTTTTCAGCTGAGGGTGGAGAATCTGCTATTAATGAATGTCGCTGTCAGGTGCTTTTGGGGTCCTGTATCATGGTGGAAGGGATGTGATGGACAGATGGATAGGTGTGGTGACTGCTGTTTTGCAGGTGCCTGGGAAGTCTGTGGAGTTAAGTCACAAGACTTACAGTTTACGAGCTAATCCACATCCTCAAGGTCATCAGTATAGACAAATAAAATAAGGTTTCTCCAAAGGGTTGTTGTTGCGCAAAATATGCTACTTGAATGACTTCCATCCTGTTCCCACTAGTAGGAGTATCCCACAGAATGAGCTATAGAAAAAATACTTTATATACTGCCCTGGGGACCATTATCAGGAAAATGTGGTGGGAAAATGATGATGAAATTGTCAGAGAACAACACTTAAAATACATTTGTCACTTTTAATCTTGTTTACTTCCTCTTCCCACAACTTATATCTGAGTAATGGAAGCAGTTAGTTGATAGCTAATTTTCAAAAGTCTATGTTTCAGCTATTTAAATATATGAGAAAAATTGCAGCTTAGTTGCGTAACAGCTACAATTGATTTTCTTACTTCTGAAAGAAAACATGAGACATATGACACATTCATATGAATGGAATAAAATCAGTGGTAAGTGGTGCTTTGAATTCCTTTAACTGGCAATTTTCTAAGGAGAAATAGAGAATTTCTGAACATTTCTGCTTAGTTTGTTATCATTTTGCTGCTATGTTGAAATAACAGCAACAACAACAACCCTCTCTCCTATGGAAGCTTATAAGGTGCAAAATTCAATTGGCAATGCAATATGCAAAATGGCAATACAATATGCAAAATGACA
>JABFEB020000124.1:11049290-11059378 GCA_019775895.2 Stomatorhinus ivindoensis | reverse complement strand
TGTCATTTTGCATATTGTATTGCCATTTTGCATATTGCATTGCCAATTGAATTTTGCACCTTATAAGCTTCCATACTCTCCTGCTGTTCTCTCACAGCTGTGTTGAAGAGTAGGCCGTACAAATTCTAATGAGAATAGCAGATGCAGAATAGGAGAATAATTATTTTATCTGATTCTTTGCTTTCGGGTGGGGGACCCATTGGTTTGTAGTGGAACAGTCCTCTTCAAAACTCTTTAATTAGTCTGCAGTAAATATTCTTCTGTATGCTAAATTATTAATAAATTATGAAAGCTGGTAACAAGAAAGATAAAACAAAGAAGCAATTATTTCTCATAATGATTGCTTCTCAGAGAATAAGTAAATTCTTAATAGCGGTACTTTATGTCACAGGAAATTATATTATGTAATAAATCAAGGAAGAAATGCATTCGATAAAATGAACAACATTCATGCTTCAAATGGGAAATGTATAAATATAATAATAATTATTATTAATATAATAATGATATTATTATTTAATCTTAACTTACTATAAATAAGTAACAAAGAATATTAGCAGCTTACCTATTAGTAATAATAAGATGGAGCGCATTTCAATCCAGGATATAATTCTTGATAGAATTCTTGAAAAGTATTTGAAAAGTATTTAAAAGTATATGAAAGTATTTTTGGTAACTATTTTACACACAAAATCAACAAATCACTATTTTCCATTTCAGAATATAGTGCTTTAAAGTTTGAACATAAGCTGAACATAAATATTTGGTAAATACTACACATACCTTTAAATGATTTCAAAGCTGTGACCCCTTATATGCTTTTACACTTTTTTAGTTTTTTTCTTTTTGTTTACTTTAAAACTTTTCTGATTCAGACTCAACTTCATTGTCAATAGAAAATGACACTTTTTTTTGCAATACAGATACTGTATCACAAACGGCGTAAAGATGATCAGAGCATCATGTAAAGCTAATGGATAAGACGGTTTTACCTGGTCAAGGTGATCCAGAAATAACATAGAATAGCTGAATTTTAGTTGAATACTATTCAATTCTTCTTCATAACCCAGTAAACAGTTTCTTATATACAAATATTTATTGATTCCAATATATTTCCATACATTTGCAAGTTAAGGTCAACACTGAAATAATAGCACTAGGATAGGCTAGTTGGCCCTTCCTACACTCAAAATCATAGTCAACTGGAACAAAAGTGACCAATTCATTAGGATAAAAACCAAGTTAGAAAAAATACATAAAGACATAATCACACTTACGAATCCAGAAAGAACAAAAATCACCCAGGAACAGTTTCAGCAAACCCAACCTCAAATTTCTGTATCATAATATCTTGTAGCATGTGTATGTTATTTATGTCTTATTGCTGATATTTAGCAAACACCCATGAAAACTGCTGTAAAAAAATGGTAATGTAAATAAAATAAAAAGTCCTCCACATCTTACGTAAAACTCATAAAACCAAAAATCATATTAGAGGAAAACATATGTCTAAAGCACATACTCATTTTTCTCTTTGAAGATGTATTTAATTTAGCTTGCTTCCACCCCCAACCAATCTGTCATTGCATTTGTACTGTTCAATTTGGCCCAAATTACAAAAGTGTTCCTAGAAAACAAAAATAAAGCATTTTGAAGACCAGTCTGTTTAACACAGAAGGGCTTCCTTTGACAGTATTTTCTGAAGTCTTCTGTAAAAATTGTTTTCTGCCATTATTCCATAACTGGTATTGAAGGCAAAATATTCACCATATTTAAGAAGTTTGTATGTCTTTCCAGGGAATTCAGTGATCCTTCACAGGCAGTCTTTTTCTTGGTGAATAAATAAATACATATAAATAAATATAAATAAATATGCTGATGTTAAATAAATATATAGTCAACTAAGTTCATTTGCCATGACATACGTGTTGTAATTCTCATATAACCCCCCTCCCCCCCACCCTTGTGTAATGGTAACGAATCTAGAGGTTCAGTTTTTACACGGCAAAAAATGTAATTGGCACAGTGAACACTTGCTTATAGGAAAGGAGAATAGACACATAAACAAGGAAATATATATTAGATGCTGGATGTGGCCATTTACTTTCCAGTAATGTCAGGTTCTTAAAGTAACAGTTGCCAAGTCGCCAGTTTTTTTCTATAAAAGTAACGTATTTCAACCTTGTGTTTTTGCAATTAAACAACTGAAACAGGGCATGGGTTGGGGGCTGAGGATGCAAATCAAGTTTCCTAATGAATTCTCATGGGACGGGTTGCAAGCACAGTGGAATGCTGGGAGTTGGTGTTTTGTGAGGGTGAAGATGCTAGGAGGCATCCTCCTCGAGGTGGCTCGGCACATAAAAGCCAGCCAGCTGCCGGAAGCGAGGCCCCCAGTCGCTGAGGTAGGAGAAGTCCTGCTCGGAAGCGGTGGAGAGGGTGTGGATGGAGCTGAGGGAGAGGGCAGGTGAGCTGGAGCCCTCGAAAGCGTACGTCTGGAAGGAGTCATAGGGTGGTACTGAGAGGTCGGCGTCTGCCTGCTCCACCTTCTTGCGGATGTAGCCTCGGAATAATGAGAAGTCCGCTGGACCCCCATCTCCCGTGACCCGGCTCTGGATCCATTGAGGCAGCGAGCGCAAATCTGGCCCTGATTCAGAGCCTTTCACCTCGGGAAAGTCATAGAGGCTGCGCAGTGCACTCATGTCATAAGCCTGTGTGTCCTGCTCACCACCGCCCTCGTCGTTGTACTTGATAACATTGTCACGCATGTCCTCCTCATCCTCAGACATCCGCTGGCCCTTACGCTGCCGCTTCAGCGTCAGGATCAGGAGCACTAGGACTTCAAGGGGAAGAAAAGCATAATTAACATACTTTTACGCACAAGTTTTGCGCAACAAAAGCAAATTTGGTGGTTTTCTATTATACTGTCCAGAATTCCACTTATCGTGATTCTGCAAATAGTTATCATTACTACTTCACTGTTATTTACAATGTCTATATATAACATGAAATTCATTTATTTGTACTCCTGCATGATCCATATCTTATTATAATAACCCATCATGTGGGAAAAGACTGAAAAAGACTGTGGGAAAAGGTTGTAGTAATGCAGTCAGCCAAATTATTCTTAGACATTACCGAAACGTATACAATTTAACTGTCATTACACGTGTAAGTCGTATATAATTTATTTAATGTTAATTTTTCAGATTCATATGCATATATTATTTTCAAAAATGCTGGCCTCCTGTATGCAGAAATGGACACAGTAGCTAGCAGGATTTATATTTATTTAAAAGAAAAAGTAATAAACCAGAGGGATTTTGGAGTATATTAATGTAAATATGTTGTCATCAACCAACTGATTGCGATTTACAAGTCGATCTTTAAGAAATTCCTATTCGATCGCAACAATCAGGATGTCACTTTCATGCTGCCATATCAATTAGCATGTTTCTCTTTGAATCATCAGGTCACCAGTACATGGGTTAAATTAGTATTTAGTTTGTTTATTGATTGATTGCATCGCATTGCATTGTATTTGACACTGAAAAACAATGCAGACATCCCACCTCTCCCGGATGTTTTGGGAAAATGGCCTGAAATAGACAGAAGCTCCCTGACACCCATGAATGATGCACGAAGTCACAGAAATCCGTAATCTCATTATGCAGTGGCTGTAAAATTAGTCAGAAGAAGTTTTGCCACTTGTTTCAGAGTTGGGAAGCTGAGCACGTGAGCATTACTGGAGAATCCAGTGAGGTAGTAGGGCAGGATACGAGCCATGACACAAATGGCTTAAGCATGCTTCCACGCTATACATGAGAACTTTCTTTTCCCATCAGGGTTCTTCACAACGTTGTCTGTTTCACTTTGAATCAAAGACATAAAGACCTGAAAACATGGCCTGTGGAGCTGAAGCTGGTAACAGCAGTAAAACAAGAACCTGATCTCCAGGTTGGAATGAGTACTGGATCGACTACTGATCAAAGCAAGACTTCATATGAGACTGAGAGCAAACTCAAGAGCATTTAGCTGTCTCACAAACGATATTTAAGCTCTCATAAAAGGAACTGACATAATTTGAAGAGACCATTCTTTGATTGAGCTGAGGACAGAAGCTTTTAAAGGACCACAGACTCAATTCAAGGACTCTTGAATGGTGAATAAGGGGGATTCCCTCAGTCCTTCCAGTCTTTTCCTTGTGCTAAACAATATGTTCAAAGCACGACTTTTAATCTTTGATGAAATCTCTCTTAAGCTCTATGTGATTCTGGATGGTATGAGCTTGAAACTTGATATTGCATGCTTAGCTGCTTGATCACTCTGCAAAAGATCCTGGGTATGAAGTTTGAACCTCGATCTGACTGGGTATATTTTGGCAAAGCAAATGTACAAAACTTGATGAGGGTTTTCACTATAGTAAAAGTATAGTAAAATCTTTGAGAGGGCACTAGCGGGTAGCTTCGGGATATCTGGATGCTGCACATATCAAAATCGAGAAGTATTTTAAAACAGATTTGTTTTGGGTAATGGCGCAACACAGTCAATTAAATTCTCTCAGAAGGTTCACCCTTAAGTGATAAAGGCTTTTGAGGGGCAGAGAGAATAACCTGATTGACAAGTATGGCAGGAACGACAGAATTGAGACATGAGATGTAAAGAAAGCCCAAAATAAATGTTTCAACAGGCAACTGCATGTTTTTCTGACATAAGATGACCATACAGCCCATGGCCATGAGCTACACGTAACACATGGTGCTTAAAAGGCTTAGGAACAACAACTTGAAATATTGAACTCCACTCATGTTCAGAGTTGCATGTGCACATCACCATCAAAGAAATTCACCACAGGGTAGTGCGGCAGCTATGATGTATCTACAGTGAAAGAGATGCAGTGATATCCCAGACAAGCCCCCATTTTTGTTATGTGCCAGCACAACAAAAAGTAGAAAGAAACCACTACTTTGTATGTGTCAGTAATTTTATTAGCATTGGGAAAAGCTGCAAGAGTTGTCCAGGCCAAAGAAAACACCTCTAACCAAGGACATAACTGCATGACTCTGGGTTGAGCACCAATTTAAGGGGGTGCAGGGGGTTGTATGGACTGGATTTGATCTTTAGAGGGGAGAGTGGGAGTTACAACCCCCCATCCCGCAATAATTTACACCCATGCCTCCAACTAGATAAAAGTGCTCCTTTACCGAACCCAAACAAAATCAAATAAAAAATACAAAAAACATACCTCCCTAACTATAGCCAAAAACATGGAGAAAACGGGAAAAATGACATGTCCAGCTACTGACAGTTGACACAATCTTCATAAATATATTCAAGCTATCTGCATGAGACCCAAAAGCAACCAAATCCAAAAGGGTTAAGCAAAATCAAGTGGCATGCAATAACAAGGTCAAACAGAATCAGAGAAACTAGAAAGGACTAGTTGTAGCGGTGTTCCCAGGACAGCTTAAAACCTCATTCTGCACATCTAATTTGTACTCGCCACACTCATCAACCTATACAATTTCTATAAGAAGAGGTTGGATCACCTGGAATTGCAACAGTTAATACTCATGTTCTTATCGAATGCTCTGAGTCCATGTGACATATGACATGTAGGCCTGAAACTACACTTATCCATTTATGTAACCATTTTCCCCAAGTAGGTAGTCCTCAGTAGCACAAAAATGAACTGTCTTTAAATCTTCCAACCTTATTGTGTGTACCCACAATAATCAATCTGTATGATATATTTTTTTGCTCAGTGTTTTGTTAATTTTGTTATTCTTCTCATCTCAGTAACTCTTGCCTGTACTTCTGTTTATTACAGAAATAAATGGTAACATAACAAAACTGATTAAGTACCCCAGAGGCAAATTTGACAGTTTAGACTATGAAGCTGTATAATTTGAGTCCATCTTTAAACTAATTTAAAAAAACAATTAGAGAAAATTATTATGTTATGATAATGAGTTTGTGACAATGACCCATGTGCTCCTCTTTGTATTAATTCCACATTAATTTGGGGATTGAACATATAAATATTTATGATTCTAAGCCTTAATATGAGGTGTGATTAATCACGATTAATCACAGAAAACTGTGCGATTCATTAGTTATTTTTAGAATCGATTTCCTGCCCTGACACGCATATATATATTATATGACTGGATGCTGGTATGGAGGGATGATCCACTATGTTGCATTCCAGCACAAAGGGGGTCTTTGAGGTCCAGGTCCAGGTACTAATCTTCATCCATACATTACGCCTGCAGAGTTAGTAAAAGACTGGACGACGGATTCTTGAGTCATTATTCTAACAAGATCAAGGATCTGATCTGACTTTCTCTTTGCTATCACTGTGCAGTGCGGCTTCACCCATACAATGTCTTTGCGAAGTTTTAAAAAGATCCATGAAATTGTTTTTGAGTTATCTTAGAAAGCAATGTGTCTGTGGTGGTGGTGGACAGGCGTGAAAACCATATATATTCCCTGGAGTCAGGGGAATATGATTAACAATAACCAGTTGCACAACACATTCAAAGTGTTGCTTTCTCTTCATTGTTTGGACATGACATATAAAGGTAATTATAAAACAAGAACCAGCCTATCCAAACTGAGAGGTATGAGATGTAATAGTTGGCAGGTCCAAGAACATACAGACATAAAAACAGCACCCAACAGGACAGAGCAAATCTGTAAGGAATACGACAGGGTTTTCATATATCAAACTTTTTGTATATTTCATCATGAAAAAAAAGAATATACACAAAAAAAAAATAGTTTCATCAAACCTTTCGTATTGCACATTTCCCTCACAAATGTTGGAATCTTGTAAATGTGTAAATAGTCACGTGCCTGAGATCCTGCCCGTTTTCCACATAAAAATAACCATAAATGATCAATGCAAACGAGCTGCTTTCTCATATAATATGCAAATCAAGACTTTCTGGCTGCCAAGACTGATGATATCGAATGTATAGTAAAAAAAGTAGGAAGACAAATTTTGAACAGTGTGAGGTAGAAGCATGACAAAATGTTATATTTGGGGGGGCTAAGCACATTTATCATAAACCAGAAAATGTGTAGACATGCTCAAATTGGAAACAGCTAATGGTATCAAAATAATGGCATGGAAAATATACATTTTTTTAAGAAATAAAAAAAAGTCTATTCTTGGCTTATACTGTACATGAGGTGTGACTGGTCAGTTGATCAGTTGACAATACATCATGGAAACAATCAAAAATATATATTTTTTTATTGAGTAATATGTGAGTAATTACTGTATGCATAGAGCTTGTATGTTCGGGTTTCCTGGGAGTTCTCTGAAATGAAGAAAAAGCGTGATGAATAGCAGTACACTTCAAACTGATAACGGCAAGGCAGGAGAACATATCAAGGCTTCCACTTTCCATGTTGTATTATTATTTTTTTTTCTCTGCAGTTAGACTTCTGTGCAGAAAGCTGACACTCTGTCACTTAGCTGTGGCACGCTGCTGTTCTGGCCTTTAAGTGACAAATTGAGTTTTTTGAGTTTGTCAAAAATGTCAGCAAGGTAGTACAAGAAGGTACTTTCATCCATAAAATGTATAGTGAATGCGTAGATGCCGCATATATACTATATGTGTGTATGTCTGTGTATTTTTTCTTCTTCTTTTCAGGGTGTTTCTATCTAAGTCTGATAAGTAAGTTCAGAACACTCTGGAATCACAGAGTGACCCATTTATGAACCTGTACAGAGTTGGTCTCATCAGCATTCGAGAGACCAATCCAAAACACAGTTTATATAGCAGATCACTCCATGGCAGCTGGTTTGTTGAAAATGAGTGGAAGTTAGTCATTCTCCTCTCAGACACGAATTTAGTCAGCTAAGATTAATGATGCAGCATCGGTGGGCCCAACCATTGAATGATGAACAAAGGTTTTGTTAAGATTTAACCCTTTAGCTGCAGATCAACATTTTCAAAAAACTTACATGACATATAACCTCTCCAAAATGGATATTATAATTACTTAAAAACCCAATACTAAAGGCACTCTGTCCCTTTAACAGCACAAAAGCAGCAGAAAGCAAGGGTCAGCTAGTGTCTCTGCGGCAGTTGGAGCCTTGCTGTGAAACCCAACACTGACATCACTTTGCCAGCCACAAGATTTGAACCAGCAACCTTCCACTCATGGACACAGAGCCCTAATCCACAAAGCCACACACTACCAAGGTCAGATGGCATCCTAGGCTTGTAATCTGAAGGATCTGCAGGTCCCTTGGACAAATTATTTAGAAAAATCAAAACAATCCAAGCCATGGTTTTAACCCATTTGAAAGAGATGGTTTGGAGATGTCAGTGTCCTGACACCCTATTTGACCTGGAATAGCATATTTGCAAAAAAAAAAAAAGAGCAAAAATCCGCAAACCCAGGTGTGAAAAACTTATAAAGCCATAACACAGAAGACTCAAAGCTTTAATAATTGGTTCCAAAGGGCTCCTCTAGTATACTTGATCTTAGAGAATGAAAGCATACTAGAACAGAATGTTTCAATTTTAATTTCTTATTATTGCTCGATAAAAATATGTATGGCCCTTCAGTTCAGCCAATTTAATCCTTCCATGAGTCTTCCTTATCTTGGTCAGGGTCATGGGTGGGGGGTCACTAGGTAGCAGTATGCATTGGTGGGGGGATCACAGGTCACACAATAAGCAATTTATAGATGCCAGTTAATCACACTGCAGCCACAGCAGCTGGCTTCAAAGCTCCAGCCTTAGCTGTGTATGTGTTACACATGGAACCACTGTGCCACACAACCTTAGCTACTCAGACAGTAATGTAACAATATTTGCAATTGCTTAAGAGAGATTAACAGTTTCTGAAGTTGCTGTGTGGTCTGATTTACAGAATCTATACTTTGAACCACTTTGAAATTACTTTTCACTGTTTACCTCTTATCTCCAAATAACCCGATCTATATTTTAAGGCTCCCTGTCCCTTTCTTTACTCTTCAGGTCTGCCTGACAATTCTGATAATTACAGTATCTTCCTTCTGTGGAGAATTTTGCTTCATAAAATACAAAGATAAAATGTTAATTTGTTTAACAATATCACAAGCAAACCTCACTCTGTCTCTTTGTTATATATAGAGCAAATCAGCTAACAAGATTTGACCTAAAATACTTAATGTAAAATGTTTTCATCCATAAAATGTATAGCAGTTGCCACATATATACTTAGTGTGTGTTTGTGTGTGTGTATTTTTGACATTACTCTCAGCCTAAGTCTTGGGAATTTTTTATAGCTTGAGGTTTCTATATCAACATTGTGACATGAGGTTGCCATAATAAATAAATAAATAAATAAATAAAAACAAAAAATATATATAAATATACACAATGTATATACAATAAATATTTAGCAACTACATTGAAGTTGTGGAGAACAGGCTCACAAGCTTATGAAACTATAGCAGAGAATGGCTTTCACACTTCTTGTTCTCTAAGTACATACTGATTCTTTATAGTCTACAAAATTATTACAAACTGTATATTTTAATAACTTGAGCTGGAGATACAAATGGTGGGTGGACCATCTGAAAGACACAGTTCTGATATGAATCAATTTGATGATTTACAGTGCATTTGGTAGCATTCATTACTAATATAACACAAAAAGGAAAGATCATCATATACAGTATGCTCTCAATTCATCGGTGTAGTCAAGTAAGTTCAGTGCAAAACTAAATATTTAATTTTTAAAAGGACACCGATTCAGTTGTTTCTGTGTAGCTCAAAGTCATTTCATATTTAGAAAAGTCAGATCATGAAATTTATACACTTCAATTATGTCAGACAATAATAATAATGGATCTGGAAAATCAAACTTCCAGGTAAACATTCTGAAAAAATAAACAAAAATATCAATTTAAATATTAAATATCAATATTGAGTCATTCCTTATTCTAACTAATATTCTAGTTATAAGAGGCACAATGTCACAGTGGGCCTGCGTTCATAGTGGGGAACCATAGGGTTCGATTTTAGGACCACTATTGTTCCTAATTTACATAAATGATATAGACACCAATATATACAGTAAAC
>JABFEB020000124.1:10979049-10993675 GCA_019775895.2 Stomatorhinus ivindoensis | reverse complement strand
AGACAGACAGACAGACAGACAGACAGACACCAGAACATCAATTTTATCCTTCTGTTCCTTTGCAGTACATACCTGACAGGGGCATTTTCCACATCGGGGTCCACTGCGGTCACAATTCCCACCAGTGTCCCCACTCTCGCATCTTCATGCACCTCCATGATGGCCCCTGCCGATGGTCGAAAGAGCGGCGGCTCATCGGTATCCGACACAGTGACAACCACGATGGTCTGGTCCCGGAAGGAGCCCAAGTCCACAAAGCGGGGATCTACATGCTTGTTGACAGCTTCCACCACAACTCTATGGGTCTGCATGTTCTCATAATCTAACGGCTGTAAAGGGCCAGGAGGATAGAAAAAGAATATATTAATGAACAGCCATCACCCTACAGACAGAGGCAGCATGGGAGTGATGGGAACTCCCTGTCTATCAACAGTGCTGAGACTTTCCACAGAAGGGAAGCCCAGCACTGCTGACGATTTCCACTCAGCAGTGAACTGTGTCATTTAAGCATCTGTTAAATTTTATGGATAGTAAATTTTGAGTGCACTGTAAATCACATGCTAACTAAAATTTATATTATATTTACATTATTAAAACGTGAAGAACTGGCTAGAGTTAGTGCAAAGCTTCTACAGTGATGTTTTCGTGCAAATAAAGTGACTTAAATATATCCCTGATTTTGCAATCCAAGAACATAGACAATTCCCAGGAAACTGAACCTTATAGAAATGATATGTGCTGTGTATTGTATTCCAGGCACTAGAATGTAAAATATAAAAGTTCTTGAATTTGCATTTCTGTGAATTTCTGTGACCATCTATAAGGGCATCTTGCATGCAGTGTTTTATAACCCTAGTTTTTCAAAAGAGATTAGACTCGTCTTTCTAAAAAGCAATGAAAGTCAACGCTACACGTTCCATTTAAGTATACAAAATAGCATCCTGTTTGCTTTTTCAGAGAAAAGCAGGTAAAAGTAATACATAATCCCTCATGCGGAAAGATTAGAACAGTTCATCTGAGCACATCTAAGAAATAAAAACATTCTATTGCAGTCAAACCAATTCATTTGTTTTTGCTGATAGGTAAGAACAAGGCACAAATTCAAGAACAGGGAACAGGTCCCTAAATATGTCACTAAATGTATAAACTTACAAATAGGTAAAAAATAGGACCAGAAAGAAAGAAAAAAGAAAGAACCAATGAGCAAAAGGGAGAAGGTATGTTAAATGCCCTATATTATATAATAAATATGAGGGTAAAATATCAAGTTACTTATTCTTCATTACTCCAAATAAGACCAACATAAACTCATGACTGGCCCTTGTCTTGAAGTTATGATTTTCTGACTTTAGAGACCTTAATCTTCTCTGTTTCAGGTCTGCTTTATACTTACCCTAACTCGATAAAGTCACTGTAAATAGGCGGATGCATATGATTTTTTCCTTACTGGCATTTTTTTCTACTCTGTGCATAAAAAGCACATTAGGTCAGATAGAGGCCAAAAGATATTTATGTTACTCTGAATAGGTTCAGTCCCTCTTCCATTTATTTTAGTCCCACTCTCAAAAAATGGCTCAAGACCCAATGAAAAGCTAGTAGGGTTTTAGGTTTATATGAAAAGACAGAAACAGATGTACAGTTGCAAGAAACAATAAGTAAACCCTTTGAAATTACCTGGATTTCTGCATTGATTACTAGTAAAACAAGGTCAACACAATCAGACTAAACTCACCACACACAAACAACTGTATTTTTCTTGTCTTTATCGAACACATTTTCACTAATAAATTTTTGGAAAAGTTATTAGCACAAAGGTTCACTTACTTTGTCTAGTCCGCACTGTGCTAATAACTATTCCAAAAATGTATTAGCGAAAGGTGTTTCAATTAAGGAGACGAAACGGGAAGGGCGCGTCACACAAGGTACCTTGCCCTTTAAATAAAGGCACACAAAGCCTGGTTATTGACAGTTTTGTTCATCTCATCAAAGACTGGTTACTATGAACCATGTAGTGATGTTTCTTGAAGCACTGATGCTTTCCCACTAATTGTGTTAAAAAGTGGTTCATTTCTGGATGTTCCGGATACTCACTTCAGCCACCTGTCAATCAAAAGAGCTAATAAATAGGTTACTGCGACAACTGTCACACCAGTGTTATGGCAGCTGATGTTGGTAATTCTGTTGTTTTGTGCCGTTTCTAATCCTAAATCTGTTTAGTTTTTGCTCAGTGCTGTTTTTAGGTGGTTGTACTGTGTTGAGTTGCATTTGTTAAACATATGAAAGATATAATAATTATTATTTTTTGTCAAACTACTTAAAAGTTCACAATAAAATTATAATATTTATATTGTGAGTTATGACGCCAAATGTTTTACCTTCTAATAAATAATAGGCAAAGTATCTGATAATAATGATGCTTTTACTACACGTGTGCCAGTTAATACTAGTGAGCTGGACGTGCCTGTGGGACTGGACTGATGTATCCAGAATGGACACATGTAGAACAATACCTGCATGGAAATGAAACTTATGTGATGAGGTCAAAAGGGTAAATGTGCGTCACAGCATGTGTCATTTACGTTAAATCTATTTTTATTCAGATGAAGATTTTTTTAAACACAGCCCGATCAAACCCCAGTCCCCCAAGTGACCAGCAGTGTTACTAATCACTACTCTAACAGGGATTATTGTGCTTCAGACCAGCTATGTTAATAACATAGCAGGATTACAACTGCCAGCTAAATTTCACCTTATTAGTTGATACCTTGCAAAATGTGGTCATATAAGACATTATCTTCTTTTAGGAGCTGACTCCATCTGCAGCTATCACAGCCATTACCCAGCACAATCTCAATAATTTTTTAAACCCTAAATAAGCAGGTACCTTAATTATAGAATTACGCCAAAAACATTCCATGAGTGACAATATTTATTAGCAACTTCATGGGAAATAATAAGCACACAGTCGCTTTTAATAAGCAGGACTGGCAACACTGAAGCTAATCCAGTTTTACTGTATAGTTTCTAAATGAGGCCGCAATGTTACCAACACCATGATTCAGTTAAAACAGCGGCAGGATTTCTGCAAGAAAAAATGCTCCCACACACGTAGGATAAGCTCAGCATAGCACTCAGCATGGTGATAACCCCAATGCATAAGGCTTCCTTTCGGTTTATGTAGGATTCGAAATTTCTAATGAACCCTATGGGAAATGAAGCCTGGTTTGCTGATGATGACGTGATTCTCTGGGAATGATACAAGCACTGAAGTGAGGCTTCATCTGACGCCCCTCCCATTCGATACACGCTTCGAAGCCTCGACTTCATGTGCCCCTTCAGTAGTACCATGCCTTGATCCACTGTCACAGGACCTTAGAAAATTAGTGGAGCAAGACCAACATCTGGGGATTTTTACCATCCTCTGTACTTGTCTTCTTAGTACTGTAACTAGTCTTCGGCAATGGAAGGTGACGTAAAATAGGTACACGAGACCACAAGAGCAGTCAAATACAAATATTGGCTCCAATAGCGCAAAGGCTAATCCTGAAAGAGGGTACAAGCAAAAGACCTACTGAGCAGATGAGGCAAGTTGAACATTTTGGCATGAATGCACAATGCAATGTTTGGAGAAAAAGGGCTGCCACACGCCAACTGGAAAGCATAGCGGAGGAAGCATCACAGTTTTAGTCTGCTTTAATATCAAGACAATTTAAAGGTGACTGTAAGGGCAGCAGTCCTTGACCTCAAGCTTAAAGAGAGGCTGGGTGGTGCAACAGGGCAATGACCCAAAGCACACAAGTAAATCAAATGAAGACTGGCTGAAAAAGAAGACCATTTGTGTTTTGGGATGGCCAAGTCAGGCTGCTGGCCATAACCCAGGTGAGATACTGTGGCATGACCTGAAGAGGGCTGTGCAATCAAGACAACTCAGAAAAATTGCAGACCTGAAACAGATTTGTATGGAGGAATTGTCCAAAATCCATCCGCCACATTGTGCAAGTCTTACAATCAGCTACAGGAAACATCTGGTGGAGGTTATTAAAAGCAAGGATTCATTTACTTTTCCCAGCCTGCACTGCGAATGATTACTCAATGTGCTCAATATAGACATGGAAAGATCAGATCTCATTTACTACTCATAATTGCTGAAATCCAGGTAATTCCAAAGGGCTTACTTACTTTTTCTTGCAACTGTATAAACTAAAATTATTGAATTTTCTGGTTATTTTGTCCTTGTATATGAATGATTTCTATTTTTGACACACGGGCCACTAAAGATGGTATGTGGGTCTGCAGGTAAGGCCCATGTTCAGATGGCCGCTGGTTTGAATCTCATGTCTGGCAGAGTGATGGCACTGTTGGGACATTGATCAAAGCCCTTAAACCCAATTGGCTGATGCTGCTCTTGCATTTCACCTTTGGACAAACGTGCCTGCAGAATAAACAAACATGATGTGCTTGTAAAAAAATTACGGCTGCTTTTCCAAGCACACCTTCTGGATGGTGATGACCGCTTCCTGCGTCTCCCCGTCTGTAGACACTCGGAAGAGCTCGCCTCCGTCCTCAGCCCTGATCAGGTAGCTCATATCTGTGTTCTCCCCCATGTCGGCGTCAGTGGCCATCACTCTTCCCACTGCTGTCCCAACAGCCGCACCCTCGGAGACAGAGAACTGGTACATCTCTGATAAAGAAGGGTGTAGAAGGAGATGCAAAGGTGACAACACAATCCTCAAGAGCTAGGAGTTGGGTAGTTCATAGAAATACAGCCAAAGTGAACCATTTGCACTGCCTAGTCCACAAGTATAATTACTACTACTTACAAAAACAACAATGGCACTCCAGTGGTTCAGTCTGTGATGCAGTTGTCTCTAGAATTGGAGTTTCTAGCCTAGGGGTGGGGAACCTGGTCCATGGAGGGCCAGTGTAGGTGAGGGTATTTGGGATGACCTCTCATTCAGCCAATAACCGTGGGTCCCCAAGGCTGCAGTTGAGAACCAGTGTGGGGTTTCTCACAGTTCCAAGTCCTGCAGTTAGGCTATTTGGAGTTTCTAAATCATCATAGTGTGTATCTGTGTATGTGTGTGTCTTGTGGTGGGCTTAGCACCTAGGGTGTATCCTTGCCTTGCACACTGGGACAGGCCCCACATAGTCTCATCCATGGTGATGTTTAAGTGCAACAATAATCAAACATGATATTAACTCCAAAATTATTTTTTTTAAATCACATGATGATTGTATAACCATGCAGACAGTATCCATCCATTTTCTGTATCCAATTGCCCTATTTGGGCGTCTGGAGCTCATCCTGGAAGCAACGGGCACAGTGGCAAGGAATAACCCAGGGTGGGATACCAACCAATCACAGGGCTCACTCACACACCATTCACAAACATGAACAATTTGGTAACTGCAATTAACCTCAGCATGTTTTTGGACTGTGGGGGGAAACAGGACCAGCCGGAAGAAACCTCACAACAACAGAGAGAACATGCAGACTCCACACACACATAGTGAGGCAGCAGAGTGCAGAAGCCCAGTTTCTATTTAACTTATCAAAGATATAAAAATACATTGACAGATGAAACAGGGAAGTCAAATTACCTTTCAGTCCCGTGATATGTATTTATTTTACAAATGAACAAATAAAAAATAATAAATAAACAGTAATATGACAATGAATGTCTCTAAGTAACATATAGAAAGCTTTTCTTTTTTGTCCACAGCCTTGGTAACTTTTTATAGTTTTGGCTAAACTCATTATGTTTGGAGTATATTGCTTACTTTTAAGTTCTAAATGGTACACTTTTCCTAAGAGCAGACAATTGTTCATTAAAATGTAATGAAAAAAGCTATACATCACATTCAGCTTCCGAACAAATAAACCTCAGCAGCAGCAATCAGAGGCCAAAAATAAAGTTTAATTATTTTCGTTAACATGTAATATTTGCTTCCTGACCTATTGAAAAATGGTCAGCCTCTGCTGTCTGTTGTATTTCCTGATAAACAGATAAAAAAATATTGAAAACAGCAAACAAATCAAAAGTAAATGAGTCAGTGTGTGCTAAATATCATTCTTTCAAAAGGGGGGAGAGGGAGAATTGCAAAGCACAAGAAGTAAGGAGTGATCTGGGACAGTGCTGAGATAACAGTGTCCCTGCTGTAATAAAAGTAATGCTGTTCTGCACATAAGGGAACAAGAGCGAGGGAAGACAAATGTGTCATGTGATCTCCAGAGAAAAGCACAAGTGTCCAGGCTTTTATTTTCTGGCTACTGGGTAAATAAATGTATTCTCTCTAGTGATCTCTGATACCTGCATCAGGGTAGAAAGCACTTTCTGTTTCCTCAAAATGACACATTTATTAAGAACTGCTCCATTTTTATTCAATAGATCTCAATATTATTTCAATCTAGACATCCCTCTGTGCCCATGAGATCAATATAAAGATCTATATTCTTTATTGTTCTTTCTTTCATACAGCTGTGTGACAGAAGTGAAATAGCATTGCTCAGGTCACCTTCATTAAATTTATACATACACACAATAACATGTACAGGTATTTTATGCAAGAATGAGTTATCAAATACAAACATATGACCTATGAACTAAATGGTGGGTGATCAGTCTTCCAATAGTGCATTTAAGCCATCGTAAACACATAAGCTTTCAGATGATCTAACTTCTTTCCAGTCACATTCAGAGGCACTTACTCTGAGGGAAACGTGGTGGGTTGTCATTCACATCTGTTATCACTATTGTCACTGTAGTCGATCCAGAGAGCCCGCCCATTTGGCCTGCCATGTCGGTCGCCTTGACAACCAGCTCATAGCGGTCCTGCGTCTCTCTATCCAGATCGGCCACCGCTGTCCGAATGACTCCTAGCGGAGACAGGCGAACAGTGAACATCATGTGAACAGCGCAAAATTACGTAAATACATGTGTGCACTGTCCCTTCTTCCTACTTCAACTCCTTAAGTATTCCATTAGGTTATTTCGGCATCATTTTGTAATTTGCAGATTTAAGGGGTCTAGTGTTTTTGAGCTCTGACGAAAATGAAGAACATTAAAATCCTGGAAAAAACAAAACCATGCCAATCAAAAATCGATGCCAATCAAATGCTGCAGCAGTAGCTCAATTTTTAAATTATATTTTGTTAAAAGTGTAATTTTCAAATTAAAAAAAATATTGTACAATATGCTGATTATCTTATAAACTGATGACAGCCTCTTAAAAAAGCAAATAGAAAAATCACAGAATTATAAAGAAAATGCTATAACAATAGCACATTTTTAAATTTAGTTAATGGGCAATTTTCACTAACAATAAAGTCTCATTAACAAGTAGCATCGAGAAAAATCACAGTGATATAAATATACAAAAAAATTCTGATGTGTGCCAGACATAAATAGGTGTTGCCCATAGGTTTAAGGATTTAGATCTCATATCCAGTCCCAGAGAAAGCAGAGTTTAGCTGTGTTAATACATAGCTGAAGATGGACATGAATTCATACTGCTGGTATATGTGCCTCACTAGAAAGAGATACACCCTTGTGGTTAAAAGAGATTTTTAAAAATCCTTTGTGATGAAACTATCAGTTTGGATTCTTTGTAAGGCATGTGATTCTTTGCACAATCAGACTTAAAAATGTCATGGCAGCAAACACTGTATTGCATTTACAAAGGTGGTGATGAAACTATAGTTCTCCAGTCAGATAGTAACAGAATTATCAAGCTCCACGAATTCAATTCTACCCATGTCTTCTCTGTAGCTAGTTCTCTTTATTCTAGGCATGTTGTATGGTCCCAGAGGAACAGCTCTGGCAAAAATCGGCAGAAACCTCTAAAGATCCGAATTTGAAGGTTTAAGCGTGAGATCTCAGAAAGGTAGAAATATCACTATTACTACACCAGGAGGAAATATTTTCATCAACCATATAATTATATAATCAAGATGTATTTATAGGTGAGCTGAGCATTGTCTGCACATATTTTGTGTGTGTTTGTATATATATATAAAAAATTATAATGCATGTATTTGCCCTTTAAGAGGATGAAGTTGGATGGGGGCAGTGAATCTCAGATGTACACACAGCCCCATTCTGTTAACCCTTTTCCCTATTTACCGATGACTGTCTGCTATACAGAGAAGTAGAGAACCGGGCCAGACAGACCCACAGGTCCCCAGTGTGGTGCTAGTGGGCTGGGCGTGCCATTCATCATCCAGGAGCCAGAATAAACCAAACCAAAATGGGGGGGGGGGGGGTTATTAAGTTCAGTGATTTTCCTGTAAGGTTTTTTATCATTTCAGTAATTCATATACAAATAATGTGTATATTTATAAGCAACTGGAAAACAGAACCTAAGAAACTTATATAACTCATGCGTATGTAAGGACTTACATAACTTATACTCACAAGAAAGACAACACAAGCACCCAGGTAGGGCAGCCTTCCGGCGGATGGTCGGCCATGTGGCACCGGGCTTACCAGTCTGGCTGTCCACGGTGAAGTACTTCTCCCCCTCAAGCACACTGTACACCACCCGGGCACTGCTGCCATACGTGGGGTCATCCGCATCCGAAGCCGTCACCTTCATCACCGACGTACCTGTGAAGTAGCTATCATCAACCCTACTGCACCTCACACAGCACCACCTAAGGTTACAATGGTCAAAGTCACACATGTAATAAAATAAATTAACTTTGCATTGTATCACGGTTTTTCTATGTGTGTGTGTGTGTATGTTTGTGTGTATGTTTGTATATATTTATATGTATGTATGTATACATGAGGGAAAAAGAATACAAAGTCAATAAAGATCATTAATGAAAACTCTAAAGCACAAAATTATTCTCCCTTTACCATACATATTAACAATATTTAGGTTTAGACTGTAACCAGAATTGTAATCTATATGTAACTCCGCAGTTGACGCAAATGAACATTAATGGATAAAACTCTTCAGGGCAACCAACATTTAACTGCATAAAACTTTCTCTGAGGAAGAAACTGATGACACCTTGTTCGTAGCTTGGAAATGTACGGCCGACGGCGCTCAAGGGCAGCGAGACCGCCTCTTTCCCTGTGACGCAATCGGTAATCGCTGACAGCTGGCCGTGTCCGCAAAAGGTCACAGCTGCAGCCCTTCCAGAGACCTGTCATGCTCCTGTCCGGCGACATAATAGCAGCCAGGTAATTACGCTAATTAGAGGGATGTGTCAGAGAGCTGTTTGTTTCCTGTCACATCGTCGCGGGTCTCGAGGGTGCAGGCTGCGGGGGCGGCCGGAATCATCCTTAAACCGATCGAAGCATCATCTCCAGCTTCCGTGATGAGACGCTGTCTGTTTGTCTTTCATTCTGCCCCCCTTCTCGAATAAATTCTACAGCCTTCCTCCACCTGCATGGGCTACATCCTTTATATTCTCTTTGGAGCTCTGGCCGTTTTTAAAAACTGATTTTGCATATATTTACGTAACATTTGCAGGCGTGTCGTTCCTCTCGCGCAAACATACATCTGGACCCTGTGTCATCAATAACGAAATACCAGAAATTCGTCGCTGACTTTTATTTGGTTCGACAGTAATTTCTGTTTTCTCTGACTTATTTTTTGTGTCCCCAGGAAAATCTATTTGACTGTTTGAAATATGTGAATGCCCTCCACCCCCACCCCGATGTAGGGAGCCTTGTCCCATGGGATCTTAAATCTTTTACAAGCCTGTATAAATGCTGAATCATTCGCCATGATGTTAAACCAGATTAGATCTATTTTGACGAGAAAAGAAAAAATGAAAATTCCACATAGTTCGAGCAACTAAAACTTACTCAGTTACATGGGGTGGTAAAGAATGTTTGGTGATGTGTTTATAAAAAAACATTTTATGTTACAGCACATATAAATTCAATTTAGAATTTCTCATGTGCATTTATGAATCAACTTAAAACTGCTTATAAAGAATCAAAAATAGGCTTCCCCCAAAAAAAAAATAAATAAATAAAAGTATGAAATGTGAATATGTGAAGTATCATTGCATCCAGTCTCCCCCTTTAGAATTCACTGTTAAAAAATGTTTCCCTCTCTCTCTTTTTTAAGGTTTCTGCAACATTTATGATCATTTGTTCAAAAGGAGAAAAAGGATAAAAAATTAATTCCACCAAATACACTAGGGCCACAATAAGCGGAAAAGGCAAACCACCAACTCACGCAAAGGAAAGGAATTTAGCATCAGACTAAGCACAAGATAGGGTCTGGCAGTGACGCCGATCTTTGCAGCTCAGTAGCTTTGCAGTCTGTGTTTGTCTCTGTGCTACCAGCAAACCTTCTCTGATCCAAACACTGTAAATGATTCACTCCCACACCGTTTCTGCATCATGCTAAGAAATTAATAGTTATGCAACATTCCTTAAAAATATTTTTTTGCTGCTGGGATAAACTCTGTTCTTATTAGGACAGTTACCTCTTAAAGGTGTAAAATGTTTGACGTTTTTGGAGTGCCATACCTTAATTAACTGATACTACTGTATGTGCATTTTTACATCACGGTCAAAAAAGTGTTTTTAAATTCATCTTAAAAGTATTCTCTGGTAAGCATTCTCCAATATTCACATTTTGTTTAAATTTAAAAAATCTGTTTCTGCCAAACAGTATATACATAAAATGTGTCTTTTCCAAAGCTCTCAGAAACACATAATACTGAGATGTGTGCTTGCTGAACAGGATAAACTTCACTTAGAAACAATTTGAGTAATTCAATTCATTGCTGCTTCAATTGTTTCAATGTTTTGAGCAATTTTTAAAATTTGTGACTTCATTTATCATATTATTCAAATTATTATTTCAAATTGAAAGTATATGGGAAGGTTCCACAGACCAGACAGAAAACTGGAGTGAGTGGCTGTTCAGCTAATCGTGTTGAAGTTTTAGCTAGCTGATGGAGGCAGTTATGTGGAAAAGCATTTGACTCAATGCAGCTTAACACATTTGAAATTCATTTGCAGGCTTTCAGTAGAATAGTTAAGTTACAAAATCGTGGAGCATCAGCAATTTCAGGAAGTCCGTGCACAGTTACAGTAAGTACACTACATGGGTACATGCACCCCCTCTGGTGGAGGTCAGTGACCTTTCGATAGGAAGTTTTAGAGAGCTGACTTCCACAATGTTAAAAGCAGTAAGAATGTGAAGTAAGGGGCCAAAGAAAAAAACAGCATGTGACCCTAAGGCTCTTTTCTAAGCTTTGAAGTTCTCCTCTACTGCTGTACATACAAAATTCCAAATATGCTGAATATTTATATACAAATATTTCTGATGGATATTAAAATGACTCAAAGCACAAGCTGAGGATACGATTTAAAAAAATTCTTAGTTACAACTTCAGGTACATTTTAAAACATGATTCAGAGAGAATATGTTTTGCATATTGATTCAGTAATTCAAACAGGAGATAAGATTAATAGCTTTACCCTGTTTTTTTGTTTTTTTTTGCAACCTTCCTCTAATTTAAGGGTACCAGGTGGAATACCGGATGAGTCTCTGGGATTTCGACCAAATTGCGCTTGTTGCCTGTCTCAGAATGCACCATGATATTCCAGTCTACAGCTTAACCTGAATTTCTTTGGTAAAAATAATTCAATGAATTTTAACGGTTAAAACAGAAAAACTGCAAAACATATAAGTTGTTATTTTTGAATTATAAATGTGGCTATAAACTAATTACATTCACAACTGATTTCATTTCAGTGTTTCTCAACCTAGTCCTTGGAGACCGACAAACAGTCTACGTTTTTTCTCCTTGTAGCTCGAAGCAAATACGTGGACCACCTGGGGATCCCTGAGGACTGGTGTTAGAAAAACTGACTTATACAACTTGACAAATTGGTAGGAGAAGGGTATATTTGCCAAATGAAAAGAAATATGATTGGAGATATTTTTTAATATGTCAGTTATTTCGGTTTTTAAGTTTGTGTTTTTATGTCTCATCGTACTGTACTGCATTCCATAGCCCTTTTTACTTTTAATGACAAATGCTAAAAGACCACTAAGCATTATTCATCTTTAAATGTGTCACTGAGTCTTCAAGGCCAGTTCAAGACTGGCCCCTTACACATTAAAAATGGGATACATCATCTATTTTTTATTATTATTATTATTATTAAATGGGACGGTTGTTCATTCTGCACAGCTACTGGTAAGAGGAAAATCATTACTTTTTATGGAATTACTTCCTTATCTTAATTTTCCCTTGGTAGTAATCTTAGCTGTTTTGAGTTGACTGAGTATGCATTTGGTGAAAGCCCTATATAAATGCAAATGCTTTTTATTGTGTTCATATTAAAAACTTCAACCCTTCATAAAATGTGGCCTCAAGTTTCATGCAAAGTCGTTAGTTAGTTAAACAAAAATACCTTAATCAGAAACAAAGCAATTTTGAGTAAATATGTTGTTTATGTCTCTGGATTGCCTAAAATATCAAAACGAATTTCATTTATTTAGTCTTTTTTAATCAGTTCTGCAACTTGGGTGAAAAGGAGAAAATGGCAATTTTCTGTTTAGTTAGGATCATTTATACAGTTCTGAGATGAATAAAATTAAGAGAGTGAGGAAGTGAACAAAACTGACATAAGATTTGTTGAAGAACTGGTTAATGTTTAACTGCATAATGGTAACTCTATGAATAATACTTGTACATTCAGGCTTAAGTTTTCTAATTTTTTGTGCTCTTGTCAATATAAATCCCTTCCTGATAACCCTAAATTTGCTTACTTTTCAGCAGAAATACTTTTATATCAGATTGACATTAATGTATAGGTATTCACATCTTAATATGTTCTAATATTGTACAGATTATTCAATTGTGAAACTGCTACTCCCATAGTAAATAGAATTTATGAAACTTCTTTAATTCGGAGAATCAGTCTTATGAAGCTACTTCCGCTAGCCTGCAGGAATCCCATTGATACTGATCAATACTACCGGAGCTGTTCTGTTGTTAACTCAGCATATCGCATGCTCCATCTTCTGATTCCTTAATTTGTGCAGCACACTCTGATAGAGGAGTTCCTAATTAGGCTTTTACTGCTGTGAGATCAGTCACCCAGCCATCACCAAATGGTGATTGTGCATAAGAGCCCCTGTAAAGCACAGATTTAGCATAAATGAATGCAGCCTTAAATATGCCATGCACATATGATACAAAAAGGCTGGATTTAAATGGGAAAACCTGGTGGGTGCATGTTTACTCATTTAACCAGAATAAATGAAATTCTATTTCAGTACACTATGAACAAAAAGAAAGTATGTGTGAACTTTGATAAGCTAATAATGGAAGTGAAACTGATATGTTCATTTGCTATTATTATTTTTCTTCTTCTTCTTCTTCTTCTTCTTCTTCTTATTATTATTATTATTAGTAGTAGTAGTAGTAGTAGTAGTAGTAATAGTAGTAGTAGTAGTAGTAGTAATAGTAGTGGTAGTATAAATAATGATAATGATAATTATCATTACATATAATTTTCCATTTGCTGTGATTAGAGCTGCTGACTCATTGATGGTCATGTGGCGATCATGTTGTAGTGCGTTTGAACTATGTTCTTTACCTGAGCTTCACTAAAGGGATTCAGCAACATAAATGAGCTCCATGTGGTATGACCCTGCGCCTCAGAAGGTGCTGTCATTCCTCACACCTCCGGGGCTGGGGATCTGTGTCCTCCATGTTTGATGTTTGTGGAGATCTCAGGTTTCCCCCTGAGCTGACTATCCCTCCGGTACTCTGGCTTTCTCCCAGTTAGTAATTGGTGTTTCTGAATTGGCCATGGTGTGGAGTTGTCTGTACATGGTCTGCAAGGGACTGGAATTCTGCCGAGGGTGCACCCTGTGCTGCGCAACACACACACACACACACACACACCACTGAAACCCCGTTCAGGATTAGCATCAAGTGAAAACGGTAGGAGTATTTCAATCATCAACCTTTGGCATAGACTGTGTCCCTGGCTAGTGCTTCTTATAGTTAGAGCAGATGCTACAAAAGGAAAGAGCACACACCTCTGCTGTCTGGTGTAACAACATAGCGTGAGAGGAAAAGGCATACAGAGAACTGCAGAGATTAACAGGGATGCAGGGTGCTTAGCAGAAACCACACTGCCACCCCACCCCGGCCAGCGTCTCCTCTTTCCATCACAGCTTGTCATTTAGCTATACTAAGCAGTGGATGTGAATTAGGGGTTCTGCCATTGTTTGACATATCAGAAAGCATCCATCTTTGGTTGTGGGAGTCAGTGCAGATTAGTAGCAACAGCCACTGTCATGTAAAACACATTAAGATACCTTGTGTGGAGAAAAATAGTACTATGAGAATACCCAGACAGGAATAAATAGCGTTAATAATAAAAAATATTCAAGTGACCCAGGTACATAAAGTGTGATATGTGATTGAAGAAGAAATGAATGAATTATTACCAGTTTTGATATCCCATCCATCCATGTTCTATAACTGTTCATTCTAAGCAGGAATGTGGGGGGTACACAGACTGCAGGGCGCATTCACTTCACACTTTAGACAGTTTGGGGCGGGGGGGATGGAGTACCCAGAAGAAAGCCCTGACACAAGTAAAACATGCAAGGGCACCACCAT
>JABFEB020000124.1:10945952-10966347 GCA_019775895.2 Stomatorhinus ivindoensis | reverse complement strand
AATAATAATAATAATAATAATAATAATAATAATAATAATAATAATAATAATAAATTACTGACATATAACGAAAGCATTACATAGACACTGCAGGTGTGGAGATTCAGCTAGCACAGACACCACACAGATCCACACTGATATGCTGAAATCTGTCCATGAGCCGACTGAATGAGCTTTACATTTTAGCGTGGGCTCCCTCCCACCATTCCAGTCCCTCCCCCTGTCCCAAACCACTCAGGTGACACTGAACAAGTGGCACTCATTACAGTTTTATTTTTGTATTAACTGCCATCAGGTGTGTTTTGTTCCATATGAGCACAACCTCAAGTGAATAAGTGGCTACTGAACAGGTACCGAAGGAGTTTCCACAAATACCATGAGAGTACAGCTACTTAACAGGTACTTCACTTTAACAGGTTTTCTGGACAAGTTGAGAAGACTTTAAAATAATTTTTTCGCAAATGTGTTATTTGTGCATTTCTCGAAAATATAACCAATTGATAAGAAAGTTGATCACAAGTATAATAAGGAGTGTAATAATCCTGCTGAATTTCAGTTAATTTCAAACACATAATTCTTGTACATCTGCTGTGGTAATCAAGTCCTGGGGGGCGTTTGACAAAGCAGGATGTCTCAGTTAGCTGGGATTACTTAAGCTAAACGTCATGATTGTCCAATAGGAATGCTCCTTACCTAAACTCTTTTTGGACGAGCATGACTTCTAGCTTATATCCACCATTCAAATTTGATCATTTCATAAGGATGCTTTGCAAGCTTATTAAACAGTGCACACTGCAGAAACAATTTAGTGAAAAAATGTGAGGCATTCAGCTGTCATGTTATTGAATTTGCGTAGCAATTAGGCAGCCTCCCATGATTCATACCCATGAAGCATAGGTTAGTAACTACTGTACATTGTGATCGGAATCACAATCACCTTTATTTGCAAGTACTAGATCATTAAACTTGTCATATGTAAAGACTAACAAGATGTCCAGAAAGTAAATTTGTATTCAAGGATTTTCGCATCCATAATAAAAAGTCAATGATCTATAATACTTGAAAAAAGAAGGTTGTGTAGAATCATAGAAAATCATCTGTCAGAGTACATCTCTTGAATTTGTCCTGAAAATGCCCTAGTTAGCTGTATTATGAAATGGCAATTTTCATTACATGCTGTTAGCAGAGAATGTGCAAATAGTGGCCACAGTACATGATATCCCATATTTACCAGGTGGTTACATTTTAGCATCAACAACAGAAATAAAGTGTTAAAGATTTAATACTCATTTTGGAGTATTAAAGTATGTTGCTAAAACAGCTGTATTCCGGTGGTGATGATAGCGAAGAAATGCCACTCTTGGAATAATTTGTATATTTCCTTTCCAACCATTTGTATCGCAAGCTAGATCACAGAGATGGGAAGAAGTGTTACATTTTCTCTCCAAATTTTCCTGTTGGGCTGGCGTATTACATTTGTGTAGATAATAGGGTGATTTATACTATCTTATAATATCACATGTAACACTGGAATGTTAGAGAACTGTGCTTGGTTTTTCATCTGTTTGACACACCCTGTTCTCTTCACATTAGCTACAATTTCTTAAACTTTGATTATCCCTATAAATGTACCAAAACCTCTGTAAAGGCTTTACCGTATTTTTGCTTAAAGAAATTATTTAAATGATACCCAATTCGCAGTATTTATTAATTTTTTGCTATCCTCAGAAACAGCTACCAGATGACCAAAAGGCTTGCTGCGGAATTTAATTTAAATTTTTATTCTTTTTACAACTCACACAACTCAAATTTGTATTTGTTCATGAGATATAGAATTAAAGTGTTCTCTTTCCTTAAAGAAACACGTAAGGCTAAGCCATTTATGAAGCACCACTGGAGCTGCTGAAAGGGTTAATGCTCAGAGGCAAAGTAGCAACTGCGATATGATTACTCCCCTTCACATGGGATTCAAACTGGCAACGGACACCAGTGACTTGATATTTGGCTTGGACTCGAGAAGACTGACTACACCACTAATAATAAATTGACCCTAGCACCATATTCTCAGTATTTTGAGGACACTAAATAACTTAAAACAGAGTTAAAAGTAACTCCACCCATCCATGGAACTCCTGAGGATGATGACCTTTAATCTCAACCTCGTCACACCAAAAGTATGAAGAAAAACTGCAATAAATGAATAAATGACCACTAAATGATTTATAAATCACTAATTAAATAGAGAATTATATCTCCCTGTAGGGATGTCGATTGCATATGGCAGGAAAATAATGCAACGGCAGGTAGAATATTGCATTTTTCCTACTTTTCATTTTGAATTCCCCCCGAAGTTAAATAAATGATAGCATGGAAAATATACACTTTCAGGATATCAATATTTCAAAAATAATAAAACGTTCTTATATCCAGAAACAAGGAGCTGTGCTATAAAGTGAGAGTGGGAATCCAAAGCTTGACTCTATACATTTAATCTCTTTACTTAATTTACCGTGTACTTGCTTTTGTGCAAAGGTGATTCCCACTAACGGAATATGTTTCAGGACTAATACAAATTGTCAGTAGTTTCCCATAATATATCATATTGGAAATAGAAAGGAAACATAAACCAATATGGAATAGTCATTATTTATTATTCCCCATGGGGAAATTCTCTTTTTGCTTTACCCCATCTTGCTTTCCATAAAACACACATGCAGGTAGTGAAAGTTTGGGGTAACAGTAAAAGGCAGCCACCTCTTGATATCCAGGGAGCTGGGGGATAAGGGCCTTGCTCAAGGTCCCACGGACATGTGACTGTACCACCGAGGACAGGCTTGAACTGGTAACCGTGTGATCATGGACACAGAGGCTTAACCATTTGAGCCTCACACCGCTGCCCCCAGGATCAGAAGGAGTGCTCGACAGGACCATAGATACCGTTTGTCCTATGGAGGGTCATGAGGTCCGGAAACTATCCCAGAAGTTACATGCAGGGAACAACCCAGGATGGGAGCCTAACGCAAGGCCCCCTCACCATTCACACAGGTATTCACGCTTATGGACAATTTGGTTACTCCAATCCACCCAAGTTTGTTTTTAGACTGCAGGGGAAAACCAGAGAAAACTAAAAACACAGAGAAAAAGACAGATCCGAACATCAAAAACAAGCAACTGAAGTACATAGAGAATTTTACACTAACACAGTATTCCCCTTTAGGTTAATTCCATGCATATTGATTTTGGTGACACACTATATATTTGACCAGCAGACCAGAGAAAAGCTCAAATAGCATGCTTTTCCAGCTAAACCTTAAAAATAATCAACAATACATAAACGATACAATCACATCTGGGGCATCTCAGAGCAGTAATGAAAATGAAAATCCACTGAATCTGAAAGATGCTATGATTTCATATCCACATTTCATAAACACCTTTATGCAACTCATACTCTCTAAACAGTCTGCATCCACACCATCCCCACTGGGACAAACATCCTTGATTGTACTTGTGTGACTCCTGCTTCTGTCAAAAAGCATGAAGGTGTTGTATCAGAGAAAACACTCAACCCCCAACATGCTGATCCCCACTTTATTTTCATAATCTCATATTTATGCCTGTCCTTAAGATTTATGTAAGTTTAGGGCTAAGTTTTGTTCAAAAAATGTTATAGAGGAAAAAGCAATATACATGGCGTACACAGTTTCCAGGACTCGCATCCATGAAAATTGACTATCAACAGGCCAATTACAATAAATTAAAGGTTTTGTGTAAAATTCAATACATGGGATCATAAAACAAAGACAAGCCTTATACAAAACAAAAACTACAGAAATAAAAACAAAACAAAATATATTAATATTTGTATTACACAGTAGCTACTTTATAATTAGTTCATGAATAAATATTCCTGTAAAAATATTCACCATATATAGACACTCCACTAGCTATGGTAAGATTTTAGAGAAAGCCTTTAATAAGAAATAAGATGTGTCTGATTTATCAGAACCATATCAACACTTTGAACTATAATTGCTCAGAAATCACATTATCACTGCTTCGCTAGTTAAAACAAAACTAACTAACCAGGACAGTTGCAGCTTTTATTATTCTTGACGTTCTCAGAAATGCTTGGGATCAGTCCTTAAGACAATCAGTCTTACATCTTGTAGCGTTGCAGATGGTAGACGCCAAAAGTATTTGTGCAGATAAGAAAAAACACAGTAACACCCACTGCAATATTTAATGCTGATAAACTTCATTTGAAAATGTGGCACATTTATAATTAAGTTGTCAGCCTTTAAATCTCTGTAGCATGGAAAACAGACCATGGATATGCTGACAGCTTGTTTTAATATGAATTCTATTTTCCCATAAATGTACTGCAAAAAGTGGGCTTTTGGTTCACCTGTGTTGGTCAGACCTGCTCCCAGTTCCCTGCTCACACTTCCCCTCGGCCTCAGGGTCACTTTGAAGGAAGAGGGTAATCTGTGTCTTAAGGGTCAAGTCACTAACAAAGTGTCAAGTGTCATAGCCCGTGACCAACATGTTTTGTCTACCTGCCTAGGACAACTACAGCGTAGCCTATTTTTACTGCAAGGGTGTTGTTTCAAAGCAGAATTACAATAGAAACTTGTGACATAATAGCACATGCACCAAATCTGAATCACAAATGAATGACAACAGTCCTTTCATGTTCCTTGGGTTACGCACTGTCTCTTTCGTGTTCCTTGGGTTACGCACTGTCTGTCTCCTCAGTATGTTTTCATGCACACGTTTTATAGCAATTGTGTAAGCTCTGGAAAGCGCGAGGCATAACATTTGGCGACATAAATAATATACTTGTATTTATATTGTACTTCATTGTGGCATTTGCTTAAGTGTCACCTTCTCTGGGGATACAGAGCTTTGAACATGCCTGGCTGGGGATAATTTATATGATCGTATGTTATTGGTGACACTCATGGGCATAACAGTAGTGTGGCTCTTTGGATAAAGGAACACAGCCCTCAGATCTATAATGGACTCCAGCAAAGCTATAAGATATACTGTATATCTATCTATATATTTCTACTTCCACTGATCTTTATTTAGTAACTAATTATTAACAAACACCCTCTCTTTTTTCAAAATGTGTTACAATTCATAACAACATTTGTGTCATAGGGATATCCATGGTTTTGTATTTAAGCTTCACATCACACTAATTACAACACGTTTATTATTATTATTATTATTATTAGTCGTAGTAGTAGTAGTAGTAGTAGTATTGTTTGTGTTTTAAATATGTACTTTAAAATACATTTTGATCTTTCGCATGATTTCCAATGGATTAATTTAGTCCATATTAATGAGAATGAATCAGTTGCACCAACAGCCATATCTTGGTTGCTAATTATTAAATCCTTCTGCATTCTTGGTGCTATTAAATGGTAGCAATTTGTATTAGTGACAAGACAATTCTCAGTGGAATTTCTATGAAAATGCCAATAATATTACCCACAGTGAATCAAATATACCATCATTGAATGTTTAATGCAAAATTCACTTTGGTACAGATGGTGAATTTAGAATTGATAATTAAATCAATATATAATAATTACAAAATCTTAGTATCTGATAATTTTTTTGGATAAAACAATAATCATGTCAGGAATAGTTACGTTTTATTTTATTTGTAAAGTTTCGTTATCGATTATGTGAATGAACTGAAATGAACCCGATTGAATGTGTTCAATTTGTATTAGTGACAAGAAAATTCTCAGTGGAATTTATACAAAAATGCCAATAATATTACCCACAGTGAATCAAATATACAATCACTGCTACTATTGAATGTTTAATGTAAAATTCACTTTGGTACAGATGGTGAATTTAGAATTGATAATTAAATCAATATATAATAATTACAAAATCTTAGTATCTGATAATTTTTTGGGATAAAACAATAATCATGTCAGGAATAGTTACGTTTTATTTTATTTGTAAGGTTTCGTTATCAATTATGTGAATGAACTGAAATGAACCCGATTGAATGTGTTCATTTACACAGCAATCTATATTTCATGCTATGCCATTTCAGAATGGACATTGTTGCCAGGTGATATGGCAGAAAGCTTTGTCAGAAGTACAAGGCTTGCAGCTCATAATGGCAATTTGAAAACCTATTTTTCAGCATGCGACTGATAAATTTGTTAGGAGCTCATCTTGATCGATCGCAAAGGCGGGTTCCCTCTTATAAACTCGCAGAGTGCAGTTTCCATGTGTTCCTTAATATTTTTTCCCATGCCCACAGGGCAGCTGTGTTGGATGTCTGGAAATACAGACTGTGGCTGTACCCTATTAAGGGATTTGAACATTTTTTAACAATTCTCGGGACTTGCTGTTATTACAATGATGTGTGAGGTCCTGAGGAATTCTGTTAGCACTGGTACATTTTTTTTCAGTCTATATCATAAATATGATGTCCGAAATATGTTTGATTATCTGAAAATACACAGTAAAGAGTTGCTTTTTATCACCTTATTTTAATTCACCGAAAAGCAAGGAATGCATCTTTTGCAAAGATTTAGCACGGTTTACCACCACAAAAATGAAGATCTGTATTTTAATAATTTTCTGAATAGTAGGGACTTGGGTAGAATTGGGTGGATGTAAGGTGCAAATGAAAGTAACATCTACTGCTGATCCTAACAGGCTGACTCTGCAATATCTATATTTTGATCAAATCTGATTTTGAACAAAATTACACTTTGTGTTCAGATTTCGTTGTTCACTCTTTAACCCTGAATTACTGTATAAAATGAAAAACAAATGTTTATGCTAAAAATTCCTGCCACTGAAGCAGACTGTCCCATTTTTAAGCTTGAGTTGGCCTCAGGAAATCAGCATTGTGGGTAATACTGCCTTATTCTATAACAACACCTGGAATCAGCACCTGGAAGCAATGGAAGTCGCTGGGGAGGACAGACCGGGATTCTCACTGTTACTCATGAAGGACTCATGAAGGGATTTTCTCCTACAGAATGAAATATGTTGTTTTAAGGGCAAGTTAAAGTAGATCATTTGGGAGATGCAACCCATGCTATTTTTCTTCACAATGCGCTGTTCCTGTATGTGCAGCTTTCAAACGTGTTTGTAGCATAGATGGTACAGACAGAAAATATATAGGCCTGACTATGAAAAAGCATCAGGCCAAAGGGCAGGATGCCAATTTGCTGTGTGGAGGTATTAAAAAAGAAAAATAATGTATTTCATTAGTGAATTAATAGGTAGGGTAGTTTGGCATCTTTGCTGAGCTAGAAGAAGTAATTCTAAATGGGTATTACAGATATAATGCATTGGGGGTATATTTAATGTTATATTTCCCTAATTAAAGTCTCTGATACCTTTGGCCCTAGATGAGTCCAGCACCACCAGCAGCTATTAATACTTTTGGCTCATGGCCTTGGCACAGCGCAACGACTCTGTAATTTTATTAATAAAACCATCCTTCTTGCCCGTGCACCCCCATTTATACGTTAGCGCCCTGCCTGCGTCGCGTCCCACACCCTCCAGTAAGGGATTACTCCATAATGGATTGCCTACCTACAGCCCGCAAGTCTGCATGCTAGCCAGCCGGCCGAACCATGCTGCACTATGGGATAAAGTCGCACAGTGACGCGGGTTGGGGGAAATTTCTGAAATAAAGCCCTCGACAACTGTAATCAGATGCTAATACCCTCATGTGCCACCAAAGGATTCTATCCACTAAGGTCTCACCTGTGATACTAGACTGCCATAATATATAATACATATATCTAGAATATGGGATACAGGCTGCCCATTGGCTACAATAAATTAGCTGCCATTTTGCATGAAATCTCATCACATTCGCTAAATATTGCATTTATGTATGTTTCAGATACGGCTGCCACTAGGTATATAGCTATCTCTTAAGAATTTGTCAATGGCCATATCACTCTGTCATTCTCCCCTGTCAGATAATGAACCAAGCAGAGCAGGTATAAATGACAGAAGCCCAGGAAACGCTGCTGTTAGAAATCGCTCAGATGGGTGCTCTTCTGGGAGTACTCCATAGAAGTACCAGTCCATAGAAGTACCAGTCCATAGAAGTACCAGTTCATAGAAGTACCAGTCCATAGAGGTACCAGTTCATAGAAGTGCCAGTTCATAGAAGTACCAGTTCTGTAGTGCAGTTAGGAGGATTAGCTAAACAAGTATGCATAACAGCTCCATTGCTATTATTATTCCATCCATCCATCCATCCATCCATTTACAGTCATCGCTTGTCCTACAAAGGGTCACTGGGGCTCCGGAGCCTATCCTAAAGGCTATGGGTGCAAGGCAGGGAACAAACCAGGATGGGACACCAACCCATCACAGGGCATACTCACACATCATTCAGTCACACACCATTCACTCACACACCATTCACTCACACACCATTCACTCACACAAACACACCTACGGGCAATTAGGCAACTCCAATCAGCCTCAGCATGTCTTTGGACCGTGGGGAGAGGACTGGAGTAAATCACATGACGACACGGGGAGAACGTGCATTTTTTTCCCAATTTATTGATGCCATAATATTAGTTTCAATCCGCACTCTAAAGCATTAGTAATGGCAGTGATTTTATGGTGAGTATTTTTGCACTTTGCCCATCTAGCCCACCTTGCCATCTAGCATCAGCTAAGCAGCACAGCAGGTAATCCATCAGCCTTCCATTTAAAATGTGGCTCCTGGCTCCGGCACACAAGTGAAAGTGTGCAGATCTCGTGTGAACGCCATAGCAGGAAAGCGATCCCAGCGACCTATTTGCATTCTGTCTGTAAGGCTTTGGGGTTGTGAGTTTAGAGCTTTTTCGACATCTGCTTCAGGATCGGGATCTTGGCATTCATCATAGCAGAAAAAAACCATGTAACTCTAATAAACTACATTTGAAAATGGACATCTCTCCATGAATATCTGGAATATGCATTAACCTCTTAAATGGACATTAAATTTAAGGTTAATCTTCTTCAATTTAATCAAATATCAAATATTAATACATTCTCATTATACTTCCTTGTTACTGCATTCTGAATGAAGTCTTACTTATGTACATTAAATTAACTGATAAATTATTGAAGCCAAATATGTAACCAGGCAACAAATTTGTCATTAAATTGAGTACACCCTGGATTCTTCTGGAAGCTTATATGAGACTGAGGTAATTTTTATTTTAGATTTGATATATAGCTTGCATTCATGAATGTACTTGTTGTAAATTGATCAGTAATGTAGAGTCATATATGCTCCTATTAAGGTTAATTCAAGATTTTCCCATCATAAAACAAGCAGACACACCTGTTATGAAGTCTTGGAATGACGTTGATTGCAATAATTGCTGTGAAACGGATATAATAGCTAGCAAACTCAGGTGAAGTTCTACACCTTTGTGCATTAAATATGATCTAATACTAGTATACTGTTTATTTTTGTATTTTTTATCCTTCTTTTACAGTATGTACTTCATTTTACATAGCATTTTTTTCATTTTTATTATTTTTAACACATACAGTATATGAATGTAACTTAGGGCTTAGTAATTTTTATTACTGTGATAAGATATTGGTATTGTAATATTTCATCAGTTTGCATTAATTTAGTTTTTGCTTGGTTCATATGAAACCGGTATTTGGCAGTAGCTGCTTACCATGAATGCATTCTATCTCTGTAGTATTTAGATTAGATATGGGCGTACTGTTAATGTATACAGAGACTGCATGCACTGTCACTGGGATTCAAACATGGAGGTTGTAGCCATAGTCTTCCTCTTGTTTTGTCTAATTGTATAGAGCATTGATAAGTTTTAACATTCCATAATCATCCATCCATCCATTTTCCAACCTGCTTGTCCTACTGGGTCACAGGGGGTCTGGAACCTATCCCGGAAGCAATGGGCACAAGGCAGGGAACAACCCGTGGGGGGGGGGGGGGGGCAGCCCCTTGCAGAGCACACACACACGCCGTCCACTCACACATGCACACCTATGGGCAATTTAGTAACTCCAATTCAGCATGTCTTTGGACATTAGAGGAAATCGGAGTGCCCAGAAATCCCACGACGACACAAGGGGGAACATTCAAACTCCACACACATGTAACCCCAGCAGAGACTAGAGCTGTGGTCCCAGAGGTATGAGGCAACAGTGCTAACCACTGCACCACCATGCTACCCCCTTGCCTTAGTCATTCATTTTCAAATCTTTATTGTCTCAGTCAGATACTACTTAGACTGCAATACCTTCATTGTGTTGATGCAAAGCCGCCTTATGCAAAGACAATTGACTTAGCAATTCTCTACACATAAGTATTTTCATCAAATATCTAGGACACTGCCAACTGTATTTCTGTATATTTTCTGAGTGTATTTGTGCATGTAGAGATAGGAGTAGACGATGCTAAACAAAATATCTTTGAAAGTAAGTTTAGCAGACTGACAGATTTCTTGACAGCTTCATCTTTAAATCCCAAAATAAGTTGCAGTAAGATAGGAAAATGGCTGCAGATACTGTTGACAGTACTTGTGATAAATACAAGGGCAGAAGTACTGCTTTGTAATTTGTTTCTCGGCGAACACAATCTCTCAACTGCTGTGTTTCAGGCAAGAGCAGGATTCTTGCAATTCTGAGGTATGCAAAGCCGCCTTAAGCAAAGACAATTGACTTAGCAATTCTCTACAGTTTTGGTCGTGAAAGACACGTATCATTCTTGCTATTGAGCTACACCATTTGGGTGGATCAACTGCATTACGTGAACCAGCAAAGATGGCACCTGCACAATGACCAATGTAATGTGATTCTTAGCTTTTGCATCATTATGCTAATTAGGTCAAATGTGATTGGCAACATAAAATACAGATGTGTGGGTGACAACAGTTTATATACCATGCATTTATGTTATTATGTTACTCATTTCCAGTTTGCACATGTGTATTATCAGTGGTGTAGTGCCAATCATGTGTCTACCCAATATTTTGTAAAAATGTAATGTATAAATTAATGACGCAATCAACCAACAACATGCCTCTGCCGAAAACATGTGGTTAAACTTGCAGTAAACTTAGAGTCAGGGTAATCTGGACGAAGTGAGCTTCCTCCATCAGATAACATCTCTTAATCCCCCTCCCCCAACCCTCATCAATACCGTTTTCTATCAGCAACTATACATATCGTCAATGAATTATCACTTCCTGACATTCAGTGTCAGTTAACAAGGTTACCTGCCTTAAGCTGTTTACAATTGCTAGCTAAGTAAATGTGCTACTGCAAGTATAAGGAGTTGATAGAGATGCTTTTTGGCCAATAGCTGCTAAGCCTTTGTTGTATACTTGTTACGTAAAGTTTCAAGAACATAAATATCTGTCTATGTGTATTTTTATGTCTTCTGGTTTTGAAATGGCACCTATACCCACACATTTGGTTTGCACAAAGTCCCTGCTGTCTGACTCCTCAGTCATTATATTCAAACAAAAGACTTTAGGCCGTAGGTTGAGAAACATACCTTTCCAACATAGAGAGGTTCCGTCCCAGTATACTCCTCCACCACAAAGAACTGATTCCACACCCAGCCCCTCTTCACTCTCTCATGGGACATTGTCCCTTTGTCCTCCGCTTTTCCAATGGCTTCGCTACTAGTCCTTGTATCCGGTTCACAGATACCACAATGCAAACTGCCCAGAACCAGCAAAAGCAATGAGATCTGCAGTCCCTGAGTAGGAACCATGATGAACTTCCCTCTCTCCGTGCTACATTGGTTGAAAATTCAAAGAAATACAGATGGTACTGAAGTGGCGTCCTCGCTCCTCTGGTTGGTCGTGGGTTCCAAATCAAAAATAAACGCGTTAAGCTTGATTTTTATTTTATATACGCCTTCTCAAAAAGGCCAAGGCACTTTTGCCATCTTAAAAACTTAACCTGTCAAGTATCTGCAGATAATTATACTGCTTGTAGGAAATCAGCAGAAGTCTGAAAATATAAAGTTGCTGCTTTTTAAAGTTTCTCATCCCCGGTTTTTGACGTATTTTATTTTATTTTATTTTTTGTATGGATCTTTTCTTTGATCTTAAACAATTTAAAAGAAAAACAATGAAACCTGCTTTTATATGGGGAATTCCAGGACTACATCAGGATGAAGACCTGGGAAGATTTCAGTGCAACTCTCCATTCCTGATTAATACAGAGACCTATCCTATGCGGTTCCCATGCGGTGAAACACTGAGGGAGGCAAGCTGAAGTGGGAGAAACAATGGTATTGGGATTTCACGTCATAGAAAGTAACTGGTCTCATTTCGAAATGCAGCAATTCTCCCATTTTCATATTGTAATTAGATTCGAATCATGTCCAACAGAATGGATTCTTTAGCAACTGTTGCAACATTATATCAAGAAGATTAACCATTGAGTAGTCAACGATTTATCAGACAAATCTATTCAGTTTGGACAACTAGATGTGCCTCCATGATAACATATGATTATTCAGTTGACACATAAGCAAAAGTCTCTGAATCTTCCTGTAGATGACTGATCCTTATTGGAGTAAACTTTTTTTCCCAAAGCGTCAGCAACATCAAACTGAAAAACAAGCAAAAATGCAAAATTCCCTAATGGTTTTTTTCTTCACTTCAAGTATGGAGCAGAAGCACTTGAGGGTATTTTGCACCAAACGCACAAGCCTCTTGAAGTCTAGATTAAAGGAGCTGGTTCTGTTGGTCCCAATTCAGTCCCTGGTGCCAGTAGGCTCAGCAGATTTTGGGTAATATCCTTGGAGTGGCACCATCTGTTTGGATGTCTCTCCTTGCCAGTCCTCTTCAGTTCATCATGTTTATAATGTGCTTCATTCACAAATTCTTGATAGAGGGATCTGGAATTTACTCACAGGCGAACTGAAAAACACAAAGAAATTATGGTTAAACGACTATCAAATTCTCAGATCTTTAACATAAAAGGTCTCAAATGTAGCCATTTTGGATGGAGTAACTTATTATTTGAAAGATGCTCTTCATTATGCATAAATATGCATATTACTGAATTCATACTTTTTATTCTTAAAGTGAGGCACATTCAGTAAGGATTATAACAAGCCTCCATTTTTTTAAGAACTTCAATTTTTTCAGCATTCAATCTTCCATCCATACAACGACCCATTTTCCACAAAGAGTAATCCATCAGAGAGTTATGGTGATCAGGATTTCTTTGACAGAAGCCTGTACAATAGCTCCCCTTCACATTGGATCCATCCCAGCTGTAAGAAAATTGCTAGAACTCGATCTGAATCTCAGAAGTCAAACCATGAACGTTGACCTAAGTTAAAATAAGTCAGGTAGCACGTCTCTTGGTGGAAACAAAGGGTAAAGCTTCAGGCTCAGCCTTGCATTCGCTGTGATAGCATAATGCATGTTTACACAAGCTGAATATATATATATATATATATATATATATATATATATATATTTAAACAGTAAAAATACATTTAGACAATTATAGACAGTAACAGTAATTATTTATAATAAAATACATTTTTAAATAAAGATTTCTTATTAAATAATGTAATATTAATAATAAACCATTAATACATTAATTATAATAATATTATCATGCGGAGCGGGGACAGAACAGAGACAAAGGGGCAGACATCAATGTATCGGGGAATACAGGGTTTAATTACAGGTAAGGCAAGCAAACCGCAGACGGACAATACAATGACCGGACTGGGGAAACAAACTGAAATGCGGAGGAAATACAGAGGAGTAATGACAACAACCAGAAACAGTTGATCACATGGGGATTCCACACGGGGTTAACGAGGTGGTGTGACACACAGAAGCAGCGGACGATCGGGGCAGGACATAGTTTTTTTTTAACTTTACACATTGTTTGGATAAATTTATTTTCTAACTTTAAAAATTACTGTTTTGATATATATGTGTCATGATCCACCCGTCAAAGCCTCCTGTGTGCCACGCCCCCTCAATACCTCCTGTGTGCCACGCCCCCTCAATACCTCGTGTCTCTGCCCTAATGGATTCCAGCTGTCGTCAATTGTGATCATCGGTTTTTGGTTTCAGTCTTGTCAGTTTTCAGTATTTAGTCCGTGTCTCTGCACTGGTTGTCAGATCCGTCATTGTGGTGTTTCGTGGCGTTTACCCGTTCGTCTCAGAATAAAACCCGTATTTCCTTGAACCTGCCTGCTTGTTTTCATGCCTGCTCCACGCCGCAAGCGCCCAGGCACTGCTTCCCCCGTGAACGGTGACAATATGCTTGTTGTGTTTATCCTCTTCTTGTTTTATCCGGTTCATTTTGTGTTTAAACGCTAAAAAAAAAACATATTTAGGTGTAATTTTTTTGGGGCCGGGAACCAATTAATTGGTTTTCCATTTTCTTATGGGGAAAAGTCGATCAGAACTCGAACTTTTTAGGATTCGATCTGGAGTTCTGAACGAATTAAATTGGAGTTGTGAGGTACCACTGTTTAATGTTCCTTTAATTTTCCTTTCTCTGCCAAAGACGACAATTTTATGGTTGTTCTCTGTGGCTTAGATCTGTTTCCACCCTAATTCCATCTGCTCCTAAAGAACAAGTCCTCATATTCACACGCTTTTGTCCAGTGAGGCGTGGAAGCCTTCAATACCACATAACTAAATATTCTGCTAAAGAATCTGAACTGCTCTAGTCCAGATGTGTAAATCATAGCAAGTAGATCAGCCCTTCAGTTCATAGTCCTGAAGTCAAGATATTCCCGTAAATATTATGAATAGCATCTTCTGTGCTTATCTTATTTTGCTTGTCCTTATGCTTGTACTAAAGGGCAGATCAGTGCTGTGCACATCCTCAGTGCTCAATGACTAATAGATGAAATAACAGAAGGTTCATACAAATCATCAGTGGCAGTAAACTGCAGGTAAATAGCATAGCAATGCACAATTAACCAGCTCTAACGACACTGGGTCCACCACAAAGCACCTTTTGTAGCTTAACATCCTTAGTGAATGATGTCAGTGGGATATTTCAGACAATAACTTGCAGTCTGTTCATGCTTTTGTGGCATTTGTTTGATAATCCCATGGAAAATATATCACTAGGGATACACACACACACACACATCTGTATGTATCACATTGGGAAACTGGATCTCTGAAACAATTTTGTCTTTGTGCTAAATAGCAGGGAGCACCTATGTTTGGCAGGACAGCTCAGTTCATTAGCCGTACTTAATGCTAATAACAATGCTGTGGGTTTGATCCCCAACTGGGTGACATGTGAAGCCCCCTAAATGTCATCAGTGTGCTGTTTCCTTTGGGATCAGTAAAGCTTCTTTCTATGTTTCTGTATACAGTGCCAGCCAAAAGTTTGGATACACCTACCCATATTTAGGATACATTTTAGAATAATGATAAAGACATCAAAACTATAGTATAACATACAGTATAAGAAATTATGTAATAGCTTACAAAGTATTGAAGAAAAAATTAATTAATTTGCTAGGGTCGCAGCTCTGTGGGTTGGTGGTTCAAATCCCTGGGTCAGCAGAGTGATTCCACCATTGGGCCCTTGAGCAACGCCCTTAGCCCCAATTCCTCCAAGGACTGGCTGAACCTAAATTCTCCTGGGATACCTTTCCGGCTGTCCTGAAGCATATCCCACGAAGGCTGAGCATCTCCTTCACTCTCTGAAACCATCTCTGCTGCATTTAGTTCAGGAGGCCAGGCCATGCAATGCAATAGTATCAGTCTCCTTTGCAGGCAGTGTGGTGTGTCCAAAATTTTGACTGGTAGTGTAAATGTACATGTCAGGTATAATGCCAAACAACCAAGATTAAACATCACAGTGAATAAACATATTTAATTTTGATATTAAAAACAAATGGCTTTTTTACCAAGCAATTACAGCACTATGTAGAATGTGAAAAATGTGTTGGGGTCAAAGTAATCCCACTGTCAAGGCTTGGATGGATGGAGGTGTTGACAGGAATGCAGCCTATTATTATTATTATTATTATTATTATTATTATTATTACTACTACTACTACTACCATTGTTATGGCCATTTATCATAGTCATCAATTATCATCAATGATGACGATAAAAATAGAAAACGTTAAATTTATGCAAACATCAATGCAGCAAGCACAACATAGGTCAGTTAATTAGCTAAATTAGGAAATACTAATCGCATGAAGTTAGTAATTAATACAATTCATCACAGATGCAATCATAATCATTTGAGCAAATGCTGCATATGACAAAAAAGATCAAAGCAGACAGTCGCGTGGGGCTTGCACGCAGGGCGACGATGATTAATGGCCATTTAGGGGCCCTATACAAAAACTAAAAATAAGACCATTTTCTGTGTCTAAGATGTCAACACCTCAAGGCCCCAAATTACAGTGCCAGTGTGCCTTGTTGTCAGGGACGTATAAGCTTCCACTTTAGCAAACCACTCAAGGCTGTTCCTTCTTTAACCTCTTGTACCGTAAAGCTGTCAACGGTGCTGATCTGGATTCAGGAATCAGGCCACGCAAAGAGTCTTGTAAGGTATAACACTGAGAATAACACGATGATGGCTGCCATATACCTGTGTATAAGGGCAGTCTAAGGCTGAACCCGCCACACATAACATCTTAATGCTGAATTGACCTGGAAAAAATTCGCTAGTTTCAGTTAGAGAGGTATATTGTTGCTACACGGTACATAGAGAAATTCAAATTCATACATTATAAATGTCTCCCCAACATATAAACAATTCATTCCACGTAATAATGATAACAAATGGAAATTAAAATAATGAATGTATTGTACATGTATAGGAGCTATCATCATTAAGATCCCCTTTAAAATAGCATGCAGAACAATGGAACAATCTTTAGTATTAATTACAATACATTACAATACAATTCAGGGCATTATACATCATTAATGTGCACCCTGTGCATAGTTTAAGCTGGTAAACATCTCCATATAAATATAGGGAAGGTTTCAGAAAATTAACTACAGTGTTAAATACATTTCAGCAAATGGCAGAAGCTCAAGAAATGAGGATGCAATGAATGAGAGAAAATCATTCTAAAAAAAAAACAATATAAAACAAACTGCATGTTATTTTGTGTTTTAGAACAGAATGATATGCACTTTGCTTGTAGTGCTGGTGAAATTCACTATACCAGGAAGAAAGTATTTTTCATGCACTTATACCTGCAGTAACTAGCAAAAAAAGCATAAAATGTATTCTTTTTATTTTTAATTCTACCAAAAAGTATATAATCACTATTGTTCCTAAAGACTTGAATGTTAATCATGCTTTGCATTGTCTTAATTTTAATGAATGAATGAATTACTAACTTTGGTCTGCCTTCTTGTATAGTGTTACTTTAAACCAAAACACCTATTATATTAATTTATTCCATATTTAATCATTTATGCTTTATCATTTTGCCATCTTTTTAAATTAACGTCTCAGGATAACATTATAACACACACACAGAAACATAACAATAGGCTGAATATTTCCATAAATAAGGAGCAAAGCTTTAAGGAGTTAAACTGGAGTTTCGTGGCAGCAGACTATTTTCCCTTCCCTGCTCCTGTTAAAGATTTAATCAAATGGGCGCACAGTTTGTCTTTTAATTTTGAATGAAAGCACAAAGAGTTAATGAGTCAGAAAAAGGCTAGGCATCACTCTCCCGCAGTTAGCAACACTGAAGATTTGCCGGACGGGGCTAATTAGTGCCTTGTCAATTAATGCCCCCTCTATAGGCGCTGGCCAGCTAATACAGTTGTGAGGTATTTTTTCCGCCCCCAAACGCTATTGGCAAGCCAGAAGCAGTCATTCGTGACCTATTAGGTCGTGGATTGATTATAAAACATGGCTGCTACTTCTCATCAGTCGCAGAGTGCGGGGCCTGACAGCTGGCACCCAACGAACGACTGGGGACTAATCACTCAGGAGTGATGGGCGTAGAGCCAGTAACTGGGAGAACATGCTTTTAGTCTTCCCCACCTCATCTTTCTACCCATTCCAACTCTCGCTCCATTCTCTCTCTTCCTTTGCCGATTGGTTTATTCGGTAATGAAGACTATTCAGGACACAAGCATTAGGCAAGGATAGGCCTGTTGGGAACGTGACTTCAAAATTACAGTTTTGAAAATAAACTATATTTGTTTTTTATCATTAGTAATTAACCAAACAATAGATGTGTATGAATAAGAGGTAATTACAGTTTTTTTTTTGGAGTATAAGAATTTGCCACATGCAATCTCTGGATGGTCATTATTGTTAGATATGATAGGCGAAGGCCCCCAGCCAGAGACCCTGCGAGAGGTTCACAAAATCAGTGCTCATTTCACTGTACCAGATGTAAATCCCTCTACCACTTATTATATGGATGAATCTGTCATTTACAAAACAGTTGCCCATCTCTGGCCAGTATCACACTGACATGTAAAAAGCTAATAATTCTAATGCATCTGTAAGGATGCCTCCACTGGGACCCATGATGCATTGCTGCTCCGGTCAATTGACAGGTGACTGCTCTTCTCCTTCAGCACCCTGGATCGCGGCCACCTGTCAAAATTTCAGCATCTATGTTGTGAACTGACAGTCAAGCATGCACGACCAAGCCCCGCCCATAATCCCACCCGCCTGGAAAGCACTAATTGCCCCAGCTGGCTCCACCTTTGCTTGCGGCTTAAAGAAGAAAAGGGCAACTCAGGTTAAGTAACGGAAGGTATTGCCAGGCTACCATCTAACAATGACACTGAAAATAAGTAGACGTGTCAGGCAACCTTTACTTCATGATCCGAACCCCCCATTTTTTGTTTTGGATTACGAGATTGATTCCTAGCAAATGTTCAAAGGGCCTAAATTAAGCTGTATTTGCCATTTGTACATGTTTGAGAAAAGCTACACTACAGGCCAGAATTTTGGGCCCACTCTCTGATTTAAAAAAAAATAAAAACAATATTATTGAATGCTTATTCAAACTTTCATTACAAGAAAATATTTAGAAGAAAAGCATCTGACTGGCTTTGAAGTGTAATATAATAATTTACTGGGCATTATAAGTGCAATTTAATGAATGCGAGTGCCTAAGTAGGAGTTTCATCAAAATAACCAGTCCTTGCCTTTATCACAGCAGCACACAGTCACAGCATCCTTTCCAGCAATATTTGGAAATAACTTGTGTCCAAACTCTCCCAGCACCTTTTCAGACAAGCAAACCATTGTCTCTCATTTGCTAGACAATCATTTCAATCTTGTTGGTCCAACTCCTCTCACTGGTGGACTTTTGTCCATCCACAAGTCATGCTCCCAGTCCTGAATCCACCAGTGTTTGTGTTGTTTAGCGCATAGTAAACTAATTCTCTTGTTAACACAACAAAGTAAAGGTTTTCTGGCAGCAACTCGACCATGCAGTCAAGCTGCTCTCAGTCTTTGTTTTACTGTATTAAGAGATACTAGTTTCCCTCTGTTCACATTAATCGCAGCCGGCAGACCTCTGCAGTCATCCTCCGATTTCTTTTGCATGTCAAAACTAAGTGTTGATTTTTAGCCCTTGATTTTGCTTTCCTTTCGTTTCCGGTTACTGTTGCTTCCAGTCAGCCTCTGTCTCTGAAAACAGTAGGTCATCCACGCTACCCCATCTTCACTAAAAATTTCAATTTGAGCCAAATGCTAGCTGTGCCTTTCTAGCAATTACAAGCATAAAAATAACATTTTTATTAAAAATATGTCTGTGAAATAGTACAACAGAAGATTGAAACAAGGAGCAGACAGTGCATTGAACCTCTCGCAAACTGAACTGAGTCAAGGCAGATGAGTGGCTATCTTTACTTTATTAAGACATAATCAAGAGAGACCAAGAGCAAATTAAGTTATGACATCAGTAAATAGAATTCCAACACTAAGTGAATGTCAATGCATTAAAGACAGACTTTCTTCAAAACCAATAGTTTCAGCCTTTGTGACTAAATAATGTGTTACTAGAAGCTATAAAATACTGAAAACCATTCATTTTCTGAAACCGCTTATCCTGTGCAGGGTTTATGTGCCGTCCAGAACCTACGGCAAGGCAGTGAACAACCCAGGATGAGCGCCAACCATCACAAGGCACAGTCATGTACCATTCTCTCACACATTGGGCAATTTGGTAACTCCAATCAGCCTCAGCACGTTTTTGGACTTTGGGGGAATCTGTAGTACGTGGAGGAAACCACACGATGACAGAGAGAGAACATGCAAACTCCACACACATGGAACCTTAAGAGAGACTCGAATACTGATACTGAAAACCAGTCAGTTATATTTCTTTTAAGTATTTCTAGTATTTTCTTGTAATAAAAGTTTGATAAAG
>JABFEB020000124.1:10920996-10932171 GCA_019775895.2 Stomatorhinus ivindoensis | reverse complement strand
GAATTCACTGGGAAAGTAAAATTAAGAAAATAGTATGCGGTCGTCTTATCATAGCTGCTTAACCCAGTAGAATTCGAATATCATTGTTGGGATTTCTGATCTGGAAGGTGAGGTTTCTTTTTGGCAATCTGGAATCTGAAACTTGCTGCAGATTGATACTGACAGTTATCAAGATCCATCCACCAGTCTCCGAAAACCTGCTTCTCCTGTTCAGGCCTTTAGTGATAAAAAGCAGATTAATGAAAGTACAAGGTTGGAGACACTTTGGACATTGCAATATACCCACAGTCCCACACAAACTATCACACCAGGAGAAAAATTGCCACCTTATCTAGCAAGACCTGAACTGGTGAAGAATAAGAGACCTTTGAAAACTTCACATTTTAAGTCCACAGCTGTGAGGACACATTTCTCAGTAACACACCAAACTGTACCAAAACATGGGCGAGTAGTTAAAAAACAACGCTGCAAAACATTTCAGAAAATTTTTGGCATTTATCATATGCATACAGCATAGATATATGTATATTGTATGCTAGAGGGTCTGCAGTAACCATTTTGGAGAACAGTAGAAATTAAGATTACTTCTTATTGTGTTACTGTTAATTTTCAAATACAGTGGTACCTCAGTTCTGAAACTCATTATAACTGAAATTTCTTAAAAGCTGAACCAACCAATTCGAAAACTAAAAAAATACCTAGCACTCGATCTGAATCTCAGAAGTCAAACTGTGACTTCCGACCTGAGATAACTTGTATGAGTGGGGAAATGAGTCACGCAGCATGTCTCTCAGCAGAAACAAAGGGGAAAGCTACAGTCTCAGCCTCGCATTCGCTGTGATTGCATCGTGCATGTTTACACTAGCTGAATACATATATTTAGACAGCAAAAAATACATTTAGACAATGATAGACAGTAACAATAAATATTTTTTATAATAAAATGCACTTAAAAATAAAGATTTCTTATTATTTTAATATTAATAATAAATCATTAATACATTTAATTATAATATATTGTCGTCCCCAGTGGGGACGGAATGGAGATAAAGGCGCAGATGTCAGGGTATCGAGGAATATGGGGTTTAATTACAGGTAAGGCAGGCAAAACACAGACAGACAATACAATGACCGGACTGGGGAAACAAGCTGAAACACGGATGAAATACAGAGGACTAATGACAACAACCAGAAACAGCTGATCACACAGGGATTCCACATGGGGTTAACGAGGGGGCGTGGCACACAGAAGGAGCGGGTATGACACTTAGTTTTTTTTAACTTTACACATTGTTTGGATACATTTATTTTTTTACTTTAAAAATTACTGTTTCGAAATATATGCTATTCTTGTTTTGTCTGGTTCATTTTGCGTTTTGGTGTGTTTTTGAGGGGGGCAAGAACCAATTAATTGGTTTTGCATAATTTTTTATGAGGGAAATTCAATCAGAACTCAAACTTTTTAGGATTCGGTCCGGAGTTGTGAACGGATTAATTTCAAGTTCTGATCAAGGTACCACTGTATTCTAAAGTTTATTTGTGTTTCATTTTCTTTGAAAATATGCAGCTTCTACCCATGTAAGTAGCTTTATATATTTTATTCGACTTTTGCAGAAGACTGTAGATTTTTAAAATGATCTTGAATATAGAAGTAATGTAAAAAAAAAAATTACAAAAACATTATTTGTATGATCTTACAAAACATATAAAGCAGTGATTCTTTATGTGATTCTGAACTGACGCTAGTAAAACAATAATCGATATCAATAATAATGCAATACTGTGAAATTGTCATACAAATCATTAGCTATGAGATGAATGTAAAAAAATCAGCATTCGGCAGAGTTAAATCCCTGAGAAAGCGAATGCAGGAGAGCCTACATGTGCCCGCCTGCTCCAGCTGCTACCACTATAATCACTTTTGTTTGTTAAGGTTTAATATGAAAGAGGAACACAATCTGCCCCCATCAGCATTCTCCAGATAAGCCCTTCTTGATTCGCAGAGCCGCTGCTTTGTTGGGTAATACTGAGCCCCCCTTCGCTCACAGCCCCCCCCCCCCCCCACCATTGATGCTGGCCTCTGTGATTAGTCCCCAGTTCCTGAAGAATGGGGGCAAGTCAGTAGATCCACAAAATAAGGGTCTTTTTTCAGGGGCCCACTGGCCCACAGCAGTCACCCTCGGCAGTGGGGGGCTTGAGGCACAGCTGACAGCACGCCGACACCGAGCGCTCCAGTGACACCCCCAGCTCCCCAGCGCAGGAGCAGAAGGTCAGAACTGCCATGCCTCCGCGGCCTCAAGGTGGGAACCCTGATGAAAGAGCTCCAGAAGGCCTTCTGTGACCTGGAACTTAAGGATGCTAATCAGTACACCACCCTGAAGGGAAAAGCTATTACTCAGGCCGCGGTCTGCTTGCTGCTGCCCAAGTAGGGAATAACTAGAGGTTCCAGGGCCGCTAGGACCCCATTCAGCTTGGGGCCCCTCCAAACAAGCCCTGCTCTGCAGATAAAGATAAAGGCAGCGTTTTCCGTATATGCTTCCCTCAATCTGTCTTTCATTGGGGTCAAAGTAAAACAGCGTCCTTTCATGTAATTAGTTTTAATCAACTGACCACCTTGACTTCCCCACTAATGATGGTCGAGGCATGTCGAAATAATTTGTTAATTAATGAATGAGTCTGAATGGGAATCTTCCACCATGATGGTCTGCTGCTCTCATTTTAGATATATGCTTCCTGCTGTCTCTAGCAGTGGTGCAGAAATTACTTAACAAGCATTAATTATTGTTCACATGTTAAATAATTATGTAAAAGGCATCTCTCTGCCTAATTTGTTGTGTTTTGTCTCCAGTATATTTCCTATATACTTGAAAGCATGTGGAGCACAGTTAACAAAAAAAAATGCCATATTCTGCTTTTGAAAGGATTACCTCTGTGACAGTTTTTAAAAATGATTTTAAATAATATACACTCATGCTTTTTTATTTGTGCATAAAATTATCAAAATTTTCTGCGACAGCAGAATTCCAGTAGAGATGAATATGGGTGTATTATTCAAACAAAAATAATGCTTGTACATAAAACAGGTACACTGCACTTCATTCTTCTCATGCCCGATTTACTCCTCTGTTAAATGCACAGATTTGTGTTGCAGTCATTTATCCAGCATTCCTGGATCCAGCTTTTAGTCCCAACAGTGATATGATTACTCTGCTGGCCAAGGGATTCAAGCCGGCTACCATCCAGTCATAACCTGGATCAGAAGCAACATGAGAGATAAAGCCCATTGCAGGAAGAGCACTGTCATCACAAGCGTGACCAAAATAACCGAAGAGCAGTGAATACAACTGAACCTGAGTTATTCTTGGAAGGAAAACCAAATGTGCTTCAAGCAAGAAGCTGTACCTTTAAGCCTCTTTGCCTGCCAGTCCTGACACAGGTGCAGATCCATAGATCCTCCCGGATCAGAACTGAACACCGCCATAAACAGCTAACTTCCTCATAAAAGCAAACACACTCAGCACGTGTCCGCATCGCACCCCGGTGCATCACAGACAGACACCCTGCTGGGACCTCAGTGCGGCAATCAGCGCCCAGCGGGGGCTCTGCTCAAATCAATTTCCAGTGTCGCAGTCTATATCATATCATTCTGATTGCCGTGATCATAGGAATCATTACGCCACCATCATCAGATCAGGCTGCCTGAGTGTCCCCAGAGATGGCCAGTCCTGCTTCGAGAGAGCGACCAGTCATGAGCCACAATTAAGTAATGAAAAGACAAATATGTTTGCTTACACATAAACTTTAACAAGCAAGCTACATGGAAGCTTCAATCTTGGGTTTTTTGGAAGTTTATTCTCAATTACTGTGTATTTCGACTTGTGTTTACTTCAACATGGGTGAATATATTCAAGAATAACAATTTCTAAGGCATTAAAGACACCTTTAAAATATATTGGAGTATGTCAGATATCTCCTCCTGAGAGAAGATCAGCCAGGTTTCTCATAAAAGTACGGGGATGGAAAATACTACAAAAAGAAGGGAATTAGTTGCAGTGCACAGATTCCCTTTTTCATTTTTCTTAACTAGCAGACAAATATTCTCCTGCTTCTGCTTCATTACGTTCTTTGTTGAGCATTGAAAGATGTTAAGGGGAAGATGAAGGAACACGATACTGGGGGCTGAAGTCCATAATAAATTAAAGAACTGATGCCTGTCCTCTGAGATTATTCAAAGTTACACGGTGTTCTCCCACAGAGCGTCTTCCACTCTGCGCCACATAGAAAGACACAAGTTAAAGCACGGAACACTGATGCATTAAGGGAATCTGCACTGACAATGCAGCCCTAACCCTCAGGGCATGTACCTTCTCCTGTTCCAAAACCGTAAACAATTTAAGAAGTATTTATCAATATTTATCTTTTCCTTCGGCTGGTATGATATTGCTTCACAAATAGTGGGATTTTAATATTATACATAGGTAATATGCATCACAGCAAATTAATTGTTAGTGATATTCTGGTTGTAATAAATAATTAGTATATACTAAAATTCCATTTATAAATACATATTTACCATTTTGGATTCAACACTTCTAGTGGTTATATACAAAAAACAAACTGCAGACATCTTTGATATTTAGCTAAAAAAATCTAGTACTTCCTTTACAGTGGCATAGGAGAGCATTTGATACTACACTCATGCTTCTTTACTTTGTTTAAACAAACCTTCCCTTGGTAGTAAAGACCTTAAACATTATTTGTCACTCACGGGGACATTTACTGATCTTGAGCGTGTTTGTTTTTGCGTCATGGCCTTATGAGTGCATCTCCAGGTAGCTGATAATCCTCTAGACTAATTATTCTCCATTTGCCCTCTTTATTCAGCGCACAACCCAAACCTATCAAACAGGAAGCACAGCCAACAAATCTGAAGAAAGGCTTGATGGGCAAACCTGAAAACCATCGCGTTTAGAGTGGTTGGACCTCTTTCCTTTGAAGGTATTATTGGTTTGAAAGAGAATTGACCACTCAGACGTAAGCAACTCTTACCAGTGCCTCAGGCAGAAATGTACATTCACAGTCATTTATGTAGCACATGCTTAAGTCCACAGTATGTGTTGATCACAAACGAGCCAGTCCAGGTAGGTAGAGTAAGTAGAGGTAGGTAGAGTAAGTAGAGGTAGGTAGAGGTAGGTTCAGGTTAGGCTAAGGTTGGGTCCATCCTAGTCGATTTTCCTAGAATGTCACACCAGTTTTCGCTCTAAACGATTGGCCAACATACCAGGATGTTTTGTTGAGTGTGTTTTGAGCCGATCATAGTTCTTCATCCCAAAAATGTCAGCTTGCAATTGACCATGACACTACCCAGTGAAAATGGCAAAACATGTGATATGTTTTTGTACTCCAGTCCTTCCAGAAACCCATAAGGATACCATATATTAGTGAGTCAACTTACTAGTAATATACGTTTGTCAGCATATGTTCTGATTTAGAACACTTTTTTGTGAAAACTTTTTTTGTGATATACTGTATGAGACAGTGAACATCTAGTGATAAATCACACCCATGTTCTGTCACAGGGATAATTATTTGTATAAGCAAGCTTCCAAAAAGAGACGTTACTAAGCTATTGGGCTGTAGCTTCCATGTCAGACCCATAGTTATTAAATGATATTCATTATTAATGGAATGCTACAATTTCTTAGGAATTAATGACCAGGAAAAGATGAACTTAGCTCAGGGGTTTTCAACACAAGAGTAATTGCAGAGTGTCTGCAGAAACATATCGTACATTTATGAAATGTCACTACTGTAATCCAGTTGACACAGCACCAAAGATATTCTAGAACAAAAACATTAAACCCCCCTCACACCCCCACCCATTTCACACTTGCCTGTCCCACAGAAGTTCTGGTCTAAATTCATTTGGGGTTCCCAGGTCTATGAAAAGTTAGAAGCCACGATTTAACTGGTAATACTTATGTCTAGCTATGCTATAAATTAACACCATCAACTAAACTGAATCAAGTAAATAAATAATATGGAAATTTTGGAACTGATAATATGGAAATTATGGAACTGTAGTCATATACAGTGGTACCTCAGCTCACAAACTGAATTCGTTCAAGGACTCAAGACGTTCATGATCAGAATCAATTTTTCCCATTTAAAATAATGTAAATACAGATAATTCATTCAAACCTCAGAAACACTGTTTTTTTCAATTTTTTGTTTTTCTGTGACCAAGAATATAGACTTCAATTAAAATAACCTTAATTATACGCAAATTATGCTGAATGAAATAAAAGAGTACAACTGATCATACGCTTGTTGGCGGGCTGGTCGCTCGAAAGACGACAAAACACGGAAAAGAACCACAAAACACCTCCCCCAAAAAACTAAACAATTAACATTAAAAGATTGAATAACAGTAAAAACAATACAGTCATTTCGAAAACGTGATTTTTAAGATTTGGGTTGCGTTCGGTAGTTGGGCTTTCTATTTGTTATTTTGGCTGTAATCACTCCTGAGTCCTTTTGCACCGGGTTAATTTGTTCTGTGTCTGTTGTGTGTAAATAAAATCAGAAACATACAAAAAATACCACTTTGTAAATGGACTGCATTTATATAGCGCTTTCTTCCAAAGCACTTTACAATAATGCCTCTCATTCACTCATTCACCCATTCACAGGTAGCAAAGGCTGCCATGCAAGGCGCTAACCTGCATACCGGGAGCAATTGGGGGTTCAGTGTCTTGCTCAAGGACACTTTTGATGGGGTCAGGAGAAACCAGGGCTTGAACCTGCAACCCTACAGTTGCCGAACGATACTGCTACCTCCTGCGCCACCATCTTCCCCGCCTTTGTCCACGTGTGTTCCCTTGTACGCCACACCCTGTGGTCCCTTATTCCCCTTTCCCTTCCACCCTGTTACGCCCCAACCCTAGACTGACTGGGACTCGTAACACATCAAACTTCCCATGAGAAGTAGCTTAAGTCGTTTGATCCATAAGCCATGTTTGGCTGCTGAAGTGTCATGTGGCAAAAGGCATGTTTGTTTTAAAGCCCAGAGCCGCAGCATAACTTTTCACATTCCTTCCCAGCTGGCTGGCTGATGGAAAACCCTAGCAGGGAAACCGCCATCTTCCATTTCTCATTTATTTTATTGAAACGGCCAAATTCGAGATGATCCCACACTTATGTCAACTGCAGATGGCATATAACTGGGCTCAGCCAACAATCAGGGCTGGGTGCATTCCTCCATAGAAACTCAATAGGTAGCAATAAATAAAGGTAGCATGGAAGTAGAAGTGGATTTAACAGAAGTAGAAAAAAAACAAAAATTGTCCAAAAATTATTTTATGGATCATATGACGATATATACACATCAATCTATTTTCAAGACCTGCTTAACCAATCACGTCTGCAGTGACCCGGAACCAATCCACGGAAACAGAGAGCATGAAGCAGAGTATACCTTGGATGGATTCAGTGGAAAACAACACACATATACAGCTGTGTCCACAGAAAGACACATTAAGAGCCGACTAAGATCTCCAATAATCTAGAATAATCAAATGTGTTTTTAGAAGTGGAGAAAGCAGTACGAACAGGAGAAAGTGCCAGCTATGTTCTGACAGGTTTGTGGTTGGATTTAGGATAAACATTTTATGTAAACTGTGAAAACAAATGAAAACACATACATTTAGTGACTAATACATTATAAAGGACAAAATTGTTGGGATACCTGCTCATTACAGCAAAAGGAACCCTTATGACATCCAATTCTAAATCTATTGGCATCTATATCGAGTTGGTCACCCCTTCGCAGCTATAACAGCCCCCACTCTTCTGCAAAGGCTTTCCACTTATCACAAAGGTGGCATCCTATGACAGTACATTGCCTGAATTCATTGAGCTCTTCCGAATGACCCATTCTTTCACAAATGTTTGTAAACCTGACTGCATGGCTAGGTGCTTGACTTCATACACCAGTGGCAAGGTTCTGAATGAAACACCTGAATTCATCGATTAAGAGATGTGTCCTAATACTTTTCTCCATATAGTGTATGTTAAATACTTCCTGTTATTGATATGAGCCTGTACTGGATTAACAGCTAGGTGATGAATCGATGGATATGAATGGAATTTATGTTAATTAAACATATCAAAAGGATTTACATAAATATGTGTGAATTTTAAGCCATTCAGTGACATGTTCAATACAATTCTTTTCAAACTCCAATGAGCCCACATTTTGTTTCTCATAAAGACTCTTCAAACTAACACCACATACCATGAACAGTCAGAATAGTCATAAACCATATTATTGTTCCTCACATCAGCGCATCAGATCGCTTCCATCACCTTCATGTTTTCAGTTAATCCAGCATTTCTGCTTGTCAATGCCAAACCTAAAAAGCTGGTGTTTTCTGTCAGGCTCCAACACCAGCGGCTTTCACAATAGGACTACTCAACCTTGTTGATTGTCCCAGCCCTATTTTAAGGAACGAGCATTAATCACAGCCTTCCTGAAATGGTTGAAGAACAGAGCTAAGTGGAGGGCAGACATTGGACAATAAGTCAGAGCTGAATCAATGCCCTGGTGTCAGCTGGGGAGAAAAAAAATTGTTTTTTTTCTTCAAAATAATACAGATAAACTTTTTGGATTGTGCTTTTACCTGCACTAATGCTACTGTATCAAATACTATGCCTTTCCCAGTTCTGAAATTCTGTCCCAATTTATTGTCTTGCAGGAATCTAATAAAAGCTACTTTGGGAAGATGTCAGCAAATCAAGACCAGACATCAGAATGTTTGCTAAGAACTTTACCAACCTCAAGTACATATTTTAGTGAAAATGATATATATGGAAAAAATCTTTCCCCTCAAAATGGATGAGAATGACATGGTCTGTTCAATCCAATATAATACTGACTCTTTAAAATTGAGTCATGTTGCTGAGAGTACAAAGTGTAGAAATATATATATATATGATATTACATGAAATTAAATGAAAAGCAGATAAAATGAAGCTTCTTTTTCACAAGTTTTTTGGAATTTTGGAATTTGATATCTATGTCAAGCAATAATGCATGGGCAATCCACAGAAGTTAAACACATTACATGGCTTCTGTTAGTACAAGTGAAAATCAACTTAGTTTGTCTTAAATATGAGATGGGGGGGGGGGTACTGTTGCATCACACCTCTAGGTTCAAATCCTACCATTGCACCTTGTGGGGAGTTCCCATGTTCTTCCTTTTATCTGCCTGGCAGCTGTGACCGTATGCATGTGCTTTGTGATGGATGGGCTCCTATGTTAGACTCCCCGCCCCGGCTGACCCTGCGTGGAATAAGCAGTTGGAAGATGAATGGGTGGATCTGGTTGATTTGACCAGATAGCCGTAGCTCCACAACTGGTCTAAATAGCCAGCTTGGGGCAGCCAAAGAGGGAAAATGCCCAACAAATATGCTATATCGGCCATTGTGTGCGACCGTCATTATAACAATCAACAGTCAGCCATAAAGATAAGGTAACAATATGCTACTTAAAATCAGACAATAATACCTCTGTGACTGGGATACGAACACGGTCGTGTGGATTTTACAGAAGCTTAAGCTGCTGCAGTATTTTGGTTATATTATATTAATCATATCGCACATTGGGATCCGTTAGGCTGCTGAAGCAGCAGTCTGTGTAATAAGTATTTATAACGTTTTCACAGGATCCTATTTGACTTTTAGAGGCGACGCAGCACAAGCTTGAGTGAGGCTAGGCAACGCACCGGGAAGAATAAATAGGGACTGTTACAGAACATCAGTCCACCCCCTCCGCCGAACGTGACGCATGAAAATGCAGTGGTAGCTATTGCATAGAATTAATAAGCACATCAGAGTGTGGAGCACAAGCAATTAGTGGCCGGTAAAGCTGACATGTGAGGTAACAAAAATAAGGAATTAGTCAGTTGTGGCATATCCAGGTTTTATATTCATTAGTTCTAAGCAGTCCCGGAAGTATAATGAAACAACACTGTGTGCATGCATAAAAAAGATGCATAAAACGGTAAACTCTTACTATCTGTCCCATGTATCTCTTCAGTGTACAATATCCACTTTATATATTTAAAGGGCATATTGTCTGCATATAAACACTGAAATATATATTCCTTTGGATATAAAAAAAATGTAACAAGGAGATAAAGCTACTTGGTGTATTAACTGTCTAAAGATTAGTTTTTTTGCCTGAGTAGGATTTTTTTTTTCATTGAACTCTGTTTTCCTTGGTGAATCTGCAAAAAATAGGGGCAAACAGTGTTTTCCAATTTTTGTCATCATTGTACAAATTGCAAAATCAATGTGCCGTTATATTCAGCCAGGGCCAAACTGTAGAGCAACTCCCAATACAATACAGCTACATAGAGTAAGGGGGTTCTGCTTAAAGGGCCAAAGTTAAATCTTCCTATTTAACCAGACATGCTTCCACAATCTGGGAACAGTCTTCCACGGCCAAGGTTTTATCTTTAGCTACACAAGCAGCATATCTTTTAAGCCCTGAAACCAGTGGCGCTGTTTGGAAACAGGGCCTGGTGCTGTGTACCCCTAACCCACAATATTCTAAACAAGCGAAATGGCATGAATCAAAAAAACCCACCAACTCACCATTCACAGAAAGAGAGATCATGGTAATGGTTCAAGTTCCTCTCTTAATTTAACTAATTAAATTTGAACACTAATTGCTAAATACTCCTACAACCTTGATCATTCTGCAAATTGAAATGTACTTCTTTGGCAGTTAACTAGAGGTAATTACCATGATTTACACCTGAAATACCTGGAGAAGGTTCTTTACACAATTGATTTTATGGTTTTAATTATAATATTCTAAGCAATTTCCAAGGTAAATACAGTCCCACTGAATGTTAAACACTTTGTGAAAACTGGGTGCATGCCTTGTTGTATCAAATTTACTTGGATATCACAGCCTAATGGCTAGCCACAAATCAGGATGAGTGCTAATATTTTTATGACCAATATGATTTTCTTAATCTGATTAATATTTTGTGCAATAGCCTTATAAACACAGATTATATAGGTTTTAAATTCTTAGAACCTCAACTTACCTATGAACACCCACTCAATAGCAGTAACTCTTACAGGGGAAGATGGGGATACTTA
>JABFEB020000124.1:10890221-10907981 GCA_019775895.2 Stomatorhinus ivindoensis | reverse complement strand
CCCCCCAAAAAAAAAAAAAAAACACATATACACTATTAGGTAAAAATCCCATACTAATTGCTCCTGATATATGAGAATAGTGTTTCTTTTCTAGCATTTCCACTTTTTATTTAACATTTCATGCCCATTGAAAATGGGCTGAAATGTTCACAATACCTATCCATGAGGTACAGCTCAGTTTATCGGATTTAAAAGCACATTCCATCACAACGCACACACAGGTGACTTTGATGCAGTGGTCTAGAGATTATGGAACAAGGTTTAGGACTAAGAGAAGCTAGAGACACACTATACCCATGGACACAATCACACAGGAAGGACAATTTACAAGGAAATATGAATTTTTTTTGGAAAGTTGTGCGAAGACAAGAAGAACAGGTGGGGAACCAGGTCACCCTTTGCTCATTTTTGTTATCGATTGAGTTGACTGCCTTTTCATATACTGCACAGCATCACCCCTTCTTACATCACCGAGTCCACTTTAGGCTTTGTCAGGTCTGCGCTTCCCACTGACAGGAGTCCTTCCACAGAAGCCTTCTGCTCTGAAACTGCTTTCAAAAATTGATGTGTACTCCATTATGAAATGATTAGAAAGACATTAGACAGACAAAACCGGGAATTCAGGGTGGGGAGCAGATAATTAATTTCTGCTGGTACCCAAGAAAATGATTTTGTGCATGAAATCGAGCATCAGATGCTGAAAACAGGAGAAAACCAAACGCGGTTTGAAGTCCTCTGACGTCAGAGGAGCTTTCAACCATAAGTCTTAAGTGACTGTCGCTACCATTCTTCAGTCCTTATCTGCATTCCTGTCCCTTGATCATTGCCTTGGAGCAAAAAAAAAAAAAAAGCCAGATTAAATTGTTTTCTAAGTAAAAATGAAATAATTTTCAGGATGCACATTCAATACTACAGCGGGGAGGTCATGCAATTTGCTAATGGACTGAATGGACTGGTGAAAAGTGTAGTGACAACCTCCCCTGCAGATGAAGGAGGGTAATGCTCATGTGCCTCTGAAACAGCCTTTAAAAAATAACCGTCATACTCGGCATAACCGGCATGTCATACTCTCAGGTTGGGCGGTGAGGAGAGGACACCGGTTGGTCCAGCACTCAATAAAGCAAAGACTCCATTAAATTACCATCACCCAATTTCCCTGAAGGTTTGAAATGAGATCCCCACAGACATCTACACGTCTCTTTTAACTCCTTTAATTACACTTTAACTGCAGTCAAATCACACGAACTTTGTCCCGACAGCATACTTACAAAATGATACATCCAGCATCACCCACAGCATGCATAATACATGATGGCAAACTCTGCTGGTTTCAGCGTCATTACCATCATTATGAGCAAGAAGGCGCACTTCTGCTGAAGCTGTTACACAACTAATTTGAAGGCTATGCTGACGACCTCGTTTCACTAGCTAAAATGGAATCTGTACTTGAACAAGTTGATTAGTGATTATCAGCTCCACGGCTAGTAATCAGCTGTCAGTACGGTCAAAACTAGCTCATTATATCAGTGTCCTCTTCCTACTGGGAACAGCCCAATGTCACGCTCTGTAATTCTATGGCATTTCCTAAAATATAACAATTTGAAACTATTATTTATGACTTGCTGATATAATAACAATCAATTCAAACAAATGAGCAAACAAACAGAAAGTCAAATGCCATACAAACATACATATCATTCATTCAATGGAAGTGTTTGCCACCCCTCAAACCTGGCATTTGCTTGAGGCCCCTGAGGTTTGCCCCCTGTTGGCCACAAAAAGTCACTACACTACATATTAAATAAACATCTTGTTTGGGAGATGTTAAAACAGCATTTTCCGTTAACCAGCTAGCTAACTACGATTTTATGACTCGCTAGCCATCCACAGGGGGCGGGGGGACGGGGGCACAGACAACAATCCCACCCAAAGTCTGATGCATATTCACAGGCATCGCGTATCATCATTGTAGCTCATGTGTACTGTACTCCCTGCCTTATACTGAAGCCAGACAGATTTGCAGCTTCTACATCAGGGGCACCCAATCTTATCCGCATAAGGGCCGGTGTGTGTTAGGGTTTTCGCTTCAGCTCCATAATTATATTACTAATTAGAGGACTGATTGCCTGAAGAATCCTCATACCTGGGTTTGAACAGCTGACCTACAGGTTATCCCAAAAACCTGCACACACACTGGCCCTTTCTGATAAGACTGGGCACCGCTGTTCTACATGAAGAGTGCATCCACACGACTTGCTTCCCTAAGCAGCATCCCTCTGCAATCAGAGTCACACGCCATCCAGCACTAATATTAAGCTCATTTTGTTCTTCCCCATGCAATTTCCTCCACATACAAAGAAAACTCTATAACTTGCGCTTGGAATAACTGGCCCTGTTTTTTCTAAAGAAATTTCACCCTCCGTATCAGCAGATTACATTTGAGCTCAGACTTTTATTGGAATCCAGTGAAGAGTAAAATTTCTGCATTCTGCAAATCGTCAGCATTTTTCTCATCTTAATAACACCTGCCACAATGTGTTCCTAATAGCCTTCTGTTAATCAATGTGTTAAATTATTTAAAACATCATCCACAACCATTACCTACCTACTCTTTTCCAGATTCACGGCTCTATACAAATTGCTTGTGACAAAGCATAATTTACCTTATAGAAAACACTTTTTAATTAGCAAAAGAAAAACACACATACACACACACTATGAATGTGATATATCGTGAGTGAACCTGATTATGAAAAAATTATTTTTTGATAAATCTCTAATCATACTGTTTACCTTCTGCATTTGTCTGTTCTTCTTTTTACTTTTACCAAGTTCTTGCATGTTTGTTTAACTGTAACATGAGTTTATTCATAGTCAATTTCAGGCTTAAGCACTATACTGAAAAAGCCCATTATTGGTAATGACATTCTAGAATGCCGTATTTTCAATTAACATCAATTTTCCTACAGTGCCCTTCCTGCAGAGTGCAGTGGCATCATCCCACACACACATACATGCAAACACACAAACTCCACTGTGGAAAAAAGCAAAGAAGGGTGACAGGAAATAAAAGCCTGTGTACTGCACAAAGGTATTCTCCAGGGGCCCAAGGTCAATGAACTGTTAGGCTTTCCAGGCAATATATTAGTAATAGAAATATGTGTGAATGTTGTGTGAGTTAAATTAGGAATTGAGGTGGACTTCTGGTCAATCCTCTGCTAATGCGCAACCTACTGAATAAGCACAAGATAATACACTTCACCAGGACTCATAGTTAGTACCGTTTTGTATTTTTGTGTCTGTGATGTTGCTATGGAGACAAGCTAGGAAAGCTAGGAGATTCAATGCAGTGGAAATGCCTTTTACTATTTACTGATAAAGTCTCCTGCATTTTACATCAGTATCCAGGATTTTAATCAAAACTGTTCAGCTTATACAATAATAAGCAAACATTTGAATACTTTTCACAGTTGCTATAACTCAGTTTTCCTTTTTTAATTACTAGGAAAATGAAAAAATAGGCACGTGTACAAACTAATACTATATATGATTAGTTAACTCATAAGACATATTTCATGAAAACATTCATGCGTTTTTCGATTTGATGAAGTACGGCTTTCACGGTTCTGAAGATAGACAAGACTCCATCTACATAATCTGGCTAAATTCCCAAATATCCCAAGGTCCTTAATTTCTTAGGCATTTCTTTGGTACATAAATCTACTGAAAACCTCACAGTTATTAGTGAATTTTAGGACATACCTGCAGCTTCTTTACATTGAAATAGAAAGTGAGCAGCTTAAACTACAAGCAATGAATGATACAGATATGACAGTGCTTGTAAAATCATTCAGGTACCCCTGTCTAAGGAAGGTGCTGCTTGCATTGGCAGTCAGAACAGATGAGCACGCCTCAGTTTACTGCAAGAGATGCTGCAAATTGTTGATGTTCACAACAGGAAATGCACATAATCAGAGGGCAAGGCAAACCAAACTGGTTGATTGGAGAACAACCACTGGGCACGGAAGTCATTTACAGGGTGTCATATGAATTGAACTTTTTTCCCGTGGTGTTCTCTAGGAAAAGTTGCAGCTAGTGCTAAGATCTGTCCCCGCTATCTTACTCTCGCCACTCATTACCCAGGCATCACCTCCACAGAGCCAAAGGCTGACTCCTGTGTGCAGACAATATCTATCATCAATTTCTGCTTATAGCAGTCAAAAAAGCAAGTAAATGTATAAATAAATAAATCTGCACATCTGCTGTTAATCAAAGGAGTGAGATGTACAATACTCACTGAAAGTGAAAAATGTCAGGCAAGGCATACATACTGTATGCAATGTGTATGTTTTAACCTGTATTAAAAGGGTTCAAAATATGTATATTGCAACTTTAAAAGCAAGACACTGATGTCTATTACCAATCATACCACTAGTGCACTGGCGAAACACATTAGGAGTACCTTCGCACACACCACATAGGAATTTTTTATGCATAATTTAAAAATAAAATAGCTAATTGGAAGAATTATCTAGCATTTGTGAAATATATCATGCCCATGCCCAGCATAATCAAAATCGTTTTTTTTTTGTTGCAATTCAAAACTGAATGTAACCTTTTGGATGTTAGGACATGTAAGTGTAAAACAGGATTATTCCTCTGTCTTTATGAAGCTTCTTTCAGAGCAATGTCTGCCTGTGTTAGAGAGACCGTGTATAAAACAACCCCCCCAACAATCACAGATGGAACTCATATAGTTCAAGGCTTACATATAAAACAAACAAAAAAATGATTTCCTTTTGCTACTAGATAGGACATTTGAAATTTATTCTATGATTACCTTAAACTTAAAATTAAAGACAAATATACCTTTTTGATGATCATTTTTGTGCCAAGTAATAAATACTACGTTATTTCATCCTTGTTTGGCAGTAAATGTGCACTATTTATGTATTTATCCTTTGAGGGGTCAAAACACTGAGAGCTGCTTCCCTCTGCCAGGCTCATGGGTTCAGGTGTGAATTCTGCTGTGTGTATAGTTTCCATCTTCTTGCCATGGCTGCATTTTCAATTTTTCAGAAAATGATTATTCTAAATTGGCCCTATAGGACAATCATAACCTTAATTCTATAAGAAGATTATATTAAATATATGTCTGTGTAATGCCCATAATTTTCTAATGAGTAAATACATTCAGGCTGAAGAAAATTATCTGACAAATAAATACATATACATCATATTAAGAGAATGACAACTCAAAAAAAAAAATCCTCCATATTTATTTACATACTTCACCACAAATGTATGAAACCAATGGTGGGTTTTTCATAAAGAAGCCAAACAGAACTGTAAAATATAGGTTGAATAAGTTTACACTTCTTATGGTGAGTGCTTAGTATTATGGTTGCAATGGGTAAATATTATCCAGTATTAACAAGCCAAGACATGAAAATATGTTGGTATTGCTGCTTAATGAAGCTGTTGAGTTCCAATCAGACTACAGGGGGACAATTGATGTGCTGCCCCCTGCAGGGTTTCATTGAGATTGCGGTCAGAGCTCTCTGAGATTTTCAGCCAATCTACCATTGCTTTGGCACTGGCTTCTGCTCTACTCTTCTCTCCTAATTATTTTTCTTTCAGAGGATAGTGAGCTACACTGAAAGCTTTGTCTCTACTTAGCAGCATGAAGCTTCTCATCTGCACATTTACTCCACTGCCTGTTCAAAAAAAAAAAAAAAACACCCCCCCAAAAGGGCTGCGGCCTCCCTAATGTCTTACAGTAGAGCAGCAGAAATGAAATGCAGCATAGTGTTCATTTTCCACCAGACAAAACGGTTACAGCATAAATCCTGGCTTGCTTTCAGCAGACCACAAAGCCGTTTGTCACATGGCTCCAGAATCCTAAGAAAGTTGTTCTGCACTTCCAATGTGGGTCCTCTCTGAGTAGGAATTTCCTTCTCATCACTCTCCTTTGAAGCCCATATTCGTCTAGAGCTTGTGATATTTCTACAAGTTACACAAAAATTGCCTACATCTCCTTCAAAATGACCAGTGAATTCCCAGTGCCCTTTCTGGTCAGGCATCTGCTAGTTCTCATACAAATGTATGTCAGGATCTGATGTAGATCAGGTCTTGTTGGTTTCTCACTGATTCTTGGCAATGGTGGGTATTAAAAGCCATGCTTATAATTTGGTCGGGACAGTGACTCAGTGGGCAGTACTGTTGCATCACACTTAAAAGCTTGGCAGTTTATGGTGTGCATGACCTCTGCTCCACGAATTTGTATGTTCGGTCCGCGGTGCATAAGTTTCCTCCCATAATCCACATGCAGTTAGGCTAATTTGTGTCCCAAAATTTCCCGTAGAGTGTCCGTGTACGTGCCCTCTGATGGGCTGGCATCCAGCCCAGCTTGTAGCCCTGCATTATTGCTTGGGACAATTTCCAGGGCTCCCGTCACCCTGAAGAGGAAAAGCAGTTAAAGATAGATGTCTATAATCTCATATGTATTTGCACCTACCAATAACGTTATTCCCAGGAAAGCATAGTATGTTTCAATATCAGACTGCATATGTAGGCAAAAGGAAGTGTGCACTCCTTATATGCACTGCAGGGAGTTTTGTTAAACGGGTATGCATTCAGGTTGGGTACTCGTATGTTTTCAAGGGAAGAGGTGAAAAATATCACCATTGCTTTAAAAAATCTTTTAAAAGAATTAAAAACATTGTTACATATAAAATAAATCGTGTTGTAAATCACTGTAGTACACGTTGTCTGTCTCTAAGCCTGTACATCGTCCAGAGATTTGCTCTGATCACCAGCAATTGATGCATTGTGGCATTTAAATAAAACACGTCAAGGACGTCCGCGTTGTTACTGCATTTTAAGATCTGCACAAATATGCCAAAAAATGTCATACTGCACAAATTTCATCTGTTATTTGGAGCGTGACCAAATGGTTGAATTCACTGGGATTAAAAGCAGACAGAGCTGCCCTTTTACCATTAATACAGTGCTTTCATTTTGTTTCCTGAGCTCAGGTGTCCTCAGTGATTTTTGTGTTTTTTTCTCTCCACCTGAGATTTGTTTCATGCCATTTCCCCTTGAGTACAGGCGTTAGGATACTGGAAATGTGCTGATTGCTCATCTTAGTCCTGGTCTCATCATTATTGCATGTGGACACCAAAATAGTGTCCTCTTGTATCAAAGCGTATAACATAATCTCACCTGTTCTAACTCAGCTCATTACAAGGACATTTGGGGCAAGTATATTTGTAGAGGGAGCATACAAAACATAACTGAACTGAGCCACAATTGAATGTGCATATTTCTCTGTTCCTTTATGGAACAATCGCACGAAAAATAGATCCCTCTTGTCAGTATTCTTATTTTCAGCAATAAAATTACCCCAAATTGCTCCCGGTGAGTAGGGTTGGCACCGTGCATGGCAGCCAATTGGATTCAACTGTATATTGGTCTGGATATGAACCGCAGTCTGCCAGCTGGTGACCACCAAAATACATTAAAATATTTCAGTTGTAAGCTTGAAATCTACCAAGAGAACATTGCTAAACTAAAAAAAAAGCCAAAAAATAATATCATGGAGTTCCGAAGTTATGCTAAAATAGATTGTTGGGTTTCATAGGGATCTGAATAGCCTCAGGATTAATTAATGTCCAACATCAAAAGACCAAATCACATCAGTGCCCCTAACATTCTTAAACAGGCATTTGAATTTAGTGTATCTTCCTTTCCTCTAAGGCACATAACAAAGTTGAGAAAAATGTCTTTGAATGATCTGGAAAAGCTGGTACATTTTATTGCTACATCAAAAATAGTTAGGCGCAGGAAAGTTGAATATCACCATAAGAGTGATCATACAAAGCTGTCCTAATCACACAATGTATCGGCAAGTATTCTTGCCCCAACTAAACTCGTGTGCCCTCACTGGTTTCCTACTGGCCTTTCTAGGCTACCTGTCTGTCAAATTCAGAATAAAACGCAGACACCATTTATTACCTTCAAAGCCACCCTTCTGTATATCTTAGGGCCCTGCTGTTCCCACACTCTACAGCCAGCATTATCAGAAGATGCCCTTTACATTCTGCCAAAAACATAGTATAAACTGGGCCAAACTGCTGTTATAATAATTTATATCTTCTATGGCTGTTAATCAAACATAACTTTTATATTGGGACAAAAATTAAATACACATATTTAGCAGATGCTTTTATCCAAAATCATGCACATTTGAGAGAGTGGGGTCAGACAGTCTCAGGAGCCATTGGCGGTTAAGGGAATCGCTCAGGGGCACAATGGTGACGTCACTCAGCGCCGCAGGAGCTGAACAAACAATAAAACAAACAATCTTTCAATTACGGACACAAATGGCTAATCTGCAGAGCCACACACTGTCCTGAAAGCTCACCCGGGAGCCTCTTCACGAGACTTTGTCGAGGATAAAACCTTCCTGGCCACGGGCAAAATCGGAAGAGCAGGTGATGGATTCAGACCTGAGAGCTGAGTGAGAAACAGCTCCATCTTGGACGCATACAGCGATAGACTCAGTCAGCTGCCCCGGCCCTTCTTTTGGTGGCTGAGGTTGTGAGCTGTTTGTAGATATCCTGACTCATCATTATAGTGCCATAGTTACGTTAATGTGGGGCTGCTCCATACTGCAATATTTTACCAACACAATCTCCCCTGTTCCTGCCTTTCAGGTCCTCTCTCTATGTTCATCTTCTGGCCCTGAGACATTTTATCAGCAGCAGGACCCCACCAGTCTGTACTGCTGTCTGCAGAATGCATACACCTGTTAACATGGTGCAGACTACTGATACAGTCCTGAACATTAAATTACCCCCCTGGTTCCCCAGCCCCAGTCTTTCCAAACTTTTTTGTACACTGTTACAACTGCAATTGTAATTAGTCTCTTTTACAGAAACAGCAGACCTACTCAGTCAACCTTCTTTAAACAGCCTAGTAATAAGTTTTTGGGTTTTGATTTTTTATTCACTAAAAATACTGTGATTCTCTGAAAAGCACAATGTGAAACCATGCTTAGTATTATACTAAATCAGCCATCATTAAATGATAACACAGCTTTAAACAGACCATAAAAATAGTAAAATGCAGTCTCTCTGGAATTACTGAATACTGTGGCAGTTTTCTTTGACTCCCGCTATATATTCAGCCTGCTGCATACACCCATAAAGTTCTCCTATAATTATTATCTGGCTTGTGTGTGTGTGCGTGTGTGTGTATGTATACATTCCATTGTGGGGACCAACTGTCCCCACAATGTGATAAAAAAAACCTCCTATTTTTTCGGTACCTACATGGTGAACCTCAGTTTTGAGGTTATTTAACCATAAATAACAGTCTGAATCTGTTATTCATGGTTAAGGTTTGGCTGGGTAGGGTGTCAGGTTGCCATTGTTGAGATTAGAGTTTTGCCCATAGAAATTAATTGACGGTCCCCACAAAGATACGAGTAGAAACGTGTGTGTGAGTGAGTGAAAGAGAGACTGAGAGAGAGTGTCTGTGTTTGTTTGCATTATGAGAGAACAGGGAGAGGATGCAGCAGCTAGAGGAGTAAGTCTATTTCCAGATATAAAGGGTCAAAACTTGACAGAAGCAAATGAAGGCAGATGTATCCACACTGTGATCCAGATCCATAGCCCAAACACAGGCAGTAGTCGATGCAGGAAGTACAGGGCAAATAACTGACCCCAAATCATTAGACAGGACAGGAGCCAGGAAAGCAGGCAGGACTCACTCACAGAATGCAGCCGCTTAGCATGATGGGACACTCAGGACTTCATAAAGAGGTAATTAAACCCGGGTGCTTTATGCTGTGCTATTAATCAAGTTCATGAGCTACATGTGTGGTTCAGTATGCATGGGAGGCAGAGCGGCAACTTACTGGGCATGGCTGGATAGACGCGCGGCTGGCTGTAGACCTTACGGTTTGCTTTTTAGCCATTTGGAAGTCTCTTCCAGTTATCTTAGAGGAATTTTCTTGAGAACCTGCATACAACTGGATCACCTTTCTAAATATTTCATTGCTTTAGAAAAAATAAAAAATAAAAATACACAACTTTTTTCTGATTTTATAATGTAGGGTGACCAGATAATGCATGTCAGGGAGGACACTTTGAGCTACTTCGGGTTTTTTAATTACTTTAAAACCGATAGGTTCCTGTGCTTAGCTAAATAGTTCAGCTCTTCTTGTGCTTCGACTGCTTTGAAAGACTCATCTAGCAGTTTCACATTAACATTTTAGTGACACACGCATGATTATAGGAGACTAATCAGCACACATCAAAAACTCAGTACTTAAGTGAAATCAAGGTCCTATTAATTGAAATGGTAGTTTATATTTCCGTGTTATCTCAAAGTGTCTTCCCTGACATGGACTCTACATAATGCAACATTTCCTTTGTTTTTCTTTATGTGGTTACCATTAGTATCAACTAATATACTAGTCATCTTTATAAGTCAATGCCTCGTGCCTTTTCCCTGTTTGGAACAATGGTACAGTCATGTATTTACCTTTTATGTCCTTACACTAATTTATTATACGTATGCTAGATGTGGATATAATTGCTTTCATATAATCTGCTTGAATTCCTTGTCTGTATCTAGACATGTATTCACTGTAATTGTTTATCACATCATCATTGCGTCTGTATTATTTACTGCTTAATGAGTCTAATTTAGAAGATATTAAGAATCTTTTATTATGGCACACTGAGAAAAGCAGCAATGAAAGCACAACTTAAACATCTGCTTCTGTATCCTGTTCATACTCATGTAACATCATTGTACTTTGGGACTCAATGCCTACAATTGGAAGGATGTCAATTCAAATTGCATGGCAGGCAATAGGATGCCAGTGTGGGGTCCTGATCCAGGCCCTTATCCCCAGTTGCTCCAGGGACTGACTGACCCTGCTCCCCAATCCCCACTTATATGACTCTTTGTACAAATGCGACTGCTAAATAAGAAGTTGAATGTTATTCAAATCTGATTTTCCAGGACAACAGCTTTCCTTGACAGGGTAAAACTGGACATCCAGAAAGAATGTGCAATTTACAAAAAAAAATTTAAAAATAATGAGATTATATGTATTATAAAGTGCCATCATCTTCACATCTCACATCACGAAAATTTTATGTATGTATTTATAAAATCTTGTTTTCATTAGTTTTATTAGCTAACAGAGAAGGATTTGGCAACCCCCAATTGTCAAATTTACTGGAGGATATAATTACCTTCCTTAATTTAGAGAAAAGCCTTTTTTAACAAATTCCTGTTGCTTCTTTTGGAGGAGAAAATATATTTCATAATGAACATTTGATTGAGTTTTCAATTAATCATAAACACCTAGTATACCTATTTAGTGTTTAATGTTGGATCTTTCTTTTTAATACATTCTTTTTTCTAACTTAATTTTTATTTATTATATTTCCCAATTCTATATTACGTTGAATATAGATATATTCACAATGATTGTTATTTTAACTATTTGCATGACTTCCAAATACCTTCACTAATCTTTACTGTTTAGGGAAGCGCACATGTAATCAAAAAATTGCTGGTTTGATTCCCCCACAAGCAAAGTACCACTGAGGTACCCTGAGCAAGGTACCGCCCCTAAGCACTGCTCCCCGGGTGCTGAATTAACTGCCCCCTGCTATGTCACATTTTCACATATGGGATAAATGCAGAGGACACATTTCGTTGAGCACTGTGTGCTGTGGTATGTCAACAATGACTTTGAACTGAACACTTTTACTTCAGTGAAAATAGAATACTATATATTAATAAGACAATATAATTGTAGTGCACCGTATGATTAGGCTCAAAATGAAAAAGCTAGCTCACTATACATTTGAGCAACCTATACAATAGCTTGATCAGAGATCACATATCCAATAAAAACCATTCAATCGTTCTCTGAGTTTACTTTTTCCTGTTTAATGGAACTAGCGCTGCAATGAAAATAGGCACTTAAGTTCAGCGCTCCCTCTATCGAGTCACAGGTTGAAAGAACAACTAAACTGCCAAGAAAAAGTCACCAGGCATGACATGGAATATTTTAAGGGAGCAACCAGAAAACTGGAAATAACACTGCTTCTTCACCAGAGAAAAGAACAGATAATTTTTTCAAAATTGATGGCATTAATGTTAGAATGGCTGGGCTGGTTTGTGCATGACTCAGGATGGAAAGTAAGGTCGCCACGGATACAGTTATTTATTCATCAGATGCCCTCCACTCAGTGTGCTTAATAAAAATTAGCCTCTTCCATTTCATGTTCTTACAGGAACTATATATCCATGACATGAGTCCCCAAGCCACGTGCCGAACACTTCCGTGATCAGCCTTGAAACATGAGTAGATATGGTATTTTTTTGCCCTTCCCTGAATCCATCTCCTTGTTTCCATCGCAGTCATCTCCATCTGACCCTACCTCATCACCATGTATTTATGAAAAAGGTACATTTTGCAAATAAACCTCTCACATCTGATGTCATGGGATTCAATTATTAACCAGACCTCAATATCTTAGAGCACTAATAAAATTATAGCTGACAAATTTTAATTGCAAGTATAATTATAGATTACCACGATTATGAAAAAAATCATAATCGATGAAAACGATACTTGTATGTATCTCATATTGAGATGATGGCCTACTTTATCTTGCGCAATAAATCCAAATTGGCACACTAATTTTTCAGTGGTGCACTTTGGCCTTCCCTAAATGCTGTTAGCGAATTCCCTACAGCAGTGCAATAAAACACGTTCAAGGTCGAAATGGCTGGATGGGTAGCTTTGGTCAACAAAAGAGGTAAACGTACATTAGTTATTTTGAATAATTTTGATTTCAACAAATCGGACCAAGAACAACGACAAATAATTTGCAGAGCACGTTTCAAAGCTGTGTTTGCACCACATGGCAACCCAACACATTTCTTTAACCTCTTAAAACTTAAAAAAATCATAAAGTCATCTATGACCAAACAGTAACTGAGCAAAAAACTCAGAAATGTGAGGCAAGCTCACCAACTCGTACTACAACGCAGTTATCCATTAAGGACACTATCTATAATGCAACCTCGTATCTGTCAATTTACCATGGCCTAGATATAACGGATCTCCTGCCATTGTGCATCACTGAAGCCAGATCATGAAAACAGGCTAGTTTTTTTTGCTAAAAATCTTTAATTTACACTTTTTATATCAGTGGACTAAGCAGTGGACTCTAACACATATATCTGGGAAAAAAAACAAGTTTAGTGTGTTTGAACCTCAGAGAACAGATCATCTCAGTATAGTTTATTTATTCATTTTAAAAATACATTTGTGCAAGTTCAATGTGTGTAAATATTACAATTATATTTTGTTTCATTTCAATTTCAATGTAATTGTATAAGTTACATTACTAATATTCAATAAGTATAATGTTTCTGCAGTCAAGAGTAATTGTGGGAAATAATCATGCGAAATAATTGTGATCTCCATTTTAGTCAAAATAATCATGATTATGATTTTTGCCATAATTGAGCAGCTCTAAATCAAATGTTTCAGTGCAAATTTTATTCTTCACAACAGATACTAAAAGAAAATTCCTCTACTATACCAACAATAATTTTCTCTGTAAATCATTATTGTGGCTTGTTTTGAGACGTGGTCAGCCACAAGGTCTATACAAAAGAATTTAAGAAAATTAACAAAAATGGAGGTGTCCCCCCATTTTTCATTTTTAATCATTCAAATGAAGGAACAAACTAATCACCCAAAACTACAAATAACTTCCCTCACTCTCTGTAGTTCTCTCTCCTCCAGAAAACCATTACTGTCATTTACGTCACTGACTGGTTTTCATAAGGAAAGTGATAAGAGGATGGACAAAAATTGCATTTTTTCATGCATCAGTCAGTGGAAGGCTAAATGCAACAAAAAATACCAATTGTATATGTTATTTCTCACAAATATTATGTATACCAAGTCTTGTTTTTTATGCTTAAATTCTTGCCTTACTGCATTTAATGTTTAAGTTCCCACTTTATAGATTACCATATGAATGTCTCCTGATTTCATCAAAGGCTGAATTGTTCTCTGTTCACAGGGCAAGTAATAGAGTAATACAGTTCCTTTTGGCATTTGGTGTTTTGGCAACAATTCATTATGGCTTCTTCTCGTAATGGAACATTAAATCATTTTCATATGTGAAGCCCCTGCTCACAGTGATTTCCGGGGATAATGGGAAGGCCAGAGACTAAAGAGCAGACACTCTTGGCAGAATGCTAATCTGCCACAGGGCACTCTCATGCTATTAGCATTTTAGCATTGCCAACCCAGCTAAAAATTAAGAGCATGAGGAAGACAAACATGGAGCTGAATTTCAGCTGGCCTGCTGAGCTTGCCGTTATTAAATTCAATAAATATTCAACAGAAATATAAAAATGTGTAAATGGGTGCAGTTATGAAAATGTAACACCATATAACTTACAGTTAGTAAGCTGTATCTCAAGTATACCAATCTATCGGTAAATTAAGCCATATCCCAGTAAGGAAAAGGTTCTGTTGAGATGTGATACCAGTAGGGTGTCTTCGATGTATCACTGTTTAATATTTCCTCCACTTTCAATTCATCTGACTATACTTTTTCATGTCTGCCACATGACTACATTTGTCAACTAGAACCAAAGTATCAAAACAAACATGACAATGACCGACTTATTCTTCACCAAGTGTCTTCAGGGTGTAAACCCTGAGCTTTATTTCAGCTCTGCATTTGGTCCTGGAAATCCAAGAAAAATCACCTATAATTTAAAATTCAAGCTGTAGCTTACAAAAATAGATTTACGTGGGTCTTTAAATACCGTCAGACTTTGTACCAAATACCTATATGTCCAACGTGACATTTTTCCACTTCTATAGGTTTTCAAAATGACTAAGATTTTTCTTCTTCCAGCTCAAATTGACAAATAAGTAAATAAACAAATTCTTCAGAAAAAAGAGAGATAGGAGTCTCTACTATGAAGAGGAGAGGAAAAAAACTCAACTTCACCTGAATATCTATATGAGGTGTCTCAAAAACGAGACAAGGACCCCATGTTGAATATGCTGAGGAAGCAGATATCTGAATGTGCTACTGGGTGTAAAACTCGAAACACAAGTCGGGAAACTTCCAAGCGTGAAATGCACACGATCAAATGTCTCCACGAGGAATGGTGCCTCGATGGAACAGTGATTGTATCACGTCCTGTACTGCTGAATCAGGTTAGCAGTGCATTTAAGGCTTAATCAAGTTTGCAGTCCCTGCTTAGAGTGAAACCAGAGGGAAATCAGAAGCCCCATCATCAGATCACTGAAGAGGCTGATCACGTTCTATTCTTTATTTTTTCAGTATATATCTCTCTTATCAGAGCGAGAGAAAGAGATAGAGAAAGAGAGAAATGTCTTTTCCCGGCTGGATTTGTACACAATGAAGTATCAGCAACAAGATCAATGGAACAGAAATACGGACATGCAATCTAAGGTACAGCACTTATCCTCCATTTCCACTTTCCCAACACTAACGGGGGCTGCAGCTGAACTTACTCAAAGCATGAAGTTAGCTGTCACATTCAGCAAAAACTCCATTCCTGTTTGCCTGCACGGAACACAGAATCAGCTAATCAACCTAAAAGGAATAACATACTTAACAGAGATTTGTTCAATTAATTAACTGATTAAATCAGTCAAATAATAACCTAAATCAATCAATTAATAAAACATACTTTTTGCATGATTGCATTACATGGCCTGTTTATCAGTGTAAAATGCATGGAAAACGATGAGATGAAGTTTGTCAATTCTGCAAGGAAGAAGGGAATCGAAAAATTCTAAAGTGCAGTGCTACTGTAGTAATTCATAAATGACAGTGGTGTTACTTGAACATTCTCTACAGAAGAGGCTATTCCTTTCTCAACTTGCATAAAAACTGGAGAAAATATCATGCAATTAACATAGAGGTTGCCTTGCAAAACATAATGAAATCATACAGTACTTTATCATGAGTGCAACAAGTTGTTTAGTTTGTTATGACATATGCTGTCCGCAGCAAAAGCTCTGCTGTGAAGTAGGGGCAAGAGTCCCCTTGAGAGAACATGGGTGCTTTTTATTCTTATAATAATAATAATAATAATAATAATAATTTGTAAACCCTAAGGTTAAAACATGGCTATTTAAATGACTGATTGATTGATTTACTGATTGATTGACAAATAGTCCACTCTGCACCAAAAACGAGTCTGCATTTACTATGTGGGTAAGTATTTGGTGTAGAGAAATGTCATTGGTTTCCACCCAAGGGGCCCACCTGCCCCAGTATGTCACTGTCCACTGTTCGGTACGAATAGATTAGATGTGCTTCTCTACGGCTCTAGGACAACATTCCCTGTCGGAACACAAGCCCTATCCCCCCCACCTCTTCTTTCCCTCAGCTCTGGGCTGTCGGAACCACCATCACTCATCACTGCACCCGCCAATGCGACAGTATCCTGCTGAGAGGTTTACTACCCCCCTCCCCCCCCCCTGAGTGGGAGGGTGACTGACACACACAACTCATGAATATTTCCTCCTCTGTGGCACTGAAAAGCCAAGAGTTTGGTTTAATTGTCAGGCTTCTCTGCTTCATGTATCTACGGTGAAAACTTTCTTTTCATTTCAGTTATGGACAGAAAGGCCCATCCATCCATCTCCCCAGGCGACTGCATCCAGAACTGACACTTTTAAGGGAACAATACTTTTAAGGTTCATGATTTTTTAACAACAGATTTACAGTGTACCGTATGTCACAACAGAATAATGGACTGCCGGAGATTTTTATTTATATTTTTCCACTTGAGCTGCACAAGGTCCAAAACAGTTCCTTATTCCAGGTTATGACATAATAGATTACTTAAATTGAAAGCACACTTACAATTTGTAGCTTTCCATGCAAACAACAAAAATGAACTAACTAGCAAATTCAATATGGAGTTAACCAACAGCATTCGTGAATACATCCATTTTTACGCTTAATAGGAATTAGTAAAAGCACAGTTTACAATCATGTATTTACACTTAGTGATTAGCAGTAGAATTTAGCACACAAAGAAAATGTATGGGCCATGAAGAAAATGTATTTTAAAAATAGCGTTCCAGAGGAATTTCCTGCATCCTGCTTCTCAACTGTGACACGTCAAGTTGGGTCACTATTAAAGGTGCCTTTTATTTACTTAAAGTAGAGCTGCAACTTTCCAGGCTTTTTTAATTACTTTTTTTTATAGCTCTTCTTATACAGCATAATATTTCACACAGAGATCCAGGTTAAGAGTTACTTCCCAGGGGATGACATACAGTACCCTCCCCTTCATTGGTTTATCCCTCTCAACCTTATTTAAGCTACTAGCATAACAAAAGCCTAATACTACTGAGATGCAGTCAGTATTCGGCCGATTAGTGTGTGTATGCACGTCTCGCGATGGCCTTGCCTCCCATACAGGCTGTGTCCCTTTTCTACATAGAATAGACTGAGTGCCCACCCCCCAACCTGAGCGGGATAAGTGGCTGGAAAATGGCTGTATAGAAAAATGGATGAAAGTAGACAACAGTTCTAAGACTATTCCTTTGACTGCAAAAAAATACATATACAGTAATCCCTCACTTATCGCGGGAGATAGGTTCCAAGGCCGACCGCGATAACTGAATTTCCGCGAAGTAGG
>JABFEB020000124.1:10840356-10854089 GCA_019775895.2 Stomatorhinus ivindoensis | reverse complement strand
GAGGGGCCCCGGGCTCGGGCTGGGCAGTCCCCGCCGGCCCTGGCCGGGGTCACCAAGAGGATATCTCAAAATATCTGACTTGAGTATACTTGAAGACTAGACTATTACTGTTCCTGTGTGTTTTGTGAGTGAAAGGCCACATTCCTAGTGCTTGTGCAGTTTTCTTTAGACTAGACACTGCACATCCTAGTCTTTGATCAGTCTTTGAGGGACCAGTATTTTCACGTCTTGTCTGCCTGCCCCTCTTCTTCTACTGAGCCACACCTGCTGCTTGTTTTGTGTTACCTCTTGTTTCAGCCGTCGTGTGGATCTCTCCAGCTGCCTCTCATTTGCTCCCAAATCATTTGTGTTATAAAGTACCTCCCAGTCATGTGCTCCCCAGTCCCGTCATTGATGTTGCTCTGTGTGTGCGCGCACCCCTAGAGTTTGCCCCATGCTTCAGCCGTGTCCAATCCGCATCTTCCCATTTCAACCCCTTATGTTTCTTTTGAGTTTGCCATGATTCTGTTTTTTTTCCCCAAAGAAAGCCCTTTCTGTTCCCCTCTATGCTCATCCTTGCCTGATTGCTGCGTGTTGGATTTATGTGCCGCAGAATCTGCATTCTGCAGGAAGGGCTGAATTTCACAGATGTTTAAAGCAGCTCCATCAGTTAATCACCTCTGGTGGTTCCCCTTCCAATGCCTGGGCATGACAAGTTTGTTTCCCTGCATGGTCCATCAAATTTAAAGCCCGGCAGAAGAGCAATGGATGAACTGAAATGGTGCCCAGTATAGAGAAACGTATGCTGTCAATGAAAGGACAATGTTACCCAGCTCAGCAATTTCTCTTTGCTGAGGTTTACAATAATAATAATAATGTAATCCTTTCTCCAGTGGTTGCATTACCTATCCGTGGGTAATTATTGTCTGTTTTAAAATTTCAATCAAATATGAAATGAAATTCACAATGAATTTGATACCAAAATCAGTGGATAAGTTTCATATTGACAGAGGTCTCTCTGGTAAAAACTGTGATTACATTATCTCAGCATCATTTAGAAGTTTTGGAAAGAAATGTAAAAGGTTTAACAAATACAGGACATCAAGTACTGAAAGCTAGGTCTTCCACAGAGGAATGTTAATTATGGAATATCTTAATGGGCTATGTCTGAAAAAATGAATATTTAACTCAGTGAATCCTTTCATGACGGTAAGCCTGGAGACGTGTTCAGAGTGTTTGCTTGAATAATTCTGGTCGTTCTGTAATATTACAGGCTTCCTCCACTGATTACCTTAGTGAGGTCAATGCTAATTACGTCTAGTTCTGTAAATGATCACCATCACCCAAAGTTTCAGCAGTTTTTTCCTGTCATAAGTAGCTGTTTGAGCGTTTCCTCCACTCACACAGAGCTGGAATGGTCTCCCTGTAATTTAGTCGGCCTCGTTCTGATACCATAAGTATAGCAGATATACCTTCCCAGGCCGCATATCTGAGCTGAACTGAGTATTTGCCAACGCCTGAGGCAGCATTATCCTCCTTCCATCACCCAGGCTGCTGAAAGAATGGTGCCACATTCTTCCTGCAGAATTCCAGACGATTCTATGCCACAGGGCTTACAGGCTGAGGTGGCAACCCAGTACCCAGTAGAGTAACTTGTTTACACCATTGGCAAACACAGTTTTGTTTTCAGTCTGTAAATTTATTTACTAGTTTGCTGACTTATTAGCTACCAAAGCGCATACATGAAGCTCTGGAACAATGAGGACATATTTCCTGAGTAGAGGGTGCTTTTTCTGTGCTGATGCAGGGAGTTTTGATGTCACATCTATCAGTCTCCCTGACTTCCATCAAGTTTTAGGGATTAAGGCAAATAGAAATTTGTGCAGTGGTAGCAACAAAGTGAACAACCTTTCTGAGAACAACAAACCCACCTCAGGGACCCCGGCATGCATGTGCCTGCACGCTGCAAACAATCCGTGACAATAATTACAAGCGTTCACCACCGATCGCTAAGGGCTGCATTGGAAGGGGAACCACCAGAGGTGATTAACTGATGGAGCTGCATTAAACATCTGTGAAATTCAGCCCTTCCTGCACAATGCAGATTCTGCGGCACATAAATCCAACACGCAGCAATCAGAGGCCCACCTGAACCTACTCTTAAGGCTTCGTATATATTAAAATACTGAACGCTACCTGGATCCCCTTCCAGTCACTTTCAAATGCCTAGAGGTACGATACTGGAGAAGGACTAAGCTGTGAGGAGGTTTTTCTGATGGATTGTGACTCTTCTCTCATTCCACTAGGTGTAACTCTGCGTGCTCTCTGGCCTGCTTTTATAACTGTCGAAATCGTGATATCCAAGTGATTCGGCAAAATAAGTAGCAAAATAATGAGTAGATCATCATCATCATTATTGCTAGTATTTGTATTATTATTGATAATATTAATATCGCACAGCACACCAGGGGGTAGGAGGAAGACTCATAGAAGCCAATATCTGAGAACAGTTTAACCAACAGAATAATAGCTGTCAATCCATTTTCTAAGGTGACTGACAAGACAAGGACAATTTTTCCTGTTAACAAGATTAACTTTTCAGTGCCATTCACATGTATTTACCCAGACTCCTTAAACAACACCTTTGTTACTATGGCATGCTTGAACTCATTTGTCTTAAACACAAAGCAACATTTTTTAAAATTTTACACAGATAATTATATTATTCATCTCTCTCTCTCTCTCTCTCTCTCTCTCTTTCTATATATATTCTCATTTTTTCTAAAAGACTTTAAATTATCAGCCCATCATTTTTAATGGATGGATGGATTTCTAAATTGTTAAAATCACTGTAGTTACAGTACTTAAAAAGATTACTATCTAGTTAAAACAATTATATTATAACTAGAATTGCAAACTATTTGTGAGAATAATTACAGGCCTTCAGTAATCACAGACATTATTGAATGTCGTTAAATCTCTTCAGTTTTATGGAAGAAAATGTGATTGTTTTTTTTTTCTAACAAACTGCCTTGCAAGCTGACATACGAGTACAGCAGACAGTTTAATATTTCTGTGGTGACCGAATCAATAGAATGAGTCAAGACCTTGTCCACAATGAGCCATTTATCGGCTTATTACAGTCCATCTAAAATACATTTTTTAGTCGTAAACAAATTGGAACTGTGAAATGACATTGCGCCCAGTCAAATAAATCACCCAGTAATCACCCAGTAAAGAATTTATTTCTTGTTTTAAAATTCATTTTCACACATACAGTGTGAATGTTTGTTGTGGTGATACTCATTGTAACACACCCAGGTCAATTTCTCATACAAAATTTAATTGAGCTCCATCTCCTGAATGACTCAGAAAATTATATAAGCTTCAGTAATTTGTCTGCCTTCACTGTCTCTAGTGTATTAATCCAAGTATCAATACAAATATCCCCCATAGGACTAATATGTGCCACTCTTATTAAGTACAGTATTGAGAAAATGTCTTAGTCCACAAATGGAAATTATGTGTATCTTGGTGTACAACTATGATTTTAGTTCACAAAAAGTGTGTTAGCCATTTGAAAAGGGCTAACACCCCAGTATTAGCAGTCAAAAACTAGCAAACCTTGTTTGGCTAATCAATACCCCACACAATTAGCGAACAAATTTAAAAGTGAATTGGCGGTAAAATGTAACAGGGGGCCCTTTGGAGAGGTTTTTTATATCACAAAAAATTAACATATCCACAGACAGTTGATATAAATGTCACAGAGCTATAAATTGTCATTTTCCCCATTTAACATTTTAGCACTGTACAATATACAGCAGTACAATTGGGTAAAATAATGATTTTTGAGTTTATAATTGACCTCATATTTGTCCTACAAGCAAAATAAATGTACAGAAGCATGTTAGAAATCACATGACATGTCTCATAAATTTTAATAGCCTTTCAGCAAAGAAGTGATATTGATCGTTGCTATTTGGCACATGCCTGTCCATGTTTAGATGCGTATTCAGTGTTAACATCTGTGTTACAACAGTTAAGCCTGGTAATCAGTTTCTGCTGCTGTTTACATGCAGTAGTACTTGCTGCCAGAACACTCCAAGTCTCAGCTATGACATGAAAGTAAATACAAAAAAAAATGAAAAGAAGTAGGGACAGACTGTGATCACTCCGTCCATTTGAATCGTTCTTTCCCTTTATTCCAAATCTCAGCAAAGCTCTACAAACTGGGACAGATTTTCCAATCTTTTGCTCAGGGGGAATTTTGATTCTCATTGGTGTTGCTTTACAAAGCCCATTATACCGCCGAAACAAAGGGAAACGCGCTCCAGCTTACAGCAGCCTGTCACATCCAGGCACTAAGCTGTCTAAGATATGCATCATCAGGACAATACTGAGCATGCACGCGGATTAAATGTACGCAGCCATGCAGCTGTGCGCGATTAAAACCAGATGTGCCAAGGTCACTTCCTGAATTATTTACAGGCAGAGTACGGTGAGTGAAACAACTTTGCAACCAGGAGATCATCCAAAAAAGTTCAAGGAAACACAGACCTAGAGGAAAATGTAATAAATACATGAATGTCACACATGATTATGAGTCATGCTCAGTTAAGAGGCACATATTAGACCACCAGAGAAGAAATTAAAAATCACCGAAATATATTATCAGTACGAATCCCTCGGAACTTACTAATCTATCACTCGGAATCTGGTTGTCATCTCCAAGAACTGCATGTTTGCAGCATTTTAAGATTTAAACAGCTATGTAAAAGCTTATATGATTTTATATTATATTATATTATATATATATATATATATATATATAAAATCACTCGGTGTATAATAAAGCTTGAGTAGCTTTCACTTATGTGGTTGTGGAGTATTGTTTGAATCCTGAGATGGACAAGCCCCAATTGTCCCAAATAATGTTTATATATAGACATTATTTGGGACAATTGGGACTTGTCCATCCCAGGATTCAAACAGTACTCCACAATCACATAAGTGAAAACTACTCAAGCTTTATTATACACCGAGTGTCAGTGAGGATTCAATGATTAATTTAGAGGATAAAACCTACCGTGATATTCCATTAGGGTTTCATTTATTTATTTAATTAGAACTACAGATTTCAATTATTTTCTGAAGCTATTATAGTCTGGGTGCCATGAAAGTGATAAATATACCTTAAAGAAATCTGGCCTATGGAAGAGCAAAAACAATCTATTTGACAATGTGATCAATAGCATATTTATATCAACTCAAATGAAATACAATGGCAATGCATTATACATGGCATTTTAAAGTATAAATGTAGCATTATTTAAAAAAATACAGTATAATCTGATTTCTTTGAATGCAATTAAAATACTGTGCTGACAAACAGATCACTGTATGAGTCGAAATGCATCACATATTACTTTTAATACAAGTGCATGTTTAAATGTTTCAATCAATGCAAGTTTGAGCCAGTCCACATGAAGCCATGAACTCAATACAAACTGATGGAAAAAGAACCTTACGGCACAATCCTCTGTGAAAAAGTTATGTTTCATTTTGATGTGAAAAAATTATGCTTCATAATTTTACAGTGATAATAAAAAGCAACAAACGACATTGCATGTTTACATGTCGTTCCATATGAGTTTAGTTTAAATCTATCCATTTAAATCTACCCGTTAGTTTACGATCCATCTGAAAAACCAAAGAGTAGGAATTAGCATTAGAATAGGTTAGTGTACATTGGTCATACATGAAGATGTCAAAGTATCCCCTTGCTTGCGGTGCTGCATATGGCCGCAATATCTTTGAGCCCAGGGCAAAAATAGGTGTGCAGACTGGAACTTGCACAATCCTAGAAGTGGGCATTGGGTGAAGAAGTGATCTTGGCTTCGTGAACTGGTTGCTCGATCTCAGAAAACATTTACCATCTAAAGGCGATGATTCAGGCCATAATTTTTTTATAAAGAGCTGAAGGAAAGTCCAGGAAAACTGTTTTTTTTCTTTTCTAAAGAAAAAATGCCAGGACAAACTTGGCCACTGACTGATATATACACAATTACATATCTGATTCAATATGTTACAATATGTACTGCTTTGACTAATAACTTTCGTTCAGTGGCACCATTTTTTCATTTATTGTTCTGGCAGCCAAATCCTCGCTGTTGTATAAATAGCTAATAATAAGTGGCATGATAACTGAAATTCTCAGTTAACAAAAACTGCCTTGGAGGTTAAATAAGAATTCAGCTGAAAGACAGAGCATGGACGTAAATAAATATTTGCAATAAACTCTTAATGTTCGATAAAACTTAGCAGTCACACATACCAGTTACTTTTAGGAAGAAATGCAGTTAAAAACATTGCTGTTACGTTTTCCGAAGACAAGAAGTTGATGTCTATGAATTATACATAGTTTATGTGATTATTTGAGAGTGTGTGCATGTGTGAGCTCTGCAAGGGATTAACATACTGCCCATGAGAAGCAGTAGGATCCACCAAGACCCTTTGCTGGATGCAAAGTGGATGAATGGATGGATGGATGGATGGATGGATGGATGGATGGATGGACAAAATGATTTAGTTTTGGCAACATTATATTTATATTATATCAAAGCAACTCATCCCATAAGCACAAGCCTAAAAACTCTTCAGCAAATATAATGCATTATCAGAGGTAACACATCAGTGCAATAATATCAGTCATTTCTTAATATATTCACAGATAGTGCAGTACTACTGATCAAAACTAAAAAATAATAGAAATTCAGGCATTTATTAAAATAGAATATCATTCAGAAGATCTAGAATATGGGTCTAGTATGTCCTCTCAAGAGCACTTATGGACAAATTAGGAGAGTAAGAACTTTACTGAGCACCAGCAATGTTACTACAGTACAGAATGAGTTAACTCTTTGTATTCTGTTAATATCTTCATGGTGTCTGCAGGAAGATTTCCTTTCAAGTTGTAAAAATGAACCGCCACTGAAAATTCCACTCTATAAAAACTGAAAAAAGATATATTGAGGTTATTTGTAGTTAAAGGTGGAAACTGGAATGCTTAAAGATGTTATTTTCATGAGAAATAAAGACCAAGTGAAAACACGGTGGAACTTGCAAAAAAACTCATTTACTTTTGAGAAAGCTCATGATTTTTCAAAGGCAGACAAACTGAGTGTGTAATGTATAAATGCGAAAGACATCAGTTTCACAACTTAATGTAATAGGCCTGTGTGACAGCATAATATTGAGTTAGTGCCGTATTATTATAATTCCCTCTTCCTCTTCTTAAATACACTGATTTTTCCTTTGCCATGACAGTCAGAAAAGTCATCCTAGATGCCTGATGAATGAGCGCATGCAAAAAATACCTTATTTTCTCTCTAAAGCCATAATTTTCAGACTGTGGTCTCCAGCTCCTCCTACTATGTAGTCTATTTGAATGAATGGGATGTAATTAAAGCTTTGTGTTTCTCTCTCAAATGGCAAAGTGAGTATATGCAAGATTGCTATCAAAGAGGGAAAAAAAAAAAAACAAAAGATTTACGAAGGACGCTACAGTTCCGGAAAACTCTGCCAGGGCTTCTGGCAGCATTACGCTCCTGTAGCAGGTGTGAGATGGTAGGACAAAGCATGTATTTACTACAGGTCCAGTTCAGTGTGATTCAAAGGCTGGTTTGGGGTGGAGGGATGGGGAAAGAGGAGTGAAATTGTAACACAAGACATGAACTAACCACAGGTCCCGCTTCAATTAACTGGACCTAATAGCCTTCTTCAGTGCAGCTGTAAAGCGCTCCCCATTTTCCTCTTTTGCAACCTTTCTCTGCCATCTTTACAGCTCCTCCCGGCAGTATCCATCAAACCTCGCAGCCATAAAAGTTTATATTCAGACTTGGTAAATGGTAATTAATGTCACGAGCAGTGAATTACTTTATCCCTCCTGTACATCATTGGGTGGCTTCCATTTGATGTCTTTGAAGGCTTCGCTTAAAAAATTGGGAGAAAAAGAATGCTGAATAAGAGAATCTGACATTTTCAAGAATTATTCTAGAATTGAAAATATTTATAGAAAATATCATTTTAATTCTGAGCAAAAGGCAAGGCATGGCTGCATTACTTTTCCATAGTGAAAAGTGAAAATGGTTTTTAAAATTAAAATGAAAATATTTTTTAAGATTTTATTTTATTCAAAACTGCAACTACAATTTTAAACTGCAAAAATAGTATAGGTTGCACAGTGGTATTTGAGATCCCTAAAATCATACTTAAAATGGTACATAAAATCCATAAAATATATCATATATATCAAATATATCCATACAAATATTAAAATACGACAATTGTCTGGTATCCTTTTAACTATGATATCACGTGTGAAAAAGCCAAGGTAATGCAGCAGTAAGGTACCAAAATCAGTGCAATCTCTCGACAGGACCATAATCAAACGCGATTTGTATCAAAAGGAGCACCGGGACACAACAGCCTTGTGTCAGTATGAACCTGTTCAGGACTTCATACGGACTTATTGTGACAGCTAAAGGAGCTGTCACATCCTCGTTTGCGCATACTCCGGTATGGAGCTTAACACTGCAACAGTGTGATTCATAAATAGGACGTTAGCGAAACCGGGCCAAAACCTTTTGTTGATAATCAACAGGCAAAAATCGGGAAGAGGAACTCAAAACCAAAATCAAGATATCATTGAGAAGCAGGAATATAGTCTAACATGCTCAAAAATAGGTGTTTATGGGGCTCTGCATAAACTAAGCCTGTCTGGTGTCCGAAAAAACGGAGAGCGTGTTACTTTTAAAGGAAACGATATGGTGTTCGTCTATGCATACATTAAAACCGATTTTCTTTATCAGCACTTTACAACATATTTCTTTCTACATTCATCTGGAAAAGCTCAACCCAAAAGTACACAAAATACTGCGCCGCTTAAATCCAACATTAGTATTGCGATCCAGTGTGTAGTCCAGTGTAAAATGTTGCTAGTGGGAATAAAAAAATTTGACTAGAATAATGCCCAAACGATTTATGAGAACTGGTTCTTCTGAGGCTGATTTACCCAGAGCAAACCGAAAATCCGATAAGAATGGTCAATTTTGACTCGATACAGCAGTAGGTTAATCTGCAATCATTTAACACTACCACTTGTATATCGACTGAACCCTTCAGCCGCTTCCTTTCACAAACTGAGCTGGAGTCTCTTGAGATATGGCAAGCGGTTGCATGATCAGGATTTTAATATATCACCTCAGTATTAAGCTACATATCATGCTGTGTACTGAATAATATAGCCTATGAGTGAGCGTTGATTGGTGCTTATATATTTATACTTATGTATGTGTGTTTTTGATAGCTTAAGCTATTATATATTCATGTGTATATGAACATATACACATGAAATTCGAATAGGCTATGTGACGAAATACATTAAGTGTATGAAACTGACACCAACAACAGCAAGGATAATGCTTCAAAATATAAAACTTAATATTCAATGTGGATAACCCACTAAGAAGCGAATTTAATGCAGATAACTGCTTAATAATGTTGATTCAAACTACACCGAAGCAACTGTGAGAAATGTCAAAAATGTGAACAAACTCGCGCAAAAGAAATGCAACCAATGGGCACAGTAACCTGACACGAAAGAAAACGCTGAAAATAATCGCATTAAAATGAAGTGTAATAGACTTAAGTGCGGCACGGTGATATCGTCAGCTTTTCCGAGACACATCTACACCATATTCCGTTACAGGCAAGTGAGTAGCCTGCACAACGAACAAACAACTATGATTTTACTCGTTTATTAAAATAGCACTTGCTTTCAATAAATCAAGCACATGATCCATTACGGCATACGAGTTTGCAAGATGTTTGAAATACACGCACGCTAATTAGGCTATAAGCGAATTTCCTCAGCAATCCCACGAACTTCAGGTATGACAAGTTTAATTGTTAATGTCCTTCGTCGAGCATATTACTTTTCCACTTTCTTAAAACATTTTATTCAATAAAAGTACATAAAAATCAACGCTGAGATAAATTGTTTCATATACATCAAAGTTTCTCAAATAAATACTGCATATTAATGTTACAGCACTTTTGCATATTTAGAGCAAACTTGAGGATTATAGAAACGTCGTTTCATCTTACATACACCCCAGGTAATGAGCGTATTCTTTTAGAGCTTATATTTGCAGTTTTATTCTAAATTACGTTACAGGAGCCGCAGAAGGTTACCGCGTCGGGAGTTGACGCTCTTTACTAAAACGGTCCAAATCAACGTTAAGCGCCAAGGGTGGTACTACATTAAGCTAACAACTTCTAAATAGCCTAATTCACTGCTCTTGCAAAACCATTAAAACAGCTGTCTGATCCATCCATGCCATCACAATTTTATTATATATTGCTGTGAAATAACAAGACAACATAGGATACTGCGATCTATGCATTTTCTTCCATTAAGACGGCGAGTATCGGGGGTTGTGGTTGTAATATGCAGAGGTGATAACTAACCACTTGAGAAGTAGACATCTCCAGTTTTCAACTGGAAAAGTAAAAACCGCAACAAGTTTGTTTGTCTGTAACACTGTCGCCCGGGAAGCAAAATAAGTGCATTTATAACCTTATCTTCACGCATGGCTTCCCATCTAATTGAAAGAAGTAGCTAATCTTTCTTGATCTCTGACTAAAACAATGTGGACGTAAATGTTTAATCTGGATGGTTGGCAAAAATTTGCAACTTGCATCTATTTATTAAACTGATGCACCCACACAGCACGTCTCGGGCAAAACAATGCCGAAATAAATATGTTACCTTACCTTTTAACGTTAGATGCGGGAAATAAGACTTAGAGTGAGATTGCCGTGGACTTGTGGAGTCAGTCGTCAAACTACAGCCACTTGACAGTCTGCCCTTTCCCAAAAACGAAGCATCCTTTGACTCCGTAGAGGAGAGTGGACGGTGCATCGGATACAGCCCTGGCGCTTCTGCAGCCACGCTGCTTTTTGGAGAGACCTTATTCCTCGGAGCCGGGAGCGCAGCTACTCCAGCCTCTTGTGGCGAAAGAGAGAACAGAGAGAAATTGTTGAGGGAGAGAGAGAAAGAGAGAGAGAGCTTGACAGCTGGAAAGGAAAAGAGCGCTACTGGTGCGACAGTTATGAACCACTGGCATGTTTCCAGTCTTCTTTTATCCAGATTTACCGGACCGGGTGGCCTGTGGCCACCTTGTACACATAGGTACTGTTCAAGTCGGTCGAAATGCATGTGAATATCGCTTTACAAATATAGGCGTTTATTTCAGCTTATTATGAAAGACAAAAACAGCGATCAGACCAGTCTTATTATTAAAGAAAAAGTAGTCGTACTGTATAATACCCAATACACTTGTAAATGAATGAAGTTTTGCATACCGTAAATAGTACTACAATAGAACAGCCAGTTTCTATTATTATTATTATTATTATTATTATTATTATTATTATTATTATTATTATTATTATTGTCGCTGCTGTTTTGTTATTGTTGCTGCAGGAATAATTGCACGCTACAGGTGGTGCTAGGCTATATAAAATATACATTCATTACCGAAGTGCTCTATCATATTCAAAATAATTCACTTTTAGTGGTTATGTTTTATATTACTTTGAACATGCATTAAGTAGCACCATCAAATGTGTTGATAAAGACTTTTTTGATCACTGATTGCTATTTTCTGTAACTATACTGGTCATAAAACACGTTATGTTGGTTGAATTCTATGTCTGAATGATACGTGGGTCAGGGATTAAAAAAAATCAGTGGCCTATCCTTGTAACCCTTTCCTCTGTAGATTTTTAGTTAGGAATGCTGTAAGTAGACCAGCTGGATTATGATCCTATGTGCCTTTTTCCAGCTGTAACACAGTGAATGCGTCTCAACAGTGCATGTCGCATCAGGAAGAGACAGAATGGAGAAACACATAGGCTGGTATACTTTGGTGTTATACATTCACAGACTGCAACTGGTAAATCTTACACTTGTCATGATTTCGAATGGTATGCCATGCTCTAGACAGTATACCACGCCCGTTCTACTATTTTCTGCCTTGTTCTTCATTTCTTACAAATTACGGGACTTCAGTGAGCTGGATTCTAATTTAATCACCAGTATCTCAGACATATACAGAACCAGATACGATAGCAGTAGTGAAGCCCTTGGTGTTCTGCTTTTTAAAATCTCACAAAGAGAAGAATGACACCAGGAGCATCAGCCTTTTTTTTATCTCAGACATGCTGCCCTCAAAACGGTACAAATAAGTATCCGTCTCCTCTCTTTCTTCTTATCCAGGAGAGGGTCCGTGTGAGATGAGAGCATTACCCACCCTGTCCATGCACAAGGCAGGGCACATTGAAGGACAGGGGTCGGTCTATCACAGAACACACATACACCATAGAGAACCTAGGAACAGCAATAACCCAAAAGGCATGTTTTTAGACAGAAGGAGGGAAGCAGAGGTCCCAGCTGGAAGAGCATGCGAATTCTACATCCACAATGAGGGATAACAAGACGACCAAAGAGGACAGGGTTGAACACAGTGTTGTGTTTGGGTCCTATGCAGTGAAAGAAAATGTTAAAAGCTATTTTAAGTAGTAATTGTGATTTTACAAAGAAACACATTACAGAATCTAAAATTAGAGTATATGCAAATGAACCGTGACAATAAATAATAACAATTCATTCTGTTCTTCAAAAAGTTACTGATATGTTGTTGGAAGCCTAGAGTAACACGACTTTGTTTCTCAAACCTCTCCTGGGGGGCTCCCCAGCCATTCCACGTGTTTATTACATTTCATCACCAGCTCACATTCATTAATTCAACTTTATCAGTTTAACAATTGCTCAGATCAGTAGAACTGGTGGGGGGAGGGAGGTTACAAAACTTTTATGAAAAAATACAGGTAAAATGGCATAGAAGTTTTACCTGAATTACAGCATTTTATCTTTCAATATGGTACAATCCCCTAATATAGAGGAGGGCTGGCAGTTTTACCCCCAGCGGTTTGCCGGCCAGTGTGAGACTGGTACTGGTAATACTGTTAATACTGGTACCAGGGGCTGGGAACCCCTACAATACAATATACAGAATGCAAGCATTAGAAGAGTTCTTTTCCAAAACGCGATAAACGCTAAATAAAAAAAAAATGTTTGTCATGCCATTTTGCTGTGCACTGAACCTATTCACTGCTCCATCAACATTTCATGCCAAATCGTTGTATTTATTTGTTTAAGATGCACTGCAAGATGCCGTTTCTATCCAAACCGCAATAAGCGCCGTACCTGTTTTGTCAAAGCCTAATATGTACTCTCGACCAATCAGAATTCGGTGATCGTGCGACTTCATCGAACTTGGCTGCGCTCTGAGGCGATGGTTTTGTTGCGTTTAGTGCCCTCTTAAAAATGAGCGCTTTAAACCCCTTTGATGGCATCGACACGTCAGTGAGACCTAAAGCTGGGGGTAGAGATTGGACGAAGAAAACGACAAAAAACAACAAAAAAGAAGGTTCGTCACTCAGCTGGTGCGTTAATACCTACTGTGGGACGTCAACACAAGGCTGCTACGACCGGTTTCTGTCAAGCCGAGAAGCTGTCACCGAATTATTTGTTTTATGTGGTGGACGATATTAACACTAGAAAGACTGACTGGGTCAATTGACCCAAATCAAACAAAATCACTGCTATTTCTCATTGAAGTTCT
>JABFEB020000124.1:10792606-10816504 GCA_019775895.2 Stomatorhinus ivindoensis | reverse complement strand
CAACTCTTAGTTATTAAGTTCTTCCCAAGCGAGCTTGATGGGCCGAATGGCCTCCTCTCGTTTGTATAGTTCTTATGATTATCTCATTACAATGTCACCTTTGAATGGTGACATTATATATTTGGCGAATGAACAGTTAGTTCTTGAAGGTGATGTGTTTGAGGCAGGAAAAATAGGCAAACATAAAATTCTGAGCGACTTTGACAAGGGCCAAATGGAGATGGTTAAGTGATTGGCTCAGAGCATCTCCTGCAGGGCAGGTCTTTTGGGGTGTTCCCAGTATGCAGCAGTCAGTACCTACCAAAAGTGGTCCAAGGAAGGCCAACCAGTGAACCAGCGAAGGGGTCATGGTTGCCTAAGGCTCACTGATGTGCGTGGGGAGTGAGGGCTAGCCCCACGCTGACCCCTGTCCACCACAGAAAGCGCCTTTCATGGGCATGTGAGCATCAGAACTGGGCCATGGAGCAATGGAAGAAGGTGACCTGGTCAGATAAGCCAAGTTTTTTGTTGCGTCACGTAGAGAGATGAGTGGATGTGTGTCATTTACCGGGAGAAGAGTTGGCACCAGGATGCACTAAGGCAAGCCAGCGGAGGCAGTGTGATGTTCTGGGCTCTGGAAACCATGAGTCCTGGGATTCATGTGGATGTTACTTTGTCACCTACCACCTACCTAAGCATTGTTGTAGACCAAGTACATCCTTTCATGGCAACAGTATTCCCCAATGGCAGTGGCCTCTTCCAGCAGGATAACATACCCTGCCACAGTGCAAAAAATATTCAGGAATGGTTTAAGGAACATGACAAAGAATTTATGGTGTTGACTTGGCCTCCAAACTCCCCTGATCTGTGGGATGTGCTAAACAAAGAAGTCCAATCCATGGAGGACCAACCTCACAGCTTACAGTACTTAAAGGATCTGCTGCTAATGTCTTGGTACCAGATACCACAGGACACCTTCAGAGGCCTTGTGGAGTCTGTGCCTTGACAGACCAGAGCTGTTTTGGCAGCACAAAGAGGACCTGGCTGATTGGTATATTGTTACATTAAAATTATTAAAATATAACTGCAACTTATAGAGATAAACTTCAATGTTAGGTGGTTTTCAGGTTATGGCTGATTGGTATATTGTTACATTAAAATTATTAAAATATAACTGCAACTTATAGAGATAAACTTCATGCTCTTAAAAAAAAAACAAACTTGCTAGCCGCCTCCTCACGAAGGCATTCATCTGGGGAGAAGAACAGAATGGAATTGGCACTTTGCTGTAAACCGATTTTCACATGTTACCTAATACAGAAAATTTCCTAAAATTGCTCATATTTATAGGACATCTCTGCAACAGAATCACAGCTGGACATACCTTAAATGCTTAATGTCAGCTGTCTTCATGCCTGTTTTCTTTTTAAAATACGATCCCGGTCTCTCTGCTGCTGTACATTTGTTGCGGCCACAGTGGCAGCTCAAGATTGACAAGGTTAAAAAAATTATTTGCATTGACCAATGAAATTCCTGCATTGCATTTTCAGTATCAGGGCACACTGTCTGGCAAAATCAAAGAGGCAGAGAGCAGGGAAAGATTGCTCATGCTTTTGTTTTGATGGGGAGAAATTCAAGAAAGGCAATACTGATGTTGCAAAGCGGAGGAGGCTGGAATTAAAACACTGATATAGTTGGTGGGTTTACCTTTACATGAGTGATCTTACACAGAACTATTTAAAGGGTGGTGGGGAGGAGCTATATTTTCCAAGGAATTTAGTTTTTTTTTGTCGTTTTTCCCTTGGGGGGGCATCCATGTTCAAAGTCAGTGCTTAGTCCTAAAACACAAGCACTGAACACTCCTTTCCAATCATGTGCTGCATTTAGGTACATAGCAGCCCGATTGCAGCATGTATGAATGATCACTAAAGCAAAATGCAAATGATAAAACTGACATGTACTCATTTGGGAACTGGGCCCCTTCTGTAATTCTGAACCGATGCTACATAAAGTTGCACTAAATAATAATTAAATTGTTACAAAGGTAATTCGCAATGATACCTCTAATTTTAAAATAATAATAATGCATGCACTGAAGTAAAGCGATATAGGACTTTAAAAGGTAATAGTTCTGTCACAAGGGCACGATAAAGGACAGTAGTGTTTTAGTTTAATAAAATTTCAAAGCCGCATTAATAAAATCAAAATAAAACAGAAAGAAATCCATAAACTACCAAACAAACAAACAAAAGGCATATCTCCCATCACTTATCAAAGACGTTCATTTAAATCAAGGTTAGCTGCTTTCGTTAAAATACAGGCCTGACATTGGTGATGAGTTGCTGCTGAAATGCAAAATATCACCCAAAACCCATCCTTCGCCTTTACACTATTTCATGCTGCTTCACAATATGGTAACTGTGTGTTTATAAATATGCAGATTTAATGGGCTTTCTGAATTAAATTAGAGTTCAATGCCTGACTGCTCAAATACAATGTAAGCTCTAAGATGTCGAACAAACACGAAGACACCAATTATACCGATGCATAATTGGCTTTATCACAAAACAGACTGTTGAGGTTATCCATACTATGTACCAGAGAAGTGCATTTGGGAAAGTAATATCAACTGTTGTTAATGTTAAAGTAATGTTCATTTCCACAAGGAAGCAGATGTCTTTTCATGGTTAACCTAGCATTTAAAAGTACCATACCATTGCAGATAGCAGAACATGAGCTGCAAACACTGTAATCTTAGACTCTGATAATCAGAAAGTTAGCTGACAATATCACAAGAGTAAGAACATATCCTCTGGGCACACAACATCAATGTGAATTGATCTTTCATCTAATCAGAAAAATACAAGAAACTATCTTTGCTGAGTCTCGTTGTCTCCCAGCTCAGTTTTTAAGCAGGAATAACTTTGGACAAGTCATCAGCAACATATTTTCAATTTTGGGATATTGTCAAGATTACAAATGGACTACACACAGGAATGACAAGCTATTGATTCAGCCAGTCTGCATAATTGTCCCCTCGTGTAAATGCAATGCATAATGTTAGAGTGCTGAAACTGAGGAGCAGAATAAGAAGCAAATAAGCAGATGCTTTTTGAAGCAAGATTGCAACATCCTCATGAATTCAAGTCAATGAGATCTTTAATGAGTAGCTGATGTCATTGTATCCTATTGCTATTAAGGACTGTCGTGATTGTCCTACTTCAAAACTAGCAGTAGATATGCTAGAAGCCTGCTGAAAACACAAGTTTATATTATTGTGTTTAGTTGTTATGCTGTCCTCAGCTAAAAAAGACCCTCTACATAACACTCGAGAAAAAGTCAGAACAAAACCTTTCTGTAGTTACATATATAGAAAATCATTTATGAAAAATATGGCTGCTTGTAAGATAATAAATTTGATTAATTTAATGATTTATGTTTTAATAAGGGACTGAAATAGATCAGGATTTTTCTGTCTCAGTATTGTTCTTAACCTAAAAGAACTCTATTCACTGCTCAATACAACCAACCATAACCAAACAAAAGATATAATACTGATGTGATAGATACATATTTTTATAACCAATTTTTCCAATTGACTCCAAAGTTGGTATGTTGAAATCTTATATAGCACATGCTATCTGTTTTTATCATCTTCTTTTTAAAAAGTGTAATGATGTTATATATAGCATGAAGGCAATCCAAAACATTGGGGAATTTTCATTGAGCTGAATGCTTTTATTAATTTTTTTGATTTTGCTATCAGGAGTAAGGCTTCGCAATCCTGCCCATCCCACCCAGTGACAAATATCACTTCAACGTTGCTAGCATGTTCCCAGGTCTCGGTCCACATCTGGGTCCCCTGAACATTCCAGGTTTCATTTACGGAGCCCATGTTAGCTGCATTTTCACTTATAGGGTCATAATTAGGAACCACCTTCCCTAATACTTAATACATTTAGTAAAAGTGTCGATAAAAAAGTCTCCCTACTGAGGTGCAAAAAATGGTTTATAAATGGAGGGTGTCGATCTTGGACTGCTTGTACCAATAGGATTTTACACTATAATACATGACCATAAGAACATGACAAACTGACTATTCATCTATAACGCTAAGCATAAGTATAACATAAACCTTCCTCTTGGGCTTGGTACTCACCTGAAAAAAGAATATTGCATTTTATAGTCATATTCAGGTAACACTATACTAGGCTCATCATAAATGTAGGCTGGTTTAAATTCACTTTTGCTATGTAATCTTTTTTTCCCACAAATGTGTGGAGCTATAGATTTTATAACAATCTTCAAAGTTCCTTATTGACAAATTTATGGAATGTTGTTCATATTTTGCAGATCAGAAAAAAAAATCTGGTTTAAAAATAAGGGCACTTCTGAGAAAGAATTGCAATGCAAGTAGCTAGGTTCAAATTAAAATAAAAGCCCAATTATCATAATTTGTATTATGTATTTGGACGTGTTAGTAATAGATCAGTCGACATAAAATAACCATCCGTTTGGGGTGTCACATTGTCTTGTGATCACTAGCCAAAGTTGGTTATTTAATCACCATTCCTTCTGCTGTAATCAAGGGTGTCGGTTTGGTTTCAACATTGGGAGTAACCAAAACAGTCATTACATACAAAGATATTCATTGAAAATTGCACCAGAATTGTGACCCAATCAAAAAAAGTATATTATAGATCTGGCAAAAGGGGTTTTCTAAATAAATTTGTTATAAAAATGGACAATAACAAAAAATATCAACATAAAAGTGCAAGAATTGAAGAATATAGGCTAAAAATGCAATGATAAATTATTTGGAAAAAGAAAAATGAAACACATAGGGGCTTTTATATAACAATATCAGAACATCCTCCATCTCCTCCATGAACGTTATAGAGGACTAGAATGAGCTAGTGAAAGAGATAAGCATGGAAGCAAAATGCCATTGGGACGCACCAAACGATTATCAATACAAGGAAATGTTTTGCCCTTAGTTCTGCTCTGGAGCTGATAACATGAAAATACTTATACAGACAATTCAGGACTCCCACAGTATTGGTAGGGAAATGCCCCTAATCACCATTCTCAAATCTGTATCCAAATGCTGAAGTAACCCTACCCATAAGGTTTCCACTCACTATTCCATACAGAAGGATACATGGTGTTGTGATCAACCGTTTAAAAATGCAAAGCAGAATTCCATTTCACCCTTCTGCCTAAGTTGCCTTTGGTAATTGGACCATGTTTACTTTTTCAGTGAATTTGGCCTTATTAAAAACACAAAACTCACTGTCAGTGAGTTTTGTGTTTGTCAGTGAGAGATTTTTTTTTCTTTCAGTTAAAGCCTCCGCTCTCTCTGGGTATCAGATATATACCCAGATTTCAAAACTGACAAAAGAGCAAAAGTATTTGCGCTTGACATGCATAGCCTTAAAATATTCAGTACAATGAGCTGAGTATCCCCAGTAATTAGTATGGGCTGATAACATTTTACAATAGGTGAAAGCATAGGCTGGAATAGTTAAGATATCATGTTATCTGATGACTGTGATATCACCAGTAGCACTGACTTAAAAACAATGCAATAAATCTTTCTACGCATGAACTTTTTACACACTGCATGCATTATTTATGGGGCCACTGCTTTACTTATGCCTAAAAAAATAACTAACTGTAACATTATGACTGGTCGAGTCAGTCTCCCCAGGTCAGTCATTGATGTCTTCCTGTTGTTTTCTGTACATGTTGGAATGTTACCTGTTTCATCTGCAATAAACCCTTTGGCCTGCGTTGTCGCTGCTTCCCGTGCCTGTTTCATGCTCGCCCGTCCCAGCGACAGCGTGACAGCCCCCAAGTCCTCCATTATGTTCATCATATGATACTTTAAAAACACTTGGGTGTATCGACATATTAAGATGAGAACTGATTTCATAGATTCATTAAAAATATAAGGTGAAATATTATATAATTGATATATTGAAGTGATATATTACTTATCTCTCCTTCTTTACCAAAACATCACAGGTCATCTTTTTCTCTGTCTGTCATTAAACAGTGTGAGTTCATCAATAATTCCTGACAGTGAATTTTCAGGTTCATTTTGCAATTGGCAGCTATCATATTTACACTATTTGGCCTTATCTGTGTTACTGACATGCACCCATCTTACTGATGTCTATGCAGAAGCTTTTTATCCGGGGATTTCTGTCATTGTCAGAAAACAAACCAAATAAATTCATGCAATACCTTTTGGAGCCTAATACTTTATTCCTCACTTATGCTTATCTGATGTAAAGTTAGTCGTATAGGTGTCCATTCTGGCTGCAGTACATATTCAAGATTTTCTCATAAAGTTAGCTATGCATGCCACATTATACATAATACATTAATAATATCAACAGACACGGACAAGATACATCACAAACCGGTTTTGCTCATATGATACAAATACTTATTTCCAGAAGACTTTTGATGTTGTCCCCCACAAACGGCTCTTGCTTAAGCTCAAAGCTGCAGGTATTTTAGGAACTGTAGCAGCTCGGATCGAGAGCTGGTTAACTGACAGGAATCAGCGAGTAGTTATCAGAGGCACAATGTCATAGTGGGCCTGTTTTCATAGTGGGGGTACCGCAGGGTTCAATTTTAGGACCACTATTGTTCCCAATTGACATCAATACACACAGTAAACTGGCTAAATTTGCAGACGACGCCAAATTGGGTGGGGTAGCAGATACTGATCTAGGAGCATAGAGGCTACAACGGGATCTGGATTTAATTAGCGACTGGTATGATACCTGGCAGATGAAATTTAACATAAATAAATGTAAGGTAATCCATGCAGGGAGCAGAAATATAAAGTACAAATATTTTAATAATCAATCCTTTACTGTCCCCATGGCGAAATTCCTTTTATGCCTCCCTCAAATTGCTCTTTGTAGAGCAAGCTGTCTGCAAAGGGCAGCCACCTGTTGGGGTGCCCAGGGAGCTGGAGGTTAAGGGCCTTGTTCAAGGACCCACAGACATGCAGCAGCTGCGTTTTAACTAGTGACCTTGTGATTACAAGCACACAGGCTTAGCCCACTAAGCCACACAATGCCCACAATAGGTCCTATGCCCCTTTATGGGTTCCACTGAAATAAAGGTAGCTAATTACAAGAAAGTCCTCGGTGTGTATGTTGATGCTTCCATGTCCCACTCTTGCCAGTGTGGGGAAGCAATAAAAAACGCCAATAGGATGTTGGGTTACATCTCTAGGTGTGTGGAGTTAAAGTTAAGGGAGGTGATGTTACATTTATATAATTCCTTGGTAAGACCCCACCTACAATATTGTGTGCAGGTTTGGTCACCATATGTTAAGAAGGACATTGAGAGGGTCAACGCTGGGCTACGAGAATGATTCCTGGTCTTAGAGAAATGTCTTATGAGGAGAGGTTAGCTGAGCTGAATTTGTTTAGCCTTGAGCAAAGGAGACTAAGGGGGGACATGATCCAGGTATAAGATTCTAACGGGTCTGGATGCTGTTCAGCTAAATGGCTACTTCAATATTAGTTTAAATACTAGAGCTTGTGGCCATAAGTGGAGTGCTAGTGCAGCGCAAACTAAAACCTTGGGTTCTTTTAAATCAAAGCCAGATAAGATTTTAACACTCTGAGCAATTAGCTAAGTTCTCCCAAAATGAGCTTGATGGGCCAAATTGCCTCCTATTGTTTGTAAATTTCTTATATGATCTTAAATTTCAAGAGATACAAAATAATTTATATACTCTCAGAAAAAAAATTGATATAAAAACTTGAATGTTTGCTTGTTACTGGGGCTGTACCCTCAAGGTTATTCCAGTTGTACCCTTAGTTGTAGGTAACTGTACCTTTTAAGGTACATAAATGGACTCTGGGGAACATTTCTGTACCATTGATGGTACATTAATGCTAGCTGTACCTTTTGGATGTTCTTCAGTCTATTTCTGTACCTTAAAAGGTGCAATTACAAGGATACAGCCCCAGTGACAAGCAAAGGTAAATTTTTTAACCTTTTTTTCTGAGTGTGTAGGGGAAAGACTTCAAATTATGTGTCCTATCTAATCAAATGCTTGATAGTGGTTCAAAGACAATGCCATACAATCAAAATAGTGAAGATCAAGTCTGAACTCTGAAGGTCTAGTGTTAAACCGTTTGTCTTGAACCCATGTTGGAGCTGTAATAAAAAGAATGCAAGCAATTAAAGTTTTGTCTTAATCTTCAGTATTTTAAATAAGGCACCATAAAGGAAAAAATGGAAAAATCATTACATCAGTGTCTTCTGATAGTTCAGTTCCCTCGCTTCATTATTTTGTTGCATACATTGTTGTGCGATTGTCAAAAGGATTATTTAAATTAACCGAAGGACAATGTCAGACAGAGAATCATGTCATTCGTAAGGACTGCAGCCATTCATTCACAAATACTCTCAGTCATTCCTTCTTTTGTGGAGAAATGAAGTATTAATGCATGCTTAAATTGTGTCATATTGCAGTGTCTTGGACTAACAAATATATGAGCCTGGAAACATGTTGAGCAAGATTGTGGATTTAAGCATGCTACTCACCTTCATTTCTGATAAAAAAGAAAATAATTATCTGTTTCTATTTAAAAGTGTGTAATCAAGCTCTGGACACAAGAGAGCAAAAGGTTAAAATTAAATGATTATTTTTCTCTTGCCTCATGTACATTTTAAACCTGGATCTGTATGACAGGAGTGCTTGCTGAACAGGGCTTTTGAACTTCGGTATTACTGAGGTACAGAAAGAACATTCTCCAAAATTCTGGAGTGACTTATTAAATTTTCAATTTCCACCTCTCTCGTCACCCCGTTGTCAGGTTGTGTTTGTAGCAGGCTAACCTTTCTCCGTTTGCACAGCTTAAATTTGACATCGCATGCAGCCGAAAATTCATGGAAAACACTAGTTTGCTAGACTCCGTGGCTGAATCTGGGAAAATGTAGGCTGAAAGATCACGGGCACTGCTCAGCTCGAAAAGGCAATTTCAAAATCAGAATATTACTGCTGGATCGAATGTGAACTGAATGCAGAAAATCCCCAATTGTTTCTTTTGTTCATTCAGTGATGCTATAGAGTAAAGGTATTGAAAGATTTAAGGTAAGATCAAAGTCTAAAACCATATCATCTCACACAATTATCACCTTCAGTAACATAAAGCCTGGAGGACATGATACATGAGGACGAGATCAAGAAATTCATTATGTCACTTTGCACATTTTCAGCATCAGGATACTGACATTGGTTTGAAATCTATATTTTAACCTGAACTTTAGATTTCAGATTTTAAATTTAAACCGATGTAATTATTACCTTCGGCATGAACATTTTAAAGTGTAAAAATAAGAACCATCACATAATTAATCTAACACTTCCAGATTGATTAACCATGCCGAATGACCCTATAGCATATAAAGAAATGTCTTATTTACAACTTTAAACATTTTGGCAGCTAAAATCATACTTTATACGTTGTAGCCTGAGAAAGACATGCAGAAGCAAGCAATAATGCCAAAGCCTGATAAAGGTATGGCGGCATGAGGTTTGATTTAAGCGAAATTCCAAAAAAAAAAAACTGAGAATGAGTGTAGCTTCATAATACAATTATAGACAGCATTAGTTATTGACACTGAACATACAGAGTAAGTGGGAATAAACTGTAATTTCTAGCCTAAATATAAAATTATGTATTTAAAAAGTAATTTACATCTTGGTTGCATCCCAGCCTTATGCCCTGTGCTCTGCGGGCTTCAACCCCCCACCCCAAGATCGAGCAATCACACTGATTTAGCATTTATCACTGATTTAGCATTTATCACTGATTTAGCATTTATCACTGATTTGCTTTTGTTTTTGCTGAAACAGGGAGGTTCCAGTCGATGAGTTATTTCTGTGAAAAGGTAAACACTCTGGTGTTGATGTGATGGTCTGTGCACCTGAGAACCAGAGAATAACAGCTGCCAGTACTTAAATGGCCTGAAAGAGGTACAATACTTTGAAACACAATGGCCTCAATTCATTGTTGTTATTTACAATGGATGTGCAATGGAAATTACTTTTGCAAAAGACTACAAAGATCTAGGCAGGAATATGTCTCAAATTTGCAAATATCACTTGAAAGATGTAGAAGGATTATAGGTTAGAAATGTTACATTATGGTTATAACACATTGTAGTGTAGTATCATTTTGGGGGATCTTAGCCTAAGGAATGGGGTAGCTTAGGAGCAGTCAGGAAACACCTGACTTCTGCACTGTATGAGAAGAATCCAGAAAACAGAGCATAAACTTAATGGTTTAACATTACAGTAAACCTGCTACAGAATTTAATATTGGCTATATTGCTAATTAAATGCTCTATTATGATCTGAAGCAGTTAATCCAAAAGAACCAAAAATATCAATATCTTGGTTGAAACAGCTAAAGGAGGGGATAGAAGTTATTGAATCTTAAGGATCAAATATGTTTTTCCCAGTAACATAGTCAATGTTGGATCAATATGTTAGGGAAGAACAGAAAAAACACAAATTTTCACTTTCTTTTTATAAGTAATTTGAAGATTCAGTCATGTTTAGGTTAAAATACAAGACTGCACATAGTTCTTAATTACTGACATCTTTTGCAACTGTCAGTCTTAACAGGGGTTATACTTCGATAGTATTTGGGAAGGATACTCTCAGGACTCACTGATGCATAATACTGGGCAAAGACAATTAGAAAAGTATCATTTGTTTTTATTTTTTCATTTGCATCTCAAGCTCAAAGAATTTGTTGTTCTTGTACCATACTTAACTCATTACTACCTGGACATTGGGGTAATGAGGTGTTGGTGCTTTAGAGGATAGGGATTCAAATCCTATCTTTACCTTACATAGCAACTGAACTTTAAGAACTGTAGAAAGTTACAAATCTCACATAAGGACAATAGTTGACCATTGAAGTTCAAAGAGATGACTATACATTGTGCAATACACAAATAAGTGCAATATGATAAATTATCCGTACACTGTCTCTTTATAATTCCATCCACCCATCCATTTCCTAAAACCGAGTGTCCTGTTCAGGGTCACGAGAGATCTGGAGTCTCGGAGGCTATGGGCACAAGGCAGCTCTTTATAATTTATTTCTTTAATAGTTTGACTTCATTGATATATTGTTTGCTTTTATATGTAGCTTACTCCTTTTACATATTGTTTTTTCCTTGTATAAATTGTTGCTTTGTATTTTTGTTTCCTAATTGTATTGTTGCTTTAATAGTTTGACTGCCTTAATATATTGTTTACTTTTGTATATAGTTTAGTCCTTTTGCATATTGTTTACACCTTGTATATATTGTTGCTTTGCATTTTTGATGCATTTAGCTTGTGAAGTCACTAACATAATCTTGCAGTGTAACACAATGACAGTAAGTCCTTTGAATATTTTTGAATCTCTTCAATCTCTCCTTCAGTAAAATGAGATGCTGTTAGGCTAATGAGATCTTTCTAAATGGCTTGGTGATGGTCTGGCATACTGACCTGGGGGTAGCCCCATGCTATGCATGCCGTGCTGCATGGGACAGGTTCTTGTGACCCCACTGACCATGAATGATATCAACAAAATCAAGATTTCACACTCTCCCCTCATCAGCTTAATTGTAGGAAACCAGATATGTGAATTTTCACGTCTCTGGCATTGAGAATAAGACAACTGTATCTGCTGTACCCTATGCCTCTTTCAAGATGAAGAGGAGACAAGCTAATTAGCAATTTCTCCTACAATGACAGGTCATTTAAGTAACCGTGTGCCCATCTCAGATATCACAGGAACACAGTAAGAACATAAATCTCTGAGAGAACATATAGGGTATTTTACCATTCAGCGCTTGTACTTCAAAATCCACCACTCAGTTTAGCACAATGACTGCTAATGAAGGTTGGAGATCTGTGATGAAGCGATGAATCTAAATATGCATGTGCGCTCGTAGCACTGTGCATTAAAATAAGTACTGAAATAGGAAAAGTGCAAGCAGCACCTTTCTGATAAATGCAACTTGAAATGAGGACAACTGACATGTGTTCAGCAATGACCACTTGAAAAATGCAATTAGCGCCCATAACCCAAGACCATAAATGACATCCACATGAAATTGTGTGTAAAATAAAACGGTGTGTAGATGTGTACAGTACAACCCTGTGTTAGATAAGGGAAGTCAAAAAGTATTCAATATTTTGATGCCAGTTTAATGGCTTGCAATAATAACTCACATAGTTCATATTATCCTTTGGATCAGCCCTATAACTCATCCCTTAATAGCTGATATCATGTTGATCTCTCAAACTCTGGTGTTGCCTACTTACCTCTCAATGACTAATCACTGAAGAGGAAGGTTGTAGATGCAGCAACAACTCCTTGATCGATGTCAACATTGTGGTTTCCATTTGATAACCCCTAGTAATACAAAAAATGATTTTACATTGCATCCCTGAAATAAATACCAAAAACCCAGATGCTTTGGATGCTGTTTCGAATGAAAGTGTGCATGGAATAAATATAGAGAAGTGTGATGAGTGTTGTTGGTTTCCAAGCTTCTAGTGTGAAATCATATTAATATTTACCATGTCGTTTTCAGATGTGCAGAAACAATCCTACAACAGGTTGGTCATTTAGGCACCAACTGCAAGCATATACAGTACTAGTTAACAGCTTAATGTATCCTTTTCCATCATGCCTTCCCAGCATTTTCTCTGGGAGATCTGTTCTGGCTGGGGTGACCTTGTGGGAGGTAAGTAAGCAGTAAGTTTAATGAGACAAAAGCATTTCAGCAGTGAGTGGATAGTTTTTCCCCATTATTTTTGCTGTTGTTGTTGCCGTCTTCTGATTCCTTGTTGGAATTACTAATGCATCATTCTTAGTGGCCAAATGACTACTTGAGTTTGGGTTTCTTTGATTTTAAGCAACTGTTCCAGCTTCCTGTTCCATGTTCAGCTTAAGTGGCTTGCAAAGTGTTTAGTATGCAGATATGATCATTTGTTTTCTATTCTGCTGAAATGTCCATTTCCATTGTTTATTCTAATTTTGTTCTGCAGCCACTCCCATTTCTGACAACCCACTTGCTTGTAAGCCCCTGAATTAAAGCTTTGACAGATTTCCAGATTCCTTGTGTGACGTTCTTCTGTCCACCGAGTTGCTCGCAGGCTCCCCGTCTAATGCTGCGAAAATCCACAACAGTGACCACCCACAGAATTCACAGGCAACTGACTGCTGGACAGAATGTTGTCTCCTTGTGGCTGCACCTCAGCTGGTCAGCAACAACAGCAGGAGATGCCATGTCTGTATGGTGAGGCCGGAGCCAGGCTGCAGGAGCTGCTAGGCCGGTTCCTCAAGATTCTCTTTCTACAGCTACAGTCCTAAATCCTAAAAAGGAGATTACAAAGCAACTCAGACACCTCCCCGTCAGTGGTGAGGTTCAGGCTGTGTTATGCAGCCCTTTACTGTTCAGGGAGGCGCGGACGGTGGCCATCATAGATAAAGACAGACTTTGATGTCTTGAATAGAGTGCTGCTGAAGAGAATGGATGGGTTTGTTGGCTGAGTGTCTGAAGAGACCGCACAAGCTCTCCTGCACTGAGGTTACACACCCCATTCAAGTAGCTAGACCTACCCCCGTAATGCAAATAAAATGGTAAGACAGACAGAGCCAGAGCTACTCCGCTAGCAGAAAGCAGCATTTAATTGGGTTTGGGGGTTAAGTGGCCCTGGCTGCAGACTCGAACCCGTCTTTTAGCCATGTCAAGTACATTTTCATTAATATGGAGGAAAATATAATGTAATGGTGGTAAATTTTGGGAACAGATTATCCAGGGTTTGCTAGAACTTCAGGAGAGCCTTTGAAGTGCACTGCTGTGTCCTGCCTGCAGAGGTAGAAATTTCAGGTACAGAATGTACAAATCCAGGCCAAGATTTTGTTTCAACCAACCAGTTCAAACAGTTAAATACTCTGTGAATTTGACTTTTTATATCCACCTGATTGATTGAAACACATCATGGTTAGGATTTGTACTTTTTTGAACCTGGCACCTCTGCCTCTCTTGGGGTGCCACTCTAAGCCTTGCAGAAAACATATAGACAGGCCTCTCTCAACTTTTCCGGGGATGTTGGGATGGGGTTGTTTCATGTAATGACCTCTACAGTTCCCTCCTAGTTTCCTTGACAGACCTCCTTCTATTACAAATGTTTTGTCACAAGGCTGATAAAGTAATTAAACAAGTGGCTGTTATGTTACAGACTGTAGAAATGCTTTCATTTTTCATTATTGCAAGACAAGAAAGATAGGAGATGACAAAACAAAAAGTTATTAGGGAATGCCTTTTTCAGACAGCTCATAAAACCCTATTGTCAAGACTAGAAGGCTTGAAGATTATAACACCCATAAAGTCAACAGGGGGATACTAGCCAATCACGTCAAGCATCTAAAATTATAGACCGAGGTAGTCTTTGCTATCGTAAAAGTAAGAAGGAGCCCTAAGGTCCTCAGACAAATTTCCGGTGGAGCCAACTAGTACAGGTACACTCCATAAAATGAGACTACACAAAACCAGTCAAGCCCAAAAAGGTAAATATCACATACACAATCTACCAAGTCTCATCATCAAATTTCATTTATGCTATTTCCCTAAAAGTATAACAGGCAATTTGGTAATATGTAAATTTAATGTGGACATAATGGAGGATTGTCAGTCCTCACAAAAATTCGTCCTTGATCATCATCATATAAAATCTGCATTTATAGTCAGGACCATAAATATTTAAGACAGAGTTCTGTACATTTTACCACATTAAATTTCAAAAGAAACAAGTCAGATGCGAGTGCAGAGTTTCAGCTTTAATTCAGTGGGTAGAACAAAAACATTGCATTAAAATATGGGGAACTAAATTTTTCTACACAACCCCCTCCTTACAGGGACTCATAAGTAGTTGTACAGATTAATATAACTGCAAATAAAATAAAATTAGTTGAAAACTCTTTGCAGGCAATGATTGTCTGAAGTCTTGAACTCATGGACATGACCAGACGCTGGGTTTCCTCCTTTTTAATACTGTACCAGGCTTTTACTGCAGCAGCTTTCAATTCCTGGAGGGTGTTGTTAACTTAGTTTCTCTTCACCATGTAAATGATTCTGCGATCATCTAGCACTGTTGTCATCTTTGGACGTCCAGGCCTTTTTGCGTTGCTGAGTTAATCAATGCTTTCTTTCTTTCTCAGGATGTACCGAACTGTGGATTTTGCCGCTCCTAATGTTGTGGCAATTTCCCAAATTGTTTTTTTCTGTTTTTGCAGCCAAAGGGATGGCCTGTCTCGCCTGAATACTGAGTTCCTTTGACCGCATGTTGTATGTTCACACTGCAATCTTCCAAATGCAATCAAGACACCTCAAATCAACTCTAGGCCTTTTATCTGCTTAGTTAAAATGAGTTAAGATTTCCATTAAGTTAAAAGTAAAGTAGTAAAAGTAAAACTTGTGTCAGTGTCCAAATATTTATGGTACTGACTGCATGTCACACAGGATATGTGTGTAGTGTTTCCCTTATTATTAGATTATTATTAGATTATTAGAATTCTAATACACCAGCCCCCCATCACTCCCCACCCACGGTGTTTGTGCAATAGGAATAAACCACAGAATGGCAACAACTCTTCTTCCACATGACAGATGCCTCACTGTCTGTACAGCTACAAAGAACTCACACCTCATCACCAAAAGAGACTCAACACACTTCAAACATACATATAGTCTGGTATCCAGCACCAAAAATAGACGGGTGACAAAATACCAGCAAACAACTATTCCATGCTCTTTAAGGACAAAATGTAAAACATACCAATTAACATATATGTAGCACTGGCAATGGATAATCCTGAGAAAAAGGAAAAACCTATTCTAAATTATGAAGTCCTTCTAAGGCCATTTGTTTAATGGACTCTCACCCACCGAGCAAAAAAATATTGCATAAATGCTATAGTCCTGTTTAACAATGTATCCTTCCACAAAAAAGCACCTCAAACAGGTAACATCAGAGCAATTGAACTACACTGGTACACCGTACTCGTATAAAACTAATAACAGGACTGTAATAAACTGACACTGAGTATTGAATTATATTATATTTAAAAGCTTGTATGTATACGCTAATGGAATTATCATGAGGTGAAGCTGTGCCAGAATAACAAGCTATATGGATGACTTATGCTACAGCCGTCACAATGCACATGTTATTGGTGTCTTCTTGAGTGATGGAATAAAATTATATCATATCATATCATGCCGTACATTTCATTCATGACCTCTAGAGACAGCTTTCTCTTTGGTATCTTTTTGTTTACTTGACAGAAGATACCATATAATATTTGCCCACTTCTGATACAACCTTTGCAGCATCTAGACCCAGACCAGCAAACTCCAGAACAGTTTTTTTTCACCGGGTCACCAGGACGCTTAACTCTTACTGATATCAGCCATCCCTAGGACACCACCCCCACTCCGCGCTGCACTAGTGAATGCCTCTGCTTCACTAACTGTACTGTATTACATCTACGGTCTGTCTGGCTGCCTTTTGACATACTGTATTACATCTATGGTCTGTCTGTCTGCCCATACTGTAGATATGCTGCATTGTGTTGTGTGTTATGCTGTTGAATTTGTGCATATGTAAGTGAAGTGAAAGTGATTAGTTGTTGTTGTTGACACACCACAGCACACGGTGCACAACAACGAAATGTGTCCTCTGCATTTAACCCATGTAGAGTTGTATATTGTTGTACAGTTATGTGCAGTCTATATTTTATACAAATTTTTTTTTTTTTATAGTTTGCATTTATTTAATGTACTGCATTGCAAATAGGAACTTGTGACCCAAGACTTTCACTCATTAGCTCACCCATTCTAGTGATGTGACAATAAAAGTGATTTTCATTCATTCATTCATTCATTCAAATCTGGGTAGAATTTTTTACAGGTTGTAGGGTGGGATGACACTTATACACAGATTTAAGGGTCTGGAAACAGAACAGCTAGTAAAACTGTCATTATTCATTATTTTAACATGGCCTAGTGTGACAAAAAACAAAGTACATAGCAGTGAAGGTATTTGTGTTACCATGGTGTAAGCCTGACTACTCCTGTAAAGTGTAAGCTAGTGACTGAAAACCTAAATCAGTTACGCCATGCATCAGGGACATCAGAAGCATTTTGAGTGTGGGGGAGACACACTGGCACAAAACCAATATTTTACGTTAGACATGGGGGGGTCCAAACTAATAATTATGAAATGTAGTAGATGTAGTTTAAAGATGTAATGGCGGTAACACAGGTTTCAGTGGCTCGTCACATACTGTACAGCCAAACCACATACATTAAATAATGGGACTGCTAATTAATACGTTAAGGAGAAATCACATTTGCCTGTGTACATTTCAGTAATATGATTTTTTTTTTTATTGGGTAACACTTTACATTAACCTTCATAATGCATTCATTATGCATTCATAGAACATTCAGTGCATCTCCATAATGCATTTTAAATGGATTTGAAGAACATTAAAAACCAGCATGTAAGTATACCTTAACATCCTACCATGTCTTAACTTTAATATGCATTAACAACAAACATTATATGATAATACGATTATTATGATTACATTTGTTATTATAATTTGTTATTATAAGGTTAGCTACTAATGTTTATTTTAAATTGATGATTTTTTTGTTTTACAGGTTTTTGACTGTACCATATTGGTACAGCATTGTCTGATTAGCAAATTGGTTAACTTAACCAATTAATTAATTTGCTTAAATGTCACAGGCCAACTTGAGAGAAAACTGAAGACTAGAGGAAAATGTGGTCACAGTGTGGAATCCCTTTATGCAGACAGAACAACCTTTCAATGGTTACTCAGCAACTGCACATTGTTTGTATTCTTTTTAAGGCAACTACTGTCATCTGGGATTTTGAAGGCAAAAAAAAGAAATGCACTCAAATAAATCACAACTGACCAAATCCACGGCACCCTTCTCGCTCGCACAAGGATTTCACCAGGTTCACATTGTCTTGTCCACCTCTTCTGTAAAATTACATATAGTCAATCCTTTGTTTTAAGGACACAACCTACTAAAACAAGCTAAATGCAACAAATCATGTGTCATGTGTCCTCGTGTGTGCCACGCCCCCCTCGTTACCTCGTGTTAATTCACGATTGTCATCACCTGTTGCCTATTTCCTGCTTGTCTTGTCTTTTTAGTCCGCGTCTAAGTCAGTATTCCGGCGGTCCGTCATATATGTTTTATCGCTGTCTGTTTTCATCTCGCCCGAATAAACCCTGTTTTCTGCCTGTATTCACGGCTCGGTTGTCTGCTTATTCACCCGTCGACACCCGGACCTGACACCATGTGTAATTTCGTAGAAATAATATATTACAATTATGTAATGTGTATCTACTATTATCCTTCATAATTTATATTAAATTATATATGTAAAATGCGTTTTCGTAGCTTTGAATGGTAAATGTAATGAATGAACATTAACTATGGGGGAAATTATCATGATATTCTGAGAAATTATAATATGAAGTAAATTTCCAAAGTGACTGATTCCTTTGAAATATAAAATAGGGATAGCACTATGTATTTTACACACAAAAAAAGTTATCTTTGCTGAAGTTATATATCATTCAAATAATTTCATTATCTGAAATCAGTATGATATTAAAGCTAGTCATTCTTTTATCCATACATTCTCAGAAGCCTTGTAGACCACCTTTTCTAAATCACAGTTTGCATTATTCCTTTGGAATTCCATCTAACAATGAAACATGCCACAAGACAGATCAATTACTGGCAGGCCTTGATATCCAAACATCTTGGATTCTAATACCACTCATTGTAATAGAGACTTTGTGGTCATATTCTCTCCATTGTTAAGCTCATAGCAAACCAGTCTTTCTTCCAGTAATCTTCAAGCCAATCCTATAAGGACAAAGTGGTTTTCAAGTTTTATTTGTCACATACACAAACATACACTGCATACTGCACACATGAAATCTATTCTTCAAAATGAAATACATAATGCAAAGAAAATAATATAAAAAGATACAGTTCTGCGCAAAAATCTTTGACAGACAAAGGAAATGTTTAAAGCTATTAACCTGAGTATGAATTATAATTTGCCTAGAAAAAATCAAAGAGTATAGCGAATTAACAGTAACACAATAGAAAGTAACAACACTTTCTTCTGTTCTCTAAACAATTGCTGATAGTCTTATTGGATGGCTAGATGAACACCACTTCAGTTCCCAAACCTCTCCCAAGGGGCACCCCAACTATCCCATTAATTCATTAATTTAATTTGTTTTAGCAAAGTCGATGAGGTACTGATTAGGCATACAAGGTGTGCTAGTGTTCAAATCAAAAATGCATGGGTGTATCGGATAGTTACTGCAAATACTGGGAAGACTTTAGAAATGGTTTGACATGGTGAAAGCTGGCACACTTTCACAAACATTTACTCCACCATGAAAATAATTCAAACATTTTTTGACTGTCTAGACCACAAGTGTCAGATTCCAGTCCTGGAGGGCCAGAGCCCTGCATATTTTTGGGTTTCCCCTCGTTTAACACCCATTGTGAAAGAGACTAGGTCTGACGGCACTTACAGTACCAGTCCTCCACCAGGAGAACCTTGGTGGATGGAGAATCCCATAGGAAGAGTGTAGGTTGATAGCCTAAGACACACTGGGAAGGGGATAAACCGGATAGAGCGTGAATTTGAGAGTTCCACTGCGTGTGGAGCCCCGTCCTCGGCACGATTGTGACAGAGCAGACGAAGTGCTTTTGACACCTCCTGATTTGTTCTTTGGCCATTCCATTTGTTTGGGGATGGTAGCTAGAAGTGAGGCTGAGTGAGATATTTAACTTGGTACAAAAGGCTTTGAACACTCTGGACATGAACTGGGGTCCCTGATCGGAGACAACGTCTTCGGGTATCCCGTAGTATCAGAATACCCAGTTCACCAGGAGCTCCGCCACCTCTTTGGCAGTGGGTAATTTAGGTAAAGCTAGGAGGCGACACATTTTCGAAAAGCGATCCACGATCATCAGGATTACAGTGTTTCCCTGTGAGGTAGGCAGATCCGTAATAAAGTCTAAGGACAAATGAGACCATGGGTGCGCCGGCACTGGGAGAGGATGTAGTAACCCGCCGGAGGTTGGGTTGATGATTTTAATTGAGAGCACTCAGGGCAGGAGTTGACATACTCCTCTACACCCGCTCTCCTCCCGGGCCACGAATATCGCTGTGACAGCAGCTGCGAAAGTGGCAGAGACACCCGGGTGTCTGGAGCTGCAGGATGTGTGGACCCACGGCAGGGTGGCTGCCCGCCGCGATGGTGGTATGTAAAGCTCATGTCGTTGATGAGCGGCGCAAATGGATTCCTCCAAATTCCACACAGTGGGACGAACAAAGCATGATGGGGGTAATATTGGAGTGTCGACCTCGACTCAGTCGGGCGAATTGTGCAGGCAAGAAAAGGCATCCGCCCTGAGATTTTTCTTTCCAGGGAGATAGGAGACCTTTAAAAAAGACCTAAAAAAAAGAGGGAGCAGCAGGCTTAGCGTTGCATTGAGTCGCTTTGCGTTCTGGAGATATTCTAAGTTTCTGGGATAAGTGAATACCACAAAAGAGAAGTGTGACATTTAGAGTTTGCAGCCATCCCAAATATTGCATGATGAGTATATGCAAAATGTGTCCCATTCTGAACCAATTTTTGACACAGATTGCCTGATTTTTTTCGATTCTGCAATGGTACCCCACCCCCCACCCCAACAAATTGACCTTATTTCCTAAAATCACAAGTGACAACCTTGGTGATTAGTTATTACTTAGCGAAACACAACAACACGGTGAGGAAGATTCTGAAAAGGCTGATTAATGCTGTTTAATTCTTCGGTTGGCAGTAGCTGGCATTTAGGGGACTTGACTAGGGTGAAAAATCCGACACTGAACGGCACTATAGGTGTGGTTTCCCCATACGACAACATTCTCACTTTTTGTTGTTTGTTTGTGTTACAATGTAATGTACAGCAAAACTGAAATGAAAACCTGTGTGACCTACGCATTATAATAAAAGGTAAAATTCATTCATTCAAAAAAAAAACTACTTCATTCATAAATATTAACTAAATTAACACAAATGGCACTTTTCTCCCGTTTAAAATAAGGGGAATAACTTTGGAATGGGAGACATATTATGCATTAGGCTCATTATAAAGATATGGGCTCAGGGGAGTTGATCATGCGGCCTGTAACCCTTAGAATTCACAAACTTCTCTCTGGCTTGGTGGTCCACATTTTCATTGGGCAAGAACACAAATAACCAAAAAATGTAATGTAATGGATGTATGGGAGCGGCAGCGGGCTCCTCTGAGCAGGGTTCAGGAGGAAGGAGCTCAGGGGGGTGGTGGGCACGGGCAGCTTCCTCCACTTCTTGCTTCTGCAGGTGGAGACAGTGGACGGAGCCACAGCGAGCTGCAGGGAGCTGGCAGGGGGAGTAACTTCATGCTGCGGAGAGGCGACAGGCTGAACCGCTTCATGATGTGTAGAGACTGCAGGCTGAATGGATTCATGCAGCGGAGAGGTGATAGGCTGAGTGGTCTCATGCTTGATTAGCCACTGCATCTCCCCTATACAGCGCCAGACCTTCTCCGCCTCCTGGGGATCCTCGTCTAGGCTGAGCCCTGCCAGTATCTCCCTTGCCCATAAGAAGAGAGTGCTAGCCTTGGGCACCTCCCAGACAGTGGGATTTTGCCTCCACTCCAGGTGGTCATCCAAGAGGAAGAAGTCCTTGGCTCGCAGGCGGGGTGACTGGTGGGTCCTGCAGCTCTGGTGACCTCGCTGGTCTCCGGATTCGGGGAATACGGGGGATCTGGTCCAATGAATGCAAGGCAGCCTGAAAAGTTGGGACGGATCATGACAAAAAGCTTTTTTTTTTCACTGAAACAGAATTGACAGTATATTGATTGAGAGCACAATCACTTCTCTAGCTTTCATGTACATGTAGAGGCATTATTTGAATTTCTCAGTTTCTGCAAGGTTTAGTAATAAAAAAAAAGAAGTTATAAAATACAGGATCCACAAAGACTGCATAATGAATTGAGAACTATTGTTTATATCAGCAACTTTTACCAACGTTGTTTGGTGTCATATTTGTTTCAATATGTGTATAAAATCATAGCAATTCAGACAGTAAGAAAGGTTACATGCTATGTGATCTGGCTTAAAATTTATATTTTGAATTGAATTAAAAATAATAGGCAAAACCAAGTAAACAAAACTGAAAGAAATCTGTACACTTACAAGTTAGTAATCAGGAAAGATATGGAAAGTTTAGTATCCAAAAAAAAACTTGTGCCATTTCAAACTGGTGAAAATTTTCTTCTGCTGAGATTTATATACCAGCAATTTGCCCTCAACTCTCATTTTGCAGATTACGTTGCAGATTATTCCTTGTGTGTAAATGAATAAATTAAAAGAACTGTGGATTTGCCAAGAAGAAAGGTCCTGAAGTGAAGCATGCATTTACGTGTTTGCCATTTGCACATCTGTTCTCATGCTATTACTAGCTTTCACACAGTATAAGCTTTTCACCTAAGGACAAACTCTGCTTTCATCATCTAATGGGTGTATTTGACTGTAGTTGATTCCTTATCTTATACTGTCATGCCATCAATTAAAACTATTGAAACAGAAGTATAAAACGATTCAGCCAATAATAGGCTAAAATTGCCCCAAAATACAAAACTTCTCTCTGCGTAACAATTGGATAAATGTAAATTCATAGATATTTTCCATTACCATCAAATGTATATTCATACTTAGTATGTATGAAAAACCCGAAAATGGATATTAGAAAGTAATTTAGATGGTTATACAGATTTAATCATCAGCTAAGTTGTTCACTGGCCACAGGTGAAAATATTCCACTGGTCCCTGCGATCCTATCATAGGTTTGATCAACGCATAAATGTAAAAGTATGAACTGTAGAATTGTTTTGGGAAGACTGGCAATCTTTAAAAAACAAAATGGTTGCATTTGATCCAAGATGTTGTAAGGAGTTGGTTATTGACATAAAACATTAATAATTATTAAATAACACCAAAAAATACATAAATCACATCATAACACTTACAGAAGTATAGAAAAAGTCAATTATATCTTGTGTATTTATCTAATTATACAGTATCTTGCGTATTTCTTCTCCCCAATCGCTAGTTAACTAATAACGTGGCCTAGGTGAGTGTGTGGTCTAGGTGAGTTCCTTGAATGGTTCCTTTTCAGTGATTTTTGAAAAGCCTTCTCCAACTTATCCTAATAAAGCAGCCTGGAATGTCTTATAACGGATTCCAAGTAATTCTGGTTGAGCTGTTCAACACCTTTCTTCAAACTCGGGGGACTGTGAGTGCAGGATGGTTCCTTTTAATCTTTTCCTTGGAGATACATTGTCCATGTAGGCTAGAGATTCTTTTCTAAATTCTCCATCCTCTTCTCATCCCATGATGTGAAAGGAATCAGATATCACCCCTGGCTCCTTTTGAGGGGAATTTTGTCTCTGCCATTACAGTGTCAGTTTTATACCTTTGGGCTATTTTGATTTTGCATGCAGCAGTTTGCTTTCATGTCACCTCAAAAATTCAATGTACAAAAAGCGTGGAAATTCAGAAAAACAGAATAAAATATTCAATGTTTTAAGCAAAATATATCTAGACAAAAAAATTAGAGTCTTGTATTTGTGACAGGGATTTAAATTGCAATAGATATAAATTTGTGTGTGTGTGTGTGTCAGTCTGCGTATATATAT
>JABFEB020000124.1:10770730-10787216 GCA_019775895.2 Stomatorhinus ivindoensis | reverse complement strand
CATATACAGGTACAATGACGGGTACAAAATAGCACATACAGGTAAAATGACGGGTACAAAATAGCATATACAGGTAAAATGACAGATACATAAAAGCATATACAGGTACAATCACGGATACAAAAAAACATATACAGGTACAATGACGGATACAAAATAGCACATACAGGTAAAATGACGGGTACAAAATAGCACATACAGGTAAAATGACGGGTACAAAATAGCACATACAGGTAAAATGACGGGTACAAAATAGCATATACAGGTAAAATTACAGATACATAAAAGCATATACAGGTACAATGATGATGGGATACAAAGCACATTGAAAGCAGCTGCATCCACATAGATGTAGTTCCTCAGCTACCACCACATGACGCTAATGGGGGCGTATGAAAATACTGGACAGGTAGAGCAGTCCATTGTTTCATTTACCAATTTTTACACAAAAATGCTACTAAAGTCGTGCGAAGAGCATAGGCAGCAGTCATCCTTCATCCTGTTCCCAAACGTCCAAATATGCTGCATGCCTACAGGGTCAAGATCTTGTTTACCAAGATCTCTGTTGATGCAAGATGCATTTTACCAAAATGGTTTGGATGCACTGAACCCTTAGTGGGTAAAATGTATGCTAATCAATATAAAACCATTCTGGGTGATTGCAAGCTTCTAAATTGTGAAGCATTTGTTATCTAGATAGGAGTAGAATGTTTCAGAATTATAATTTGCTTTTTTCCCAGCTGATAATGGTCATAATCTCTTAAATTACTGATCAAAGTACCGTATATGGATGGCGATCTTCATGTGATTCAAATTTAACATATTAGTTGGGTACTGGTTACAACAACCGCAAGTAACACTGAAAAAAAGACTTTACCATCTGCCACATACTGCACTAGCATCACTGTACTAGCAAGTAGCATTTAACCATTAGAGAACGGTAACACCAATAAAACAAAAAAAATCAAAATACAAATTTATGTTTTTATAGGTATTCAAGATTATTTCATTAATCATCTGGCTTGCAGTTAGCAACTACAGGTCGCCCGTAGAGGGTTAAAATTGCCTGGGCTCTGGATGTGTTGGCCAAACATTGCACACTGTACCAGATGATGAACACATTATTCTAAAAATACCCATCCGATACTCGCAGTCCATTAAGAACAATCATAATGTTGAAGTAGCTGTGATTTCTGGGATTGTTTGCAACGTCATGACCAAAGCTATCACGTTGTTTACAGCCAGGGAGGAATACTATTTGTTTCTAATGAAACCTTTAATTTAGTCCTAATTTTAACATACAGTAAAAGTATATTGATAAAAAGGTATTCTGTCATCCTGTATCCTGTTTTGAAAAGATTTGGTATATCGAAAAATTCTACATACAGCCCAGCCCAATTAGATAATGGATAAATCACTCTTCTTAAGGCTTGTGTATTTTGCATTCACTTTTCGTCAGATTTGGAGGTTTCCATTGCTGTTTGAGCAGCCAATGACAACACAGGGTCTTCCTGAGCTCCTGGACATGTTTGTCAAAGTAACGCTGAGTGTACATTTTAAACAAAAAGCAGGAAATATTACACTTTGAGGACAGCTTCCATTCACGCGCATGTTTATTTGTGAGGAGGTGCGACTGCTGTAATGGAACATCAGGAGTCCCAGTACTTCACCGGATTACTCCCTATATGTAGCTACAGGCCAGCCAGTGTCCATGCTGACCTCTGATCAACATCAAAAGCACCTAAAATGTGCATGCAAGCATCAGGAGTACACGGTGGATATAAAACGTGTACACACCACAGCTGAAATGCCAGGTTTTTGTGACATAAAAAACTTGTAGGACAGCTGAACTTTATTTGGGGTTAATCAGAGTCACTTTAATTGATGGCAGGTGTGTATCAAAAGGTACGTCAAGAAAGTGTTAGTTTAAGGGGTGCACACTTATGGACCCAGCATGTTGTACATTTTTTTATTTTTTCTCCCTAACAGATTTACTTGTTTTTTAATTGAATTTTTCAACGATTTATCATAGTCTCATTTTTTACCTCACAAAAACCAGACATTTTCTGGCATTTTAACAGGGGGGTGTCTACTTCTTATATCAACTGTACCTGGTAGCAATGGAAGAAGGCTGCTTGGTCCAATAAATCCTGTCTTGTCAAGTGGATGTTTGAGGACGTGGGATGTGTTCGACTGGCAAGTCCTATTGACGGCTACATTGCATCAGGGCTTCATGTACTACCTGTCGTGACACATTACTCCCATGATCGTCATGGAAATTATCCGCCATTTGTGCTTACAGTAGCCCTTCTATTAGTTTGTACCACATTAGATACCTTTCATTCACATCTCATTGAGTCTTGGCTACCCAACACCCTGTCAGCAGTTTGTGGTATTTCCCTCACAGTAAATACTTACCACAGCTGACCGTGAGCGCCCCACTAGCCTGGGCACTTTGGAGATACTCTGAATCAGTCGTCTGACTATAATGATTTGGCCCTTCTGAAAGTCACGCAGATGTTCATCCCTGCCTATTTCTTCTGCATTCAACATGTCGATTTCAAGCACTGAATGTTAGCTTATCCTTTCAATACATCCCACACCTTCTTTTTATGACATAGTCAACACTATTTGCTATTTCATAATGTTTTGGCTCATTGGTATATAATAACTGAATAAAATAACAAGATATGTAGTTTTATGTAGTCAACCTCCAAATAAATGAGGTTTTTCATATGTAAATATTTTCCCCCACATACTTAAAAAAAGAAAAGAAAAGCAAAAAAAAAAAAAGAACAATAAATCATGTTCAATGTAAATTGTGTAATCCAAATGGAAATAAGTAACAAGGCAGTCTTCCTTCAGCAGTAGGTAATCTATGGGCCGGTTTCCCAAACAGTCTTTTCCCCGTCTAATCCAAGTTCATAATTTCTTGGTCCAGAAAACCCTACTCTTGGAGGGACTAGCATTTTTTCCCTCGCTCTGCTGTGGAATAATTAACTCCCCCTCCTCCAAAAGACCTCAGTGCACACTGAATCATTCTTCTAATGATTATAGTAATTATTTTCAATTATTGTATTGCAGTAATTGAAGGGAGGCAGCCCTAGTGGGGGCTTCTGAGAGTGGTGGGGCCACAGCACACTCAGAGCATGTAGCTTTAATTAACTGCAGCCCGCCCTTTGCTCCCTGTGACACATCTCTACCGTTTCCCTGACCTCCTGTCTCTGCGTAAATTGCTCTGGCTTGTGCCCATGCAACCCCCCCGCACCCCCAGTTAAATCCAGAAATGTCTGACAGCTAGATCTGGCAGTATAGGGGGAGAGAGGGAATAAAAGGAGAACACATTAGCAAGTTTTAATTTTTTCCCTATGAAAATAACCACAGCTTTGGAGGACTTTGAGGGAGAGATAATTAGGTTCTGCTGTATTGTGTGAACTGTTCTTCGCTGCAATAAGTGTAAACTAGGTATTTGGAAAATGCTTCCACTGATATAACCTTATAAACTTTCCACAAGAAAAACAGTCGGCAAATGGAACTAATGACAAAACGTACTATTTATGCTATTTTCCAATTTGTGTACCTTGGCTTGTTATACAGTACATGTTATACTTTATGCATCATAAGCGCCGCTAACTTTTTAAATTGTACTATCATTACTGCCATTATTCTATTTTTAATACTTTATCTATGGCATAATTATGATCCACAATATGCATGTTTAATACATGCCGATTGTGCAACTGATGCATTATATGCAACTTCACGTGCAAACTTACTAGGGACTAGCAATGACACACCTGCCTTCCCAATGCCTGGGGGACTATATTTGCTCAGGACTGGCCTCAGGGATTCCTTTGCCTGCTCAGTAGACTTTGTCATGCCAGTGAGCCTCACCAATGACAGGATAAAGGTACTATCTGACAGTTGGCATTTCTATATGATTCCCAGGGAACGGGGCCAAATGGAGATGGAAATCTCTCTCCTCCTCGCATTAAGTCATCGGACACTCACCATGGAAAGGAATCCGTCCCATCTCTGTCTTTAAATGACTGAATTACTTTGCAGGCATAGTATACATGAGTTTTACATTCTTCAAATTTTGTGTTTTATACTTGCTTTGGAATGGGATATTCAGTATATGTAATGTGGGTAATCTGCTCTTTTTATCCCTAATAGTCGCGTTCCTCATCTGTTTATTTTTTTCTGAGCAGCCAGTCCCGTGCTTTAGCATTTATGATTATTTTTCCCTATCTTTAACTCACTCTGAGAAGGAGAAATATTGTGTTTGTTGCTGCCATGTCACCGGGTCACATGGGTATTTTCACCGAACCAATCAGAAAAAGTCTCAGCAATTATGTAACAGGCAATTAGTAAAAATTAGGTTTCTTGGAGATGCCTTATTGCTTCTATTTATTATTCAGCAAACCTGTGGCAGAAAGAAAATAATTTTTAAGTGCTGGGGTGGACATCTACTGTTCAGTTCTGATTCTGGTAACTTTTTTAAGAAAGGGTTTATTGTATACTAGGGACTGGCAATGGTAACTTTTTTTTAAGAAAGGGTTTATAGCATGGTTTAATGGTGGACTGCACTAAACAATTTTGTGCAATGCTTTACATTAACTGCACCTTCATAATGCATTCATAAAACATTCTGTGCACCTTCACAAGGTAGTCATAAAGTATTCATAAGCAGTATACCTTAAAGAAATGCGGTCATAATACTTTCAATGAACAAGACATGATAGCTGAATTATACATTAATAACATACATTAAATGTATAATCATCTAATGTTTATTATTAAGGAATGTCATGATGTCATGGTATACTTACATGCTGCTTATGGATGCTCTGTGTCTCCATTATGAAGGTGCAGTTAATGTAAAGCATAACCAGATTCTGAGTGATTGTAATTCCCTTTACTTTGGTTTAAAACCATGTACATAGTACGGCTGCTTATGACATGAATTTGGTTAATAAAGGCAATTTTAACTTAATTTCTCCTTGTGTGCCCACCCATGGAATTGTGAGTTGAGGCACAATATATGAAACTGGTTTAGAATCGGAATGATCGATTAGGATGCGTTTAACATGTGTACATGGGCAGCACCTCCAGGGCTGGGCTTTTGAATCCTACCAGTCTGTGGAGCTTCTCCCTTTGATGCAGCAGGTTCGAAACATGCAGGTAGGCTGGCACCACTAAATAGGCCATTATATGTGTGACCTGTGACGGAACATGGCCTCATTCTCTGAGCCTCCTGTGACAGTATTCAGGCTCACCGCCCCCATGGACAGAGGTGGGGGCTGGATGATTTATGGGAGGATGATGTGCTCTATGTTTGTGAAAATCTGTGTAAAACAAGTGCAATCTATAATATGAACTTTTTGGAATTTCTGAACATGATGACTTGCTTTAGGTGAGGGTTGTAAATTTTCCTCTAAATCTGACTTTATTTTGATTTTGTAACAAACACTGTTTTCCCCCCATTTTTTAACTTATTTGCAATAATACTCCTAGATCAGCATAGGTTCCTTGGGCAGTATAAGGAGTAAGAGCCCATATAAGGGCAAAGGCGGCCATAATTGTTCTGGACCCAGTACTGTAATGGTATAATAAGTCCTTATCTGAGGAATGGAAAACATTTACTGTTCAATGAAAGTTATTTCTTTTATAAATCCTTTGAATGATATGCATGTTTTTTCAGTTTGATTTATTAACAAGTGAGATGTCTGATGTAAAGTATGATTTCATAAAAGTGTTTTTTCATGGATTGCTTGAATCTGTCTTTCTTCATTTGCTAAGGCCAAGTCATGATTGCTGTAGCCTAGTCAAGCTGCAGGCTGGCTCATCCACGCCTTGCAGAGGACGGTGATCACCACTTTGGACTATCCATTATAGCAACATATCTGTTTATTGCATCACTGGGTTTTGTTGTTAATCCCTGTATTTACAGTACCATCTCTTTGTTTGTTGGGGTAATTTGCACAAGAGCTGATGGTGAATCCCTTTTAACATCTCCCTGAACTGTCCCTCCCTTATTTATTGTATGTAACAGGTTGATACAGGAGCCAGATCTGCAGCATTGCAGTTTACTGTAAGCAATATTTGTATGTGACATGTATGGTAAGTTACTGTTGTGACGGCGTGCGGGTGAGCGGGGAAGCAGGCGGATCGAGCCGCAAATACAGGCAAACGGGGTTTATTATCAGGGAAACAGACAACATGGTAACGGACATCAATGATGGATCTGGGGAAACAAACGGAAATGCGGACTAAATACACAGGACAGGCTGAACATAACAGGCAACAGGTGATTACAATAGGGAATGAACACGAGGTAACGAGGAGGGCGTGACACACAGGAGGATCGGACGAGCAGATCATGAGAACTGTATTTTACACTGATTTTAGGTTGCCTTTCTAAGAACTGGCCAGGGACAACAGGTAGAGCTAACTCTGACTCATTTACATTCTCTTTTTCTGTTGATTAATAAGCACTATCCCTGTCAAACAAACAAACAAGTAAATAAATAAGAGTAAATATGAACATTAATGAGCTCTGTCTTGACTCCACCTTACCGATGGGCGTGACCTGGAAGAGAAATGCATCGCCAAGGGGTCAGAGGGAGTGGTATGCCAGCGATAGTGTGTCCCCCGCTTTAATTTGTGCTGGTCCATTTGGCTCCTTGATTCATGACAGCAAAATGGAGCGGTCACTACGGTGATTTGACCTCGGTAAATTGGAGATTGTGGAACACCTCTACTCCTACTTTTTCTTCTCATTGTTTTTCAATTTTTTGAAATATTTATAAGACCTTCATGTATTTTCCCATTCCCCATAAACTTTAATTTATTCTTACCTTTTTTGTAACTTCATAGATATTATTGACAAATATATTTAGTTAAGTGGTTTTAGGACTGAGAGGGTTAGGGAATAATGTGAGAAAATGTGTAATAACATTAACTGATACTATTATTTCTACTCATTATATTCATTGAAATATGCTTTTAAATTTGTACTTAAACTTTTGTTTAATCAGGTATGCTGTATATTTATGTATATAGAGAAACAAGATTGGTCTGTGAGTAATGTGTAAGTAATGGTCTGTGAGATGGAATCATTTCTTAACTAAGTCTTATGTAAGGCTTGATTTGTTAAAAGCAAAAATGCATGCATTAAAATTAAAATACCAAACCACTAAGACATATGAGTTTGGAAGTGCCTAAGAATATATTTTTGCTCACTATCTACATAAATCCAGAGAGCAATTTTGGGGAATTGGTGTTCTGTAAGTTTGAAACCGTAAAAGCAATTCAAGTTACTGTAATTTGTTAAAGAAATATTTTATTTAAACCTCTAAGAAGCAATTAAATATATCCAGCAGGTCAATAGCACATTATTACATTTTGCAAAGATGTTCATTAAATGATATATCACTAGACAATATGCTTTGCCGCATCATAGAAATATTCAAGTGCAATTTAAAAGACGTTTCATACTGAAAATGATTCTGCTATGGGTCATGGAATTGCATTTGACTAAATATGAGTAGATTTCACCATGGACTGACCCTGAGACACCTCATAACTAAACATCTGCAGCTTCTCTCTTCCAGCCAATGCGCCGTGCATTTTTAACGCATCGTGTTTAACGTAAACATCCCACAATGCATCATTAATACTCATTATTGAACACTGAGCCCATTGTCATTTACTATCAATTAGGCCTGTGGACTGATGAGTGTGGTGTTCATCATGACTTTCTGTATTTTCTATGTAGCCTGACCCAGCTGTGCTGAATCTATTCAAAGTAAATGACTAAATGTGATTTTTAAAATGAAAGACTGCTTTGCTCTTTTATAAATGGGCATGATTCAGATTTCCAGCAAAATTATTATTATGAAATGTGTTTAGTCTCTGAAAGTATATAATGGCGTTAATGGTGTTTTTCATTATGAAAAGGGATTATGAGTCAAAACTTACTTCTGCCCTGTTTATCCACTGATAATATACACACACATGGCTCTATATAGCTGCATGAGTACAGAATATGCATAAATGCATTCTGTGAATGTTTCTAATGTGCTGTAGGGTCGTCAAGAAACATCCATCAACTCATTAATATAGAATAACAATATGAGTGCTATACCAAGCTCTTTGAAGGTATAATCATTTGTAGTGTCAGGTTTGAGCCAACAAGAACACCAGTTACATCACTCATGCTGCAGAAGACAAGCATGTATAGCATTGCTATATTCAGTTGATATGTTAGCTTACAAATGCACAGCACATTAGTGTACAGGTTACAGGTTTGCACAGCCACAAGGGGGCATCCCAATTCACTTCTGCTCTATGTTGCCACAAAAGGAAACTACCAGCCTTTTTTTGATCTCAAGTAGCTTTAATGTCTCCCTTTCAACCTGCTCATTTTGCACCTTTAGCAGCCCTGCCCATCCCAGAGTACGGAAGGCCCTACTGTCTTCTACAAATCTGTAAAGTTCTGTCTTCGTCATTATCTGCACCTGGCAGCAGTACATTATTATTCAGTTCCATTGATGGGGTTAACAGATGCTATAGGCAGGATATCAATATCTGGCAGTTGCGAGATAGTCTTGATGGTTATCCCAGTGTCACAGTTTCATACTGTGAGTTTTTGTTTTTGAGTCAGATAAGCACACTGAAATGTTTTAACCACATGCTTACACAATATTCATTTTGTTTGAGCATACAATTAAATACTCTGCACCCGAGTCCCAGTTCTTACTCAGTATTGACACATGGTGAGCTCACCAAACAGGAACAGGGCAGTGTGAGAGGATTTAAGGAGTGTGAAGTCATCCTGGTTGACTGAATTCTCAGAGAAAACTGAGATAATGTGACTAGGGCTGAAGCTGTCACATGACTTATCTGCTAGGGCACTGAGAGGCTGCTTTTAACCCTATTGTACATACATAATGCAGTGCCGGGCAGACCGAGGCGTTGCGAAAGCAGAGACGGATGAGGATACTTGCTTGCTGAGAAGAGCGCATTCTTTAATTGCAGTCCTTAATGGGACTATAACAGGCACCCAGCAAGCACTTGAACACAACGCAAATAACAGAAACACAAGGAGACTTGTAAGGTAGAGATATGGTGGGAGATTTATGCAAAGCTATGGACAAACGAGGATCAGACAGGGTGCACATAGGACATGGGCAAACATACATGGCACAGTCGGGAAATAGAACTATAATCAACAACAGTACAACAAGGGGCTACTTACAATCGCCCGCAAGCATGCCGGAATGTTAATCCCTGCTGGTGCCACAATACTATATACTACATATATAAGTGGTGGCTGCACCGATTTCCTTTGTTTTTGAGTTATATGCTGGGAGCTGAGGTCACTTCCTGTTTGGCTGAAGAGTTTCAAGGTATTGTAATAAAAAAATGAGTTTCATGCCTCTACCCCGCACTGGCAAATTATATTTAATTTGAAACATTTACTTCAGTTTACATTTTATCATAATACATGGTGTTAAAATTAAGAAAATTGTCTTCTTACTTTGAAAATAGAAGTGAGATTAAACTACAGTGAATAATAACAGATTTCTAGAATGTTTTGGCGTTACTATTTCGCTGCGAGAATGTTGCCTAAACTGTGTTACAAAATAATTCTGCTTAACAAGACTACAATAATATCACAACCATTTTTTCACAATTCCTCATCAGCTAGGCCACCAGCTCTTTATAAAATTTTACAAAAGCTGATCATTTGTTTTACTGTTTTATTGTAGGAACACATAGTCACCAAATAAATACAGTAAAAAGCACTGTTGTCAAAATGGATGGTTTGAATACATGGCTAAATCATTGTACCATTGTGACATCAGCTTGATACTAATTAATTTAATGTCTGGTTCCCATTAACATAACTCAGCTTTGTTGTGTGTGTTTTACGTTTCTGTGTCTTTCTCCAACTTTTTTTCCCTTTGTTTTACTTGAATGATGTTTAGACAATAATCTTGCCTTGTGTTTTCTGAGGTGTGCTGAGTGTGTCTCCATGATGTAAACTGCCATGTCTTATTTACAACCTGTGCATTCTCCACACTATTGATTGTGTTTGCTAGTGTTTGGTGAATTCTGATTGACTAGCAGTGTCAATAAAAAGCAACATCCCCATGTATTTGAAGGCTCAATCATCATAACCCCATATTTTAATATGTATGGAGGGTGTTTTGTGACAATATTCAATAAATAAGTAAGTAATTTAAATGATTAACCCTAGTTACCATGGTTACCAAACAGTTAAGTTAGGATCTGCGACTTTTTACAATACAGCGCCCAGGGTGGAACAGAAAAAAATGCAGTTATAAATGCGAATTCAGTCAACTAGGCAAGATGGATCTGTTGTGACTTAGTCCGCATGTAACTAATTAGGTGTTTTGTTTAGAGCCCGCCCACTGATGGGTGATTTTGACAGATAACTTTAATGGTTGCTGTTATCATTTAAATTGTACCTTAAATAACAATATAAATGACATGTCTATAAATAATAATTTAAATGACATTTTATAATTTAAATAATCATTTAAATAACATGTTATTTATTGAATATTGTTACAAAACCTCCTCCATAAATATAAAGCACAAATCAGTTATGTTGAGAGTTTTTTGTAATGTGAAATGCATACAGTTCTGCTCAATCACAATTCAAAGATTTTAATGATGCATAACCTGCCACTGGGCTCCCAAGAGGTTTGAAGTCAAATATAACTTGCAAGTCAAATGACAGCAGAGAAAGAGGGCTAGCCCAACCAACAGTGCTGGACTGAAGTATACAACAAATAACAAAGAACCTTGATGATAAACTTGAGGATCAAGGAAAAAAATTCAATGTTAATATTACATTTTCCTCAAATGCTGTTGGGGGGAGATAGCAATTAAGGTAGAATAAAGTAAACCACATCAATGATGATTCACAAGCAGTTTGTTACGTGGGAAAGTGACTAGCCATACTAATCTGTGAATGAAAAGTACAATCAGAGAACAGAAGTCCAGGCCCTTAACACCATGACTGCCTAATAATGTAGAGATTAGATGCATTCAAAAATCCATGGTAAGCATTACTGTGTCCAGCAACTTTACACTCTATCCTCCAGCAGAGAATGTGGAAAAGAGATAAAGGCAAACATGGAGCTAAACAATCTATACTTGTTATTAGATTCATGTTCAATTCCTCAGTTTTTACTCTAGTAAAATTTTATTCATATTGCAAGAAATAGCAGTTAAAAGACTAATTAGACAAATAAATGGATGATCCCAGCTGTAAAGTCACCATACAAATAGCCAAGGAAAGCAGAGTTCCAGTTTATTACACAGCACCTCATATGCTATTCTGGCTATAATATGAGACATCACGTGAGTCCAGCAGCTGTGGAAACTGCACATTCAACAAAAATCGATACTGTAACAATGGAAGGCAGGCGTGAGGAACAACAATGCTTAGGTCATCACAAATACAGGAAGATATCTCTGACCTGTCCCGCGAGCAAATATTGCAGGCCTCTTCTACCGACTGCATCACATTCCTCTACAAATTTGCACATACGTAAAATATTAAAAGATTTCTATACTGTCCAATAAGGTTTGAGGAAGATCGGAATCAGGAGGTGAGCTAAATGAGCTAATTTATATAATAGCCGGAACGCTAATTCATGCAAACTAAATATGACAGATTTGCAACTTTGTCAAAATCTGCTTATCCTACAGAATATGGAATACTTGCTTGTTCGGTATCTCTATATTCCTCCATCTTGTGATGAGACAGTAGAGGCACTCCATGCTGGCCACCACAAACTTGTCAGTCTGCCTCAAACACATCCATGACATATATTGAATTAGCAATGATATTGCTGGATTCATAAAGCATTATGATACCACTAATTGAGAACAGATGGCAAGCCTGAGAAACTGCAGCTTGCAACCAAAATTAATCAACCCAGATTGTGCATTTTATGTGGTCTGGCCCCAGTACATATTCATTTGATTCACCCAGTGCCTTTTACGAGAAAATTTGTCATGTTTGACCTTCCCTGACCTCCGATTCTCAAAATGACAAGCTCCTCTGCAAAAGCCCAGAACAGTGAATGCAAATTTTCTAATCTGGGTGTCACCTGTGTGTAAGCAGGTCATGCTATTATAGAGTGTACTGAATTATGAAGAAAACATTAAAGATTTCTTCATCACTATATTAATTTCTATTTGCAGTGTAAAATTTGATACCTCAGGGACAATCAATAAAAAGCAAATTAATTTGGAAGACTATGTCTTTTGAGAAAATGGGCTTCTGTTTCTGGTAACTGTTTTACATGGATTCAGCCATATTATTACACATGGCATCAATTAGGACTTTCATACACATTACAGGGAGGGAGGAGGTACTCTGTACCTATGGTCAGAAGGTCACTTGTTCGAATCCTGTGGTCATCAAAGTGATTTCACGATTGGGCCCTTGGGCAAGGCCCTTAACCCCAACTGGTTTACCCTGCTTTCTCAATAATATGTCACCTTGGATAAAGGCACCTTATAAATGTAATACTAAAAAGGTAAGGTCCTTATAGATATATAGGTTAGACCTCATAAAGAGCTTGGAAGAACAAACATATTTTTTTAAATCACAACTATCAAGTATCAAAAATCCACCCATTCATTTTGCATAACCGCTTATCCAGCACAGGCTAGCAGCAAGCCTAGAATCTATCCCAGAATGCACTAGGCATGGTACAGTAAGGGCAGCAAGCCAACTCTCCACAGGATACATAGTAAAGGCTCACACTAAAGGCAATTAGAGGCACCAATCCAAAAAAACTTCATGTATTCAAACTTATGAGTAGAAACTGGGTTTTAACTAGAATTTCATTTGTTTCCTGTTTCCTATTAGTCAGCATGGACTTGTATTTCTGCCAGAAAGGAGATAGCAATAGATGCATACTCCATAGGTTCACCCACAATCCATTTTGATTCTTTCACCTTTGTGATGTGAATGTATGGTGTTTAATGTTAAATCATCTTTTGTTTATGGCATATGATGTCTCACTGTTTTATAATTAATACTCGTGTGTTCTTTCCAAGAGTACTTGCTTATTTTGTGTAACCATGAAGATCAAGCCATTAGGGTGCTACTTGGAATGGAATGCTGACAATAAAGATCACTTACAGATCTCTTACAGAAAAATTATAGGGAGACAGAGACAATATGATACCAGGAGGCTGTAGTCTCATTTGAATGGGTCACACCATAAGTACTGTGTCTTATCAAGCACTAGGACTTACCAACAGAATAGCACAAACACAGTAAAGTCCAACACAAAGAGGATGTTTGAGAGGTATTTATTCAGTAACAGGCATCACCTAAGGAACTCATCACTGGCCCAAAAAGCCAGGCTACTCTTTATAAAATTCTTCAGCTGGAAGTATCTGAAGTTGTGTTTTTAGCCTGCTGGAAAGCTTCACCACACAAGATATGCCATACGTCAGGCTCCCAAAAGTCTTGTATCTTATATCTAAACATGACTCACGACTGAGAAAGAAGGTCTGATCCCACCATTGACTTTGGAAGATGAATTGCTGCAACAGTTAAAGTTCCTTGAGGATAAACTTGAGGATCAATGAGGAAATTCAATATAAATTTTTCACAATTTGTAGTTGTTAGATTTCCTTAATGAAGTTGGCAAAAAATAACAAGAATGACAGATAATGGACATTAATTACACTGAATCAGCTGCAAAAGTCAAAAAAGATTACAATGTATGTAAACTGAAATAAAAAGGTTAAGAATGCTCGCAATCAGGTCAAAGCCTTGAGCCATGTGAGACAGCAAACTGAATGGTATTCAAGATCAAGCTGAAGCAGATAAAGGAAAAATATCTTGTCTCACAATGGACTGTATGCCCTCCTCCATATGGGAGTTTTACTAACACAAAAATGTTCTGAGGGCAGAATGAAAAATGATCGGTTCAGAGAGATTACCAATCAGACTGTAGAGGAGGTGGGTCCAAGGTTGGACTCTGTCAGGGGTGCCTTTTGTCACTGATTCTGTTCATAACCTTTAAGGTTGAGGGTGTCCGATTTGGTGACCTCAGGATCAGGTCTCTGCTTTTTGCAGATGATGTGGTTCTGTTGGCTTCATTGGACCGTGACCTTCGGCTCTCACCTTTCTAAATGATTAAATTAAGCCTACATTGACAAACCTCTGATAACTCAGATTCATGTCATTATTCAGATGGTGTTGACCATGGGGGAAGGCAGCAGAGTTACCAAAGAAGTCCTGCACAACACAGATTTATTCCTGTAGACAGATGGATCATCAAAGGTAGATTGACAAAATTTCGTTAGCTGGTTTGACGCCAGGGAGCGGTTCGATTTCCTGTCATCCGGCGCACGAGTCCTGCACTGGGTCGGGTACCCGGTGTCCTCCTATCCTCCCACAGTGTCTTCATTATGTTGGGGGTACCTTATGGTGAACTCAATAATTTCTCTCCGAGTCGGAACTTGAATGAAAGTATCACGAAATTTCACGAAAAACGTTAAGAACATAAAAACTATACAAACGAGAGGAGGCCATTCGGCCTGTCGAAAACACGCCTATTTTATGCCGTTGATGTTGGACAAGATTTTGTTGTCCTAGTTGCCCCTGTGACGTAATTTCAACATGATGGCTTACATACTCAATAGTAATTCTGTTTTATAAATCTTTAAAAATGTTTATTTTTAAGTATATTAATAGTTATCAACGTGTTCGATTTAGAGAATATCATATCACAACCATAATCAGTATCCTAGCATGCAATATCATATTTTTACCAGACTTGCTAGTGTCTTCGTTTTTTTTTTAGTTTGTTTAGCTCTCGAAAAAAGAATATCGTTATGATTGTGCTAAAATATTTTACAAAGCTGTTAATGTAGTTTGCCTAGTTTATGTTTCTTCTTTATTTGTCTCTCAGAAAAGATATTCTCACTCCAAATCTGCTAAAATTTAAAACAACAACACACAGCAGTGGGTTCATGGAGGCGGCCATGTTTGTTTCAAGATTTGGTAGCTCGAAGGGGAGATTGTCGGACGTGATGTCACTCAACTCGGAATTTCCGAAAAACGAATGCTCCATTAGATAACCGCCTCGACAAACACTCACATACATGAAGCGTGTTATCGTGTTCTCTCTTTCACGCTCGTCACAGTATGGATAACAATCTGATTTGATTTTGTGTTAAACAGACTTTTTCGTTTCAATTCAAAAATCATCTAGGCCTAGCACTTGTCACATTGAGAGGTGCATAGAAAAAAATAATTGTGTGTAATTTATCACGGTTATAGGTGGGTAACGGAAGGTTAACGGGCCTGGGTGGGTGCGGAATTAACTTTGAAATAATCACGGGTGTATGGGCAGGTGTGGTGCTGTACTGTGCAGGCGCAGGCGGGTGCAGGTGTCCAAAAGTGGACCCGTGCAGGACTTCGGGCCTACATGTGGGATCTTTTATTCAGAGCCGGATCTCCATTGAAATGGGACAATTGATACTCCCATTTATTACATAATGAAAAGAAACTGGCCTTCATCAAAAATACAAATTTAAGAAAATGCTTAAATCAGGCAAACCAGACATTTTATTAACCCCTTATTCTAGTACAAAAGGAGAAAATGAGAATAAAAGAAAAAGAGAAAACAACAGGAAAAAGATCCCCAGTACAATTACTGTAGTGGTAGTCCTGCGCCAAACCAAACAAATGAATTAATACATTGTTTAACTTATCCATAACTAGATATTACATATGCATTACATTGTTCATCTAACAAATACTTACACCCATTTATCAGTTATTCCACCACACATGGCTTCTATAACACATCTCCTCATCCAGTAATTACCAGCTGATGAACTCACCATGCCAGAATATTATAGCATCCAAGCTCAATCCTCCCTCATCCGCTTTCCTCCTAAGTCAAATGCTTCTAAACCCACAAATATTCAACCCGTTCTTCCTGGATTACTATAAACCCCAGGGATTGCTCCAAATACCTTAGTAACAGGTCAAACAGAATGAGGATCCCTCTTTTAAAGTAACCACATGTTCACCACGCCCAAGCACACTTCTTTCCTCCTTTACGCAGGTAAGTGATGACCTATATTGGGACTTTGTTCCTCCATCTATTTCCACCTGTTTACATTTAGTTTGTCATTGCATATGTTATTACATGTTGTTGCTTTGTTTCCTAGTCCTGTTCCCTGTGTCGCTCTGTTGCATAGGTGTTTTACTTTGTTCTTTATTGCCCTTATTTTGTTCTGACACTTTTTGGTCCATGTATTTTCTAACCCAGGGGTCTCCAACTCCGGTCCAGGAGCATTACTATCCAGTATGCTTTCTGTCCCATTTGGCTTCTGATGAGCCACACCTGTTCCTGGTATTTACCTGAGAACAGGTGTGGCTCATCAGAAGCCGGGTATGATA
>JABFEB020000124.1:10752561-10763167 GCA_019775895.2 Stomatorhinus ivindoensis | reverse complement strand
TTGTCTAGAGAGAATTACTACAGGATTCTCTGGCTGGTTTAGTGGTGAAATGACTCTCTGCCCTGGGCATACCTGTCATTGCTGAAGCGGTCTCACCCAGGGTCCAAAGGAGGTGTCACAGAGAGTCTCAGAGGGCAGAGGAAGCTGACTTGGTGGCCAGGTCTCTCACAAAAGAGCCTCCCCTGACCTGCAAACAAAAGAGATGCGTGATAGCAAGAAACAGCTTTGCTGGTGGCATCAGGAAAGTGAAGAGCCTCAATGATTGTGGAAATAAGCATGACATGGCAAGCAACTACAGCACACACAAGTAAAATCACATTGCAAATGTATTCTTTTATGGAATAGTGAGACGTAGACGAATTTTAGGAACAGAAGTAAAGTCTAAAGTAGTAACTCTTTAGAGTGCGAAGTAAACCAAGTCAGCACTTCTGGAAATTGGAGCTTGTTCCACCTTTGGAGGATAATAGGTTCCAGAAGATGCTGAGCAAAGCTATCTGGCCATGATGTGGGGGCTGATGACGTCCTGAGGATTCCTTTATGACTGGAAATTAATAAGCCTGCTTCATAACTTGAAGACAACATAAAGGAGCCAAGCAAGAGAAGAGACGGTGTGTCCTGCTACCTATAATGGGTATGACTTTAGCTTTAGGACACTGCCTTATTCATGACGAATAATACAGCAAAGGCTCAGAAAATTCAGGAAATCCAATATGATAAAGGAAAAACAAGAAGGCACAGCTTTTACACTGAGTGGTAATATCTGCATCATTCAGAATCTGTCAGACATGAGAAAACAGAAATAAAAAACAGTAAATCTTCCTGGTGATTTATCGAAAGAGTCATGATATACTAAAAGAACGTTTTAGAGGGGAATCCCACTGAAATGTGAGTTGTTTCATATTGTGTCATATTGTGAATATACACCAAAATATGTTATACAGAACAGACTTGGTGGCTTTTATTTTCATGTGTAGTATGAGTTATAATGTTATAATAATATAACATTATTGTTGTGTCATAATGGCATGGATTCACAGTCTCCTACCTTCCTTTGTTTTTTACTAATGTATTTGTTAAACATCTGGCACATTTTAGTTGTTCTAAGTGAATCTGCTGCTGTCCTCTTTATTTATGCCTTCAAACATGTCTTCTGTTAGTGTTTGTAACTGAACACTGACTGTAGCTTAATATTTTATAAATGTTGTGTATTCACGCTCCATTCAGTAACTTTAATCATGAATATTTGAAAAAGCACCAGGTAGCCTCCCTACAGTGTTTTTACTGATAACCTAGTTTTTATTGTATCTTCTTATGCAATAAGCAATAAATGCTATCTTAAAGCTTATAAAAGCTTAAATATGGTGATACTGATTCATGGTTTATGCTACTCCACTCTGTTTTTATATATACCATTCAAATGCTTATTCAAGCATATAGCTAGAATGTTCAGCTAAACATTCAGAGAAACTGTATTCAGCAGCCTTTTCAGCTGCTGTTCAGCACTGTACATCTTGTGGCATGCCATGTTTCAAATTGTATTTTTATAAATCTCTTCTGTGATGTTTCCCTTCTGTTCACAATAAACCACTAGAGCTACTAGAGAGATGCTAGATACTGACCAAGTCTTGTTTGTGTTTGACTCAGTTTTGAATTGTGTGTATATCACACAGAAGGAGGGAGGTATAGTACATTATGGAAGAGGAGTAGTCAAGGGCCATTCTTTAAGAAACAAGGAGAACTTAGATGACAGATGATCCAACAGGAGTCCTGAGCACGCTGGGTTGACTTCATAGTCTATATCTTCAGTTGGAGCTGCAGCTGCACGTGCATGAGCCGGGGAAGACGTCGTATAAGCATGTGCTGCATTCGCAGAGAGAGAGTTAGCAGGTGGAATGGAGGTAGACTGGAGGTTAGCTTAGCAGCTTTACATCTGGAATAAGAGGCTGCAGATGCTACACACCTACAGGCACAAATATTTGTACAATGAACACAAAGCGTATGTTGCGTGTATGTGAATATGTTGGGGAGCCATGTATCTCAGTCAATTGTCAAAGTCAGTCACCAAATCAGCTCATGAGTTTGAGTTAGAACATTTCAGACCTTCCCTCAAACAAAGAGAGATGAGTCACAGCAGGGACTACATGACGGCAAATGGCAGAAACCTAGATCACATTCCCGAAGGCATCGAGCCACATCAGATATGAGCTGCTTAGACGGCCCTTTAACAATAAATATCGAGCAAGATGAGAACTTCTGAGAACTAGCATTGCACACTTTGATGAATGGCTTGGAAGTCATCTTTCAGCAACAACTTGACATGTAGACCTCACTGCTGGAGTGCAATTGGACCTGAAGTCACTGACAGAGACAGCTTTCGCAAGGTTTCAAGCAAAGACAACATGAACTGAATAGACCTCTGATACAGTTACCTAGTATGAAATACTTGGACACTGCCCACCCTTAGATGGAAATCTGTCATATGCTTTACAAGAGACATTAATTTCTCAGGGCTCAAAATTCAAGCAGTATAGTCTCTCTTATCCTCCCTTTTCAATCAATTGAACTTTCATAAAGTTAAAATGAAAAACAACCCCAGCTTCTACCTGCAAAGCAACAGCACTGGATATGAGAAACCTCCACATAAGTGTACCAACTTCAAAATACTAGTATCAGAACACAAAGCTGACATCTCCTTGCCTAAGGATGCAAGTTTGAGCATCTCATCTAGAGAAGATCCTGCAAAACATTGTCAGATTTATAACAAGCCCCACCTACTGAGGAAATCCCGTGGCTTCAGACTGAAAAGACTAAAGAGCAAGTATCTAAAAGAGTAAAGAATATACTTTCGCTATGCATCACACATTTCAGCAGCAAGTGTAATGAGTGCAGCAGCAAGGTCACAGTACAGCCCTGCCAGTCTAAGTCCTAAGGTCTGTGTCAAAGTCCTGCTCCTTGATCTGCACTGTAGTCTAGCCTAAACAATACCCTGAAATTGCTGTCAAAGTCTATACTACACTCAATGAGTAACAGGTACCCAGACAGCCAGGTTGGTGATCTTTGTTTTGCATATACAGCAATATACATCTTTACTTTTTAAGAACCTGTGTCGAAGGGATAGAAACTTGGTGCAAAAGAATAGTCAGATTGAAGCATGAAAAAGTAGAGGTCCACAGCTGATTGAGCGTAACAAAATAGATAACCAGCATGCAATTCCAATTCCAGAAGACACTCTGCATCATAATCATCTCCAGCATATTGTAGAAGAAATTTTAGCATTGGAAGCTGGTGCCTACAATCCTCTTACCCTTAGGCAGTGGTTCTCTCAAAGTCCACAAATCAAGGCAACAGATTAATGGACCTCACAATGATGCTTTTGCTCGGAAACTTGGTTTTTGCTGGGTTCTGGTGGAACCCATGACATTTTCCCAAGAAAATGTAAAACCTACTGTGTATAGGCTGGTTATCTCAGCGGATACCAATATGCAAACTCAGATGTCATGCATCTCTACTTATTTGTGCTATTTATGTTAATATGGAGGCAGCCACTATATTTGTCATAGGCTACTTGAAATCCACTTGCACAATAACAAATAGAAATCTTTGATCTTTAATTGTGTCTTTCTAAAATCAAAAACTAGAAGACTTAAGAACAGGGACTTATGTGAATCAGCAATAAAAGTAGAGGACTGATTTCCAGATCAAGGTATTAAGCACAGTGAACTGAAATGTTTTCTGAGTTACTCTGATTATACTACAATTGCAGTTGAATTAAAAGATATATATCATTCCCTTTCAAGTACACTCAAATATAATGAGATTATTTTAGTTATCTATCAAAGGAACGCAGTGTTAGAAAAAGTTGTCAGTCAACAATGCATTTCTTTAAAAAAAATTCTACTATCAGGTAGAGGACACTATTTCATGGTCCATTTATACAGGCAAGGGTTGTGGTGAAACATTTTATAGATTATACAAAATATTTTTTCCTTTTTCAAGTTAGTCATATAATGCAACGGATTATCTTCAAATGGAAAACTTTCCAGCTCACTGGAAATCTACCAAGAGCAGGTAAATTCTACTAACTTCAGTGGTCATGAAAAGATTCTTATGGAAGTGTCCATGTACCTCAATCCACATCAAAGGCCCAAGAGTTATCTGCACACTCAGTGTGCATGAGTGAATTCTAAAACGTGTCGGACAAACGTGGCGTACACAGGAAAGAAAGAGGGGTGAAGGCTTTGCTATGAAAAAGGACAGAAATACAGAAAGTTTGCTTGAGATGACCTGGATGTACAGTAGAACATCAGTCATAATGTGCCCTAGACAGATAAATCAAAGCTTATTTGTCTGTAATACCAGAAATCATGTCTGCTGCAAACCATAAGCTCTTGAACACAAGAACTTCACATCAACCATGAAGAATGGACCATAATGTACAGCCATAAAGAATGGACCATAATGTACAAAAGAATAGTTGAACCATCTGTCAAAAAGCTGGAGCTGAATTGAAAATGAATCAAAAAAACTCGAGAAAATCCACAACAGGAATGAATAGAAATTCCCCCCCAGTGATTTTAAAAGACTGGTTACCTCATACAAGAATGGCTTCTATAAATGAGAAACACCAAGTATCAAACACAAAGGGTGAAATTATTTTCCAACCAAGAGAGTAACCTACGGAGAGGACAAGGTTGGAATTTTTTTTTAGAAAACAATTTTTCCTTCTCTTGCATTCAATTTTGCGTTCCCTCACAGAATACTTGCGAGGGAAGATAAAACTGTTCTTTTCCAACCTTGCCCCTTTATGGGCTCCACAGATACCCATTTATTAATTTATTTCTTAAAATAATTTTTAATTAATTTTGGGGTGAGCACAAATTATTCTTCCTTAAGAATATATATATATATTAAAAAAAAAAAAAAGACTGGATGCCAAATTCACCAATTCTAGAACCATCCAACTTCTAGTTGTTTATACCCACCTGGGTCAACCAAAGCCTATCACAGTCAACATGGGATGCATCCTGAACAGGCAGATTTCGACACTCCAGTTAATCGAGCAACATCTTTATACGGCAGGTAGAAACTCACAGAGCTGGAATTTCAACCTTTGAGCCCTGGAGGTGTGAAGCATCAATGTCACTCACTGAAACAGCACAATTATCAAATCCCAGCTGCATTAATTAAATATGCTATACATAACATGCGTTTCTGTGTATCTGAGGAAGTCATTAAAAAAGTATCTGTGTTGCTGCTGGTAGCCAGTGTAAAATAACTATTCAGTTTCTGGTCAATTCCATGAACAGCTACATTAAATCCATTTACTGGGCTGCAGTTTCAGCAGAAAGCAGGCACTGGGACAATATTTGACATGTAGCGTTCCAGAAATTCACACTGTTAGTGTTGAGCTCTTACATTTGCACCACGGGGTGTAAATTTCATGATTCCACCATCAGCATGATCCCCCACAAGAGTGATTTGCAAGCATGTCTCAAACTCCAGCATCTAGACTACAGCATCAGCTCAGCCCAACCTCCCAACCTACCCCCAGCCCTGACAAAAGAGGATGCCCCCCTTGGAGAGTCTTCAGAGTCATTGACCACATGGGACTTTTAATCACACACTATCTGGCCCCTGCGTCATCAGGTTTCACTGAGCAGCGACATGAGAGGCCACATTTATCCATCCAACTTGCAAATGCAGAACTCTGCTTCTATGCAAAACATTTAACCCATTTTTTTCAAACAAATTACTGGTATTAACCCATCGTTTGCCATGTGACCTAGTTGCACAGATTGAAATTCTTAAATGCTAAATATCATAAAAACAGTAGAGAGCCTCCTATCATTAGAATGTGCAGAATTCAAGATCCTTTAAAATGAGATCCCAGCACCGTTAATTTACCCTTTTTTCTTAACTTTTCTTACTGATTTCAAAGTTTTCCTGCTTATTAAATGTTTAGGTAATTTGTCTGTTTTTTCCAGGTCCTGGAATGAAATAAGGAGATAGAGAGCAAAGTTATATTCAGCATGCAGAACTATGGAAAATCACAGTGTTCTAAGGGTTTAAATAAATCCAGGGAGGTGGAACTGCTCAATTAAACTTTATTTCCACTCTCTCTATTTAGAAAATATTTCGCCTCTCTGATTTCACTGTCATAAGATCAAAACACCCAGCATGTCTCAATGGAGTATAAAAAGCTCTGCATTTCTTTCCAAACACAAAATGGCATAATACCCATACTTTCTGATGTATCACTGTAGAGATGTGAGATTCATGTTCTTTCCATCTCAACCCTACATATCACTCACTTTCATTTGTTATTAACTTTAAAATTATATTTAAAATTGTACTGGTAAAGTTAGTGTAAAAGAGTTTATCGATATTTATGTCATTCAAGCAAAGTCTTACTGTAACGGGTTATTATTTGACAGCACTAAGTGCACAGTTGCTAACCTACTGCAGTACATAGTGCAGGAATACTACAGAGTTTTTTAATTATTTGTCTTTTATTCTTCTATTTTTTCAGTATTGAGCCATTAAAGTGCATATTTAATCATTTTCATATGAAACTCAATCATGCTACAACGTATAATGCTTTGTAATCACAAGACCATTGGATGATCTATCTGCATATTTAATGTTTTAGTTGCAACAAATTAACACTGATTGGGATTTTATGCTGAGTGCAATATCACAAGAAAAACACGTTTCACCATTAAATGTGTACTGTATATCCGCTAAAATCTTTTCTTTTCTCCATGCCCGAAGGCATCTGCTTGACTTCCTTTATTTTTACTGGGTAATTTTGTTTGTGTTGTTGAATGTTATTTTCAGAGCCATATATCTGTCAGTATTTTATATATATATATATATGTAATCCCTCTGAAGATCGTGACCTGAGCATGGCGGGGGAGTTTCCAGGCCTTAATGATCCACAGAGCTATGTCACCTGGAGCGTGATGATGCCTCCCATTGCGAACAGGTCTGTGGGGACAAGCCAGAACGGTCCAACAATGACAAGATACCGAGTTACAAACAAGGGGCAGGGTTACTGGGGCCCACCCCTGCTGTCATTTCCACAGCAGGCATAACCAGGAAGGGCCCAAACAGATTAAACCTTAGGTGACCGTTGTTTATACGCCTAAGTATCTGGGGCCTTCTTAGAGAAAGCGAGTGAAGTGCTGAAAAGGCTATGGCCGATGTACTCTGCAGTCCTCCTGGGAGACTCCTGTGCTCAGGTAAGGAATGATGCCGATACCTGGATGGGCTTCACTGGGAAGAATAGCCACTCAGATGTAAACCCGCACAGTGACTTTTTGCTGGACTTCTATGTAAGCCATGTTTAAACAGAAGGATACTCACAAGCAGGGATTGTCAATCTGTCCATGCGTGGAGGATTGTGTTCTTGGCGAGAATCGTCTGTGTCTGTGGCAAAATGTTTTAAGGGAAACAAAAAAAAGAGGTAGGCTGTGTTTTTAAATACCGTACCACGTCCATGGTAATAAGTGCATATTGATCAAAATAATCAAAATATCTGTTAGAATTTGCCATGGTGCATGACTGGAATATGACAGCACATGATCCCAAAGCAAAGGTCAATAAACAACTTTATGGGTGCATCATCAGACTTGAGGATGTGTGCTTTCAACACTTGGGTGTAACACGACAACTCAGAAGAACAGTTATTTTGCTGACAATGCCTGGCTCAAGATGAATTCAACTCACACATCTGGAAAAACTTCTCCTGCATGCTGCGTGAGGTCAGGGATAAGACCGCAACACCAAACACACCTCTCCTTCCTCTACATCATGAAATATAACAGTGACCAACATCCCGAGAGGGCTGAGGAACCATGCAAACCAACTGGATGATGGTGTGTCCAGGGGGGTCATCCATAAGTGCCCAAAGGAGACCACCATCATACAATGTCATAGAACTCAACAGTCTGCTGCCTCAATGATTCTGTGAAACAATGGGTTAGAATGGCAGAGTGGTGTCACACCCCCATACTTACAAGGGCTCTTAACCCTCAGCTGCTCCAGGCTGACCTCACTTTCTCAAATAAAATAAAATGTAATGTATCATCTTATTGCACAATTGTCTTTATGGAGGACTTTGACAAGTTAGTCGAAGTCTAGTCTAATGAAAAATCCAAAGCTCACACAGTCCTCTCCAGTTCACCTATTGTCCAAGCTGGTCCAGTAAGGATGCCTCAGCTCTTCAACTATCTCTGTCCCACCTTCACAGGAAAGACTCTTACGTTAAAATACTTTTCATTGATTTCAGATCAGCATTTAAAACTATTGTATTCCAGAAGCTGATGGCTGTACAACTGGAAAAAAATGACAGCGATAACTGTTGACTTCAGGAAGGCCCATGTTTTCCACTTCCCACTGCAAACTTCTTTGCCGAGTGTGAAGCAGTAGGGATGTGAACCAGCACCTCCAAATTAGAGGTCATGGTGCTGTCTCTTGAGTGAGTGGCCTGCTCTTGTCAGCTGAGGGTGGAAGTCTGCCCTTGACAGAACGATTTCATGGCTGCAGTTCTGAGGGCACTGAAGAGGTCCATGGTGGCCAAGCCAGAGTCATCAAATAAGGTTCAGAGTCTAACAGTCAATCTGCATCGCTACCCTCACGAATACTCGTCAGATGTGGGTAATGACTGGAAGGTCAAGATTGCCAGTACAGATGGCCAAAATGAGGTTTCTCCACTGGGTAACTCGACTCACTGTCCATGACAGGGTGAGGAGTTTGAATATCTGGACAAACCTAAGAATAGAGCCAGCCAACGTACTTTAAGGTTCATACAAGGATACAACCTGAGTGGCTCTCAGGGGAGCTGTTCTGGGGATCCCACAGGGAAAGGCCCCAGGAAAGACTGTGGACTTGCTGGAGGGATTATTATCTCCCGGTTGCCATGGGATCCCCCATAACAAGCTGGAGTCTTTTGGCTTGGAAAAAGTGCTCTGGTCTGACTTACTTGGCATGTTACCACTGCACTCTTCACCAGTAGAAGCTGCTGGCAAATGAGATGAGACATAACATCAGGACAAAAGCACTGTTCCTCCTACCATTGGTAACAGATTCTCACAGTTTAAATTCATCCGTTTAAGTGACTACTCAGAGAAACTGGCATGACAGTCATAACAGGACGCTTTAAGTGCACATAATGATGGTTTAGCACTTGACACTGAAAGTGTTATAAGGCAAAATAGGACCAATAGAAAATAGAAGCACAAGTTGAAAACAAGCATTGAAAATGTCAAGACTAGAAATCGAGGAATGAAGTGTATGGGAGCACTAATTAGTTAAAATCAAGTCCTGTGAAGGTTTACGGCTGGTGAAGATTTGGAAATTCTGGGAATAATAGTACAGATTTCCAGGAATTTTTAAAGTTCAGAACAAGTCAGGTTTAGGCCCTTTTAGATGACTATGTACAGCTGATGGACAGCGTAATATTTACCTCAAAAGAAAAACATAAATAGATCAGGGAAACCAAGTACCAATGTATTTGGAAAAATACATAAGCTGTTGAACTCATGATGTCACAGTGACTCAGCAAGTAGCACTGCTGCCTAAACTTCCTGTACAGAGTGTAAGAGTTTGCAATGGACTAGCATTGCATATGTCCACTGCCTCTGCAGCGTACTTTCTGATGACCGTGATAAGCTGCTTTGGATGACTGAAGGGTTACTGTGGTTTGTCTATAACTAGGTAAAACATAAAAATTCTGTTTTATACTCCAAGTACAATACTGCTGGAAGATTAGGGAACAAGGGAGCAGGACATGCTGGCTGGAGAATCACTCCAGAACAAGGCACACACATGCACTGCAAGCAATTTGGAGCAATGGGCATACACCTTTGGGAGGATACCCTTGAACACAGAACACGTACAAGCTCAACAAAGAAGCAAGAACAGTGTGTGGACCCACCACCCTGAAGATATGGTGGTACCAAACTACTCAATGAGTGACAATGCCAAAACATGTTAAATTACATTTTCAGAAGAAAGTTTACTTTTGCATACGCTAAGTGATGTAGTGGACACCTAGGGGTTAGGAGTCAACTCTTGCCCTTGCTCCTTGTGTATGGAGTTTATGTTTCCTCCCATAGTCCAAAGATATGCAGTTTCACTAATTGCTATATCCAAATTCCCTGTAGGGCCTGCATTTGCCCTGTGCTGCCTGCAGTCGGCCCCAGGCAACAATCCAAGATAAGATACTGGAAGATGGATGGGTTATGCAATATTTTCAGTAATCCTGAATATTGTGGCCTCTTTTAATTTTAATTAAAAAGTTGCAAATAAAAAGTAATTTAAATTAAAAAGTAGTAAATAGCTGTCCTTCGCCCACTATAATGACATCTCGATCGAGCAAGACCTACCTGAAAAAAACATATATAGATATTATGTGTGTCTGTCTGTCTGTGTTCGTGTGTCTATGTGTTTGTGTGTGTGTACATGTGTGTGTATGTGTGTGTCTGTCTGCATGTCTGTGTTCGTGTGTATATGCATGCATGCGTGTGTTAGGCTGTCTGTCTGTGTGCGTGTGTATATGCGTGTGTGTGTGTCTGTCTGTCTGTCTGTGTGCGCATGTATATGC
>JABFEB020000124.1:10728516-10746878 GCA_019775895.2 Stomatorhinus ivindoensis | reverse complement strand
GCTTCCTAAGAGACAGTTCGGGAAACACACTTAGAAACGTAAACAACTTTGGTAAGATATATCTTAAGAATCTACTTTGCGCGCTAAGAGTGTTCGTTATCGAGAAACCGGCCACTGGTCTGTAAGGAATCAAAGAGGGAGGGCTGGAAATGAAGAAACACAGCCAACAGGAGGGTTCCACGTCAGGACTGGGAAGCACATATATATGAGACTACTGAGATGAGAGAACTAACGAGAGGCAGCTGGAATGATTAACACAGGAGTTAGGACCAAGAAGCAAGAAAAACGAGCAACAGGTGTAGCTTGTTACGGACACGTGAGGGGGGAGATCGGAGGGTCAGGTGGATTTATTGACAATGTGAAAACCGAGACCACTCATAAATCTACGCTTTGAAGATTAGTACACACTGATTGGTAAAAGCTATTAAAAAAAACACTATTCAACTTTCTTTTCATCTTTCTTTCTCTTAACTATGAAGCTAGTAAGGCCCAGGTTGACACAAAGCAATATGTGGGGAACATCAACATGTAGAGTAGATGTACAATGGCTCAACCAAAGTTCCTCCTTAAACTAGGGCTGTTGTGGTTGACTATGAATATAGACTGTGTCATTAGCCAGTAATGACCCAGAAGCCCCTATTGACAGAACAATTTAGCTTCCTTGTGCTAAGAGGCGTGAACAATTGGCAATGTTCCGCTTTCGCCGCTATTCACGTGGCTACAAAAGTTAATCAGGCAACTGTGATCAACTGGTCATGAGTCATCAGGGTCATGTTTTCCTTCAATCGGGCCTTAGGCCGCCCCATGTAGTGCTAGCTATTTCATCACATAAAAAAAAACTGAGTTAGCGGGGACATGAATCAGAGACGCGCTAGTTGCCTCTGACCTCCTGCCAAACATGAATGCTGCTGTGTGAAAACCTCCTGAACCTAGGCTAGAGTATAAAAGTAAATATCAACAGAAGAGCCAGGATATTTTTTAGGGAAAAAGAAATGGTCGAGGCTGTGCATTATTCAATGTATGAATTATTTGCATAAATTGTGCAAATAAATTGCAGAGAAGCTTAAGATGAACACTGACATCCTATTCTCTAGCAGTGCATGCTGGGAGTATTATGAACATTCCAAACCATGATCCGACACTGACATTAAGCCACTTTGTATCCAGCCGTATTGTGAATCAGCTTACTGAGCATTTAGTATCAGGTGTGGGGTAGGGTGGCTTTTACAATAGAGTGGAATGGTTAAAGCATGTTAAACTGATCAGATTAACACTCTTGGGCTTTTTAAGTATATTTATAGCTGAAGATTAAAATTAAAGTAATAGCTTATAGTGAAAAAAAAATTTGGAAAATGTCAAGTCCCTGCACTTGGCAGAAATTTACTTCTGCCAGTTACAAAAGAGCAAATCTTCTGACCTATTAAAAAAATTAATAGCTTGATTTGCTGTAACTCTAGTGCAAAATAGCAAACCATATAGTCCAGCATGTTTATTGGAGGAGTTAAATGGATACAACATTAACGTTAAAGCTGTGACGTCATGTAACGAAACGTTAAAACCTATTATCACCAGATTACTAATTTTTAAATATAAATGCGGCTAAAATATCGTCAAGCACTCCTCCAGCCTCTTTTGATTTGATCTGCATCTCACGAGCATTCTTCTTTTTGATCCGAATACCTGAAACTTACATTTGTCTATCCTTAGCACTTTTTTCTGGTCTTCCTCTGTCCAGCGCCTGTGTTCATTTGTCTTTTGTTTTGATTGCCCATTCTGAGACATAACTTTTTCTTTCAATTCTGCCTAGAAGGCCAGCATCCCGGAGTTGCCTCTTCACTGTTGACATTGAGGCTGGTCTGTTGGTGCTATTTAATGAAGCTGCATATGAAGACTTATGAAGCTTCTGTTTCTCAAACTTCCCCCTCTAATATATTTATCCTCTCGCTCAGATGTGCACTGGAGCCTCCCTCTCCTCCTTCTCTTGTGCTCAGTGCCAGTATGCCTCCCTCTCCTCCTTCTCTTGTGCTCAGTGCCAGTTTGCCTCCCTCTCCTCCTTCTCTTGTGCTCAGTGCCAGTTTGCCTCCCTCTCCTCCTTCTCTTGTGCTCAGTGCCAGTTTGCCTCCCTCTCCTCCTTCTCATGTGCTCAGTGCCAGTTTGCACTGCTCGCTGAAGGGAATAGTATGCAACATTATATGAGACCTTCAGTTTAGCCTTCATTTCTCAAAAACAAGAATAGACGGATGAGTTTCAGAAGAAATTTCTTTGTTTTTCACCATTTTGAGTTTGGAATCAAAGTCTGTTGATGCTCCAGATACTCTAGTCCAACAAAAGCCAGTTTTATTGCTTCTTTAATCAGCATTAAAAAAATTAATCTGTGCTAACATAATTGCAAAAGGGTTTTCTAATGATCAATTAACCTTTTCCAAAATGATAAACTTGCATTAGCAAACACAACATTGCACTAGACCACAGGACTAATTGCTGCTGATAATGGGCCTCTGTACACCTATGTAGATATTTCATTAAAAACAGCTATTTCCAGCTGTGGTCATTTACAACATTAACAATGCCTACACTGTATTTCTGTTCATTCTGATCTTCAGAGTTGTATGGTAAATGTTTTTACCATCTTAATGGTAAAAAAGCTGTTTTTTCAAAAGCTAGGAAATTTCTAAGTGACCCGAAAGTTTTGAATGGTCTTTTCAGAAAGTTCAATATTTAATAAAAAAAATGTATTATCAGTATATTCATATAGCTCCTCAAAAATCACTTTGCTCTAATTTTCCAGTGTCAAATTTTGATTCATTCTCTGAAGGTACCAACTCAACACACACAAGGTTTGAAACATTATCCAGCAATTAAGTGTCCAACATGGCACAACAGAAAATGCAAAGTAAAAATTCGGACTGTAGTAGTAGAAGCAAATGCCTCAAGCAAATTAAAGTTATTGTTTTGGAATGTAGAGCCTTCATCCTAGGAGGGGGAGTCAGATAATCACAGATTAGACCACCTGACCCTCATTCCCTTCATATTTTACCTTCTGCCTGAATTGGGTGGAGCTCAACTTTCATGTAAACTCCACAACACAGCAAAGGTAGCACTCCAATCTAAGATATAAGAGCACCATGTCACCCTTGTAAGGCATATCAATATTACATATTTCATATATCAAACCATTTACATCAGGAGCCCTGTGTAGTTTAATTCTTTCCTGTTCCACCACAAATGATTCAGCTCAATAGCTGTGTGTTAATTAGCACAAGGAGTTGAATCAGGTGCGTTATATGAGGGTCAACCAAAAACTGTGCAGGGCTCCGGCCCCTCAGGACTCAAGTTTGACACCCCTGATTTACATGGTTTAATTAACCTGTATGTTTATTTAAAAAATTATCAGTGCTGAATAAAGCTGAAGTCTTTATTGAGTACAACAGTACAGTTCAACCAGTCTGTTCACCTGCCTTTTCACCAAAATCCTGCAATTACAATAAAAAATGACAGAAAGGTAGTTATTCATAACTAATGCATGTGCTAGGAGCCTTTGCCCAGGCAACTACAAATGCAAAGTGGTAAATGGAACGTTGATACTGTATGTGGAAATAGGCTATTTTTTTTTATATTCAAGGTCAATTTTAACATAGAAATGTGATAGCATAGCATGGCCATCTGCAAACGCAGTTATGGAGAGACACTGGTGCAGACAGGCAAGGAGAGTGATTAATAATTTAATATCTCAAAAGTGAAATTGGACTGGGCATTAAGACTTTTGCCATGTGAATTCAGATTGATGGGACTCCATCAATGGTTATTTTCTTTGTGTGGACTAAACCCCATCCATTTTATTGACTGGCTTTTTATCTAATCAATAAATAGTAGCCTGCAGTTATTCTAACATCAGCGAATACTTAAACTGCTCTTTCAAACCTACTTTAAAGATGTGAAGAAACCTAACTGGCCTTGAGATATGCTAGAAAAGTGTGTGGGAGTCACTCAGAGTAGGTAGGCCTCACATCCCAGAAGTTCTGCACACAAGCCTTATCGGCTATTTATCCCCGAGAACATCTTTCAAAGTTTTATCTCCTAAAAAATAGGTGACCTCCTCCTCAGGCTGTAACACACTTGTATTGCTAAGAGGCTTGAGAGTAGTTCTGGCAGTTCACTGCAGTAGGACTGAATTTCCTAGCACCCATAAGCAGTTATTAACCAAAGACAATCTTTCTTTTGCACTTTTTGTAAGGCAGCATGTGATATTACACATGACCTGCACAGTGAAAAGAAACGAAAGAGTTTAATTTCTTCAGCACAATACAATAGATATGCAAAAAGGGAAAATGACAGCAAATGTAATACTTCTCCAAAAAGCCAATATCCTCTCACTTAAACCATATCACATTAACTTTCTAACCTCCTCATCTTACCCACTAAAATGATGTTTACATATCTTGTCTATTTTTAAAAGTGATACATAATTTTAAAAGCATTTTTTTCTCCCTCATCGGTTTCTCATTAATTCTATAACACTCCTGTAAAGTATTTGAAGAAACATGGTTAATTTACTTCAAGTCAAATTCTACATTGTTTTTTAACTGTTAGTGTCACGATCGGGGTCGGAGCGTGCCTGAATGTAGGTGACGTCAGGCAAACAAGCAGGCAGAAAGACAGGTAATCCAGGTACAAGGGGTTTATTGCCGGACAAACGGGGGTACACGCCACGATACATTACAATGACAGATCTGACAACCAGTACAGAGACGCGGACTAAATACCAAAGACTGACAAGACTGAAACCAAAACCGATGAACACAATCGACGACAGCTGGTTTCCATTAGGGTAGATACACGAAGTAATGAGGGGGCGTGGCACACAGGAGGCTCTGACAGGCAGATCATGACAGTTAGGCCCTACCAATTGTATTACATGTTGTTTGAATTATGAAAAAAGATTCAGCTATACTATTTAATGGTCTGTTATTTATAGCTAAAACAATCCTACATCCACAGCGCGAGGATATCAGCTATAAATACTACCCAGCACCTTAAATTTATTTCCCCTTCAGGGCAGATCTGTGCAACACCAAAAGATGTTCTTATCTGCTGTGATAAGCTCCTTTACATTTATTGACTTTTTACTGTACTTTATATGCCATGTTTTATGAATTGCGCTACACAGTCAGTCGGCTTGGATTTCCTGCTTTGCCAGAGGGAGCTCTGCAGCTTATTCTATCAACATCACCTTCCTGAGCGCATTTAATCAAAAACTTCCACACTCTTTCATCCCGGGCAGTTTACATATATCAGGAAAAACAGAGTGGGGAAATTCAACTGCCATGCACTTCAACCTGGACTTCTTGCCTAATAAGACAAGTTACCACTGCAGATTCAAACAAAGGAACTAAACTGGTTGTGCATTGCAGGCAGTTCCGCACACAGCCAACCAACTCAGCCAACGAATCATAAATCCTGCTTCAATAAAAAAATTGAATGGCTTCAAATGCAACAGACCTTAAGGTAACTAAGAGTCTGCTGCAAATCGTTTTTTAATATCCAAAAAACACCCTCTTCTGTCATTGGCTGAAGACTCCTATACCTTCCAGTGAGTTGCAGCACAGCTAAATTCTGAAATATACAATGCGCTCACCCGACCATCATCGTACTGTAACTCCAGCACCTTACAATAAATGGTGGGAGTAGAATCACACATCCTACACAGAGTAATGAGAGGTGAAAGCAAACAGCACACTGTCCTTTTGCACGGCGTTTTTCAGTTGCTTTTAAAAGCCTTTGTCTCATCTCGGAAGAGCTTCTGTCACCCAGGATTTAATCAGCAGAGCAGGAACACGGGAAACGCTACGGAGACAAATGTTTCAGTTTACTACGATCCGAGGTAAAACAAGCACAATCCTTCCCTCTCAGCAAGTTTTACTCGCTCCATCTTTTGGGGGATTAATTAGATCTGCTGTCCAAAACGTGGAGCAAACACTGGAATATAAATTACAATCATTTTCACAGAGTGATACTCATTTATCTTATTTCAAAGAGACAGCTACTCCAGTATAAAGCCCCGTTTGCCTCCTCCCAAGAACTCAAACACACACACTTTATGTAATAACCAAGAGCAACATTAGTCATCACATTTCATTAGGTTCACTGAAGATCTCACTGGGATGACGACCGTTACATTCAGAGCCTATTAACAACCATAGTTTACTCCCAGTCCGCGGGCACGTCTGTGTGAAATACTAGGTTTGCTGGCCAAAGGAGCAATATTTGGTTTTGAGTCTCAAAACACACAGAAACTCATATTTGTGAAGAATTTCCTAAGTGAATGAAGAGCGAGGATGTGGCTTTGATCCAGCCCTATATGCTCTCATGATGCAGCGCACGAGAAGGGGAGGTGCCATCGTGGAGATTGCAGCCTTATCTCCAGTCGGATTTCTACTCCTTTCGGTTTGTCTTAATTTGAAAAACACATATGCCCTGCGGTTTTCCTGACTCTGTTAGGATGTACCTGATTGTAGATATGTCTCACTTGTACTGTATGTCTCTCCCCCAGCTAAAATGAAAACAGCTATATTTAGACTTTTATTTCACATTATTGTATCTCATGGTGCCCAATCAGGCACTCTGGTAAGCAAATGTAAATTAATAAGGAGCAAGGAAATAAATACCATTGAATTTAACCACTCATACATCATTCACTCACTCACCATTCACTCACACATCATTCACTCACTCTCATTCACTCACACACCATTCACTCATACATCATTCACTCACTCTCATTCACTCACACACATTCACTCACACACATTCACTCATACATCATTCACTCACTCTTATTCACTCACCATTCACTCACTCACACATCATTCACTCACTCACCATTCACTCACTCACACATTATTCACTCACTCACCATTCACTCATAATTCATTCACTCACTCACCATTCACTCATAATTCATTCACTCACTCACCATTCACTCACTCACTCACTCACTCACCACCTATGGTAATTTGGAAACCCCAAATAGTCTCAGCATGTTTTAGGACTGTGAGGGAAAACTCCAGAACAACACAAGAGAACATACAAACTCCAGAGCCACGGAACCCCAGCAGAGACTTGAGTCCTGGTCCCCGAGCTGTGAGTGCTAACCACTGCATCACCATGCTGCTCCTAAAAATCACTTATAATAACGTTTATAATAGATTCACTTTACGAGAATCTAACAGGAGTTTGTCAATTCTCTCAACTATGTTGACCACTGATGTTCTATTAAAGTTATGAAGCAATTTTCAGATGAATTTGGGCCATTACAATAGAATTCAACTTTCAAGATTTTCAAGATTCTGAAATTCCTTCACTAACGCTGTTATTGTTCCTTTTCTTGTATCATATGGCACAATATTATATTCATCTTAAGTTATGAAGTTGAAAATGGTTTCTGCACAAATTTCATTTGATACCCTTGTATTACTGTAACATCAGACTTGGCCTAGATGAAGTTATCCACTAAATGTCAAACTCAGAGTTACAAGTTTTATAGTAGGAATCTGGCACATAGTAGCACAGATGTGCTTCACCTTGTCATGCAGATATGTGGCTTTTTCTACAGTGAAAACTAGAACTACCAACTGAGGACATCTGTCATAATGTCTAGATCACTCCCTCCACGTGCAATAGAAATCCAAAAACCAGTCTGGCACTGCAGTGGAATACAAAAATAAATCCATGTTTATTCAGAACTTTCAGAGAACCAAATATTAATAATCTTGAAAGAAACAATTTCTATTTGACAACAATGATGGCTGCATTGTCCACCCTACTCAAAGAGGAAAATGAGCATCAATAATACTTGGGCAGGAGAGCTGCTCAGTAAAGAGAAAAACAAGATTGATTTAGGATAAATTAAGCATTTTTCCATGCATCACAGGAGTTCATTTCCTGTCATCACATATTGCATGAGAGAATGGAGGAAGATGAATAATTGTGTTATGAAGTGAGTGAATTAAACAGACTTCATTCAAAGTTAGCTACTTAGCAAATCCTTAACTGAGATACATATTGCTCCTTTGTTATCTGAGCAACATCAAGAGTAGGTTGATGATGAAACAGTTAAAGGCATAAGGAGAAGAAGGAAATCTTAGCACAAGTTAACATTTTAATTTCTGTAGCTTCACTTCCTTGGGGCATTCAGCTTTATGCCTTAGATTCAAGACTCCCTCAGATTTGTAGCATATAGAACATTCCTTATCATATTCTGTAAAAAAAACTGGAGACACTAGTAATTTGGAGTCAGGGGAACACTTCATTTTTCCCTGTGAAAGTCACAGACATATGTAAAGCATTTTTGTCATTCATTCATCATCCACCATTTCATTGCTCCTGCGGCAAGCAAGTTTTTTGTAAATGTTATTTGAGGTTCTGCATCATACTTAGGAAATGGGAGTTTAAAGCTAAACAACCTTTTGGAAGCTGGGGAACCCCTCACTTTGTGTAGTTCAGCATTAGTGATGTGGCATGGCGGCTGACTTGAGAGGGAATGATTCTGCTTCAGGGACAGAAACCCAAGACTAACACATAGTGTGATGGCTGGCAAAGTACAGAACAGAAGGATAATGTTAATCAAAGCAAGTGTGTATGTTAACAGCCCCCATGTCATTCCTTTTATGGTAGAGACAAAGGGAAGCAGATAGAAACATAAAAAAGGAATCCGTTTCCAAAGAAGCGAAACTGGTTTTAAGCTTATAATAAGTATATACTGTATACACTGTATGTGGCACAAAGGTTTTCTTGCATATAGTAAAACATAATTTGTCTTATTATATGTGTATATACCCACTGAATGCAGTATGACGATTCTTCGAAAAGCAGCTCATTGCTTTTATATGTAATATGAATAATTTTAATAAGTTTAACATATTTGCTTTTAGCACAGACTTGTTGGATAGTAGGTGGCATAGCAACTCAGTAGGTTGCACTGTTGACTCCTTCTGTAGCATAAGCAGTTCAGATCTGCTCCGTGTGTGTGGAGTCTTCCTCCCGCGGTCCAAAGGCATGCAGCTAGGCGGTTTGACGTCTCTCACTTGTCTGTGGTATGCATTTGCGGTGATGGACTGGCACCGTGTTCGCGGTGCACCCCAGGCACATGCCCTGTACTTCCTGGGTTCCTCTCAAGGACAGGTGCTTATATGTTAGACATATGTATGCTAGTCAATTTTCTTTACTCATATTTGCACTTTTTGCAACATTTATTGCCTTTCTGAGGGAGAGCAGGATCAGGCAGTCCTTGGACCACTTGGGGTTAAGGACCTTGCTCAGGGGTCTATGGTTAAACTATTCCACCGACCAAGGGATTTGAACCGACGACCTTCCAATTACAGGCACAGTGTCCTAACACTAAAAAGAAACTTTAATAATACTTAGCCAGGAATGTCGCTAGGCTAAGAAGAACACAAGGTTTCTCATGAGGTGACGAAGGCTTCAGTGAAAGTAACTAAGTGTTCTTTATCACATACACTGAACGGTTTGCTGCTGACTTAAATTGAGCTTAATTTAATTATCATGTTTATCACGTAACATGGCAATATGTCTGAGTTAATTGCTTGTTTCTTAGACATAGATTTCAAATCCTCCTGACTACCAGCAGTTCAAATTTGTCCTCTCTAGAGGACATTTGTAAACTTGAATATCTCCCATATCCTGCATGCTACCTAAGTAACTCCCGTTGTGCTTTAAAGAGGACATTCAGGACTTTAAAATGATGCCAGATTTATAGGGGTGGGGCTTTGGCAACTTTGGCAATTGGAAAAAGGAAAAATAAAAGTAATTGGAAAAAATGTTTTTCCTGGTAGTCAGGAGGATATAACAATATAATTTGGAAGACCCAGATCTGACCAGCTGATGCTGTTCATGGTACTATTGATATTTTATGCCAAGACATAGCTACAGATGCAACCTGTAATATCATTACATTTACTGGCTGATAATGAACAGTTATATCCATATTAATCCTTTTGTTGCCAGAGATACACTAGGTAGCCCATAGTGACTTTGTCTTGTTTACTGCTGTGTTATTATGTAAGCAATAGAAGAGCCCATATCAAATATCTGCTAGTTCCTTTGACTTTGCATTCTTGCAGTATTATTTAAACAAAAGTCAGGCCTGCAGGGAGACTTAGTTACTCAAATGCACGCTATGACAGGCATGTCGATATAAAATATACCTGACTGACGGCTATATAACGGCTTGTTCTAAGAAGTGTCTGGGTAATTGGTTAGTTAGCCAAAAATGCCAAATAGACAAATGTGCAGGTCTCCAGCTAGCACCATTTAAGCTATTGGCCTCTTGGTATTTTATTTCCAAAAGTAGCTGCATTCTTAGGAGAAAAATCAAATGAAATGTGTCATGCTTTTTTTTTTACTGACATGTGGTGTTCTGTCACTGTTTTGCATACTTAGGAGGCAGGTGGTTAGGGGTGAGGCAGTATGTTAGGCCCTGCTGTCCGGGAACTTGTTAGGAATGTCTGAAATGACAGGTCTGGAATACCTGAGACCACGGCTAAAATTCAGCCAAGATAGATTCAGTAAACCAGGGACACAGAGAGAAATAAGAGATGGAAAGAGAGATGGAAGCAACACAGACAGCATAAAACGATATTTGAACAAGTCAGTAAATCATGAAGCCCTGAGAATCCGTACTAGTGTGTTTTGATTTTTGAATGGTGTTCAGTGTTTTTCTATAAATTTCCTTTTATGTCCTTTTATGAATTATTAGGAAATTCATTAGCAATTTTATTTATGTAGAATATTTCTTTGAGAAAATGAATGTTTATCATGTAATTTTCTGAAATATACTTGCATAAATGGTGTCTAGGTTCCGAATTAAATAATCTTAAATACCTTTGATATTTAAAATGTAATTCATTTGCAAATCCACATGAATGTGCACAAATTAACTGACTAGCGTTCTTTTACACAGTAATACAGTAAGTGTTCTGATAAAGAGTAATGATAAGCATTCTGTGAAAGGGGCCAATCTGAATCAATCTGCTCAGATACTGTATATTATATGGTAGTTCAGACACCCCTTAAACCCAGGCCAAGTGACGAACATGGAAAGTGAGATACTTTCAGTGGAGCCGGTGGATTTTTTTTTACAGCCTTGTTACACCACTGTTACTAATAAAGGGATTCCCTCAGACATAAGCTGTATGGATGACAGTCTCTGTCGGACAGGTCTCTGACAAACCAGGAGACTGATAATAATGATCTGCCCTGAACTATAAAGCAAGCCAACCTTAACAGTACACTTTAGTATTATATGTGGGTATGCATTGCACTAATATTCACTCACACAAATGGATATGAAAGCACATGGCTGGTTTTAGCTTAGATCCTCTCATAAAGCATAACATAGTTTTTTTTTATCTTTAAATGTGTCATATTCCACACCAATAACAGGTGACAACTCCAGAAAAAGTCACATGGCTCATAGCCTACTGTAAATAGTAGGATCGTGTGACCATACTCCCTAGCAACCACATAACGACCAGCATGTTCAGTCTTCAACATCCTACATCATTTCTGTGGGCTGCAGTATTAATTTTTTCAGCTTATCCAAATATTTAGTGCTCTGCATATAATTTTCTATGTTGACATAAGGCTGAACTGTACGTGGCTTCCATAAAAGCCATGGTTTGCATGAAACCCACTGTAATCCATGTATTAGCTGTGCCTGTCAAAGAACTATCTGATACCGTCAGACTTCAAAGCCGAACCAAAAGACAGTGAAAATCATACAGTGTTTTGTATAGAAATATCATAAAAGCTTTACCTCCATCTGCTACTAGCAGATAAATGTTGATCAGTGCTGCTTAAAGGATCTTTTATCATAGAAAAAAAGAGTTCTACATGCATGTGCATTGTTAATTATACTTTATGAGTTATTAAGCAAATATCTAAGGAAGTCCAAACAAACCTTTGCATGGCAACGACACAGCTGTGAATTCAGTACAAAAGTGTGTCCTGCTGCACGGATCCTTTGTTACAGCAGTTGGAGCTCAGATAAGACTAAGACCTGCATCAAAAGCGGTCTGTAAAGGAATGGGCAGTATAGAATTCAGCCATCTCACAAGGTAGGGTCAGGTGACCAAAATCAGTCCTGCTCATTCGTTCAGCCTGTTCCATATTCTCGCATAATATATAAATTCATCTTTTTATTCCCCCAGGAAGCCAAATCCCATAATCAATGCCAGTCCCAAGTGCAGTAGAAGTCTACTTCCTACTTATTCTTTTGTCCCCAACCCCAGTAGATTTTTTTGTTACTTTTCCTTCTTTTGAGTTATTCCACATAACCATTGAAAAACGCTTTCCCAAACCTTTCCTACTAAATCATGTGATTCTGCACCCTATCCCTATTATTGTGGAACCCCAGCAATGGACCACAAAGCAGACCCCATGAGACGCTTGCTGTTTGGCAGCTATTGGCATATTCCCAGCCCCCCTCCCCTCTGCTGCTTATGTACAAAAAATGAGAATTAATCGCAACCGATTTCTGAGGTGTTTGCGCAGACGGCCGTTTTTGGCAATGCCATTCAGTTCAGTGATCAAGGGCAAGATGGGCCATCCAGCCTCTGCCCCTTTTAGCTACTGACTCCCTCGCGCCATTCTGCCCCAAGAAATCTGTTCATGTATCTAATCTGCATGCCTGCCTCCCTATCTCTCAATCATTATACAGAAAGTCACATGGTGAAACGTGATTTGTACAGCTTGCTTTCCAAAGGAGAGTCATAGATAGAAAAGGAAATAGTCCTTAGTAATTCAGAAACTCTCCCCTCCATTTCAGAAAACTACAGGTCAGCAAATACAATTTGCTGAAACTGAAACCAGAGCTCCCAGGGCTTTTTATTCTTCAGATAGCATGTGCCCCCCACCTCCACCCCCATCCCCTACACCGTATTATGCTGACTGGTTGCTTGGTAATTAGCAATAAAGCCAGAATCTCCACACATACATGGAAGGATCAGAAGACTAAAATAGATCCCATGTCACTCGGCAACAAACTGGTTTGATAAGTAACACGAGACGCAATTTTTGTGCATACAGTTGCGACCTGGAACTGTCATTGAATTCAGCTGAGCACACAGTAGGTGTTTTTAAGGTTCATGTGTTTCCTCTCTAGAATTTGCTGCTTGGGATCAATAGTGTACACCTATCTATCAATGTATCTGTGTGGCATCCTTGCTGGATAACTGGTAGTGCTGCAGTGAGGCTTGAGCGCCTCTATTAGGCATTAAATTCATAGTTTCAGGTGTAAGGCAGATGACACGGTGGCTCAGCGGGGAGCACTGTAACTCCGTACACCCAGGGTTGTTGGTCTGGCTCCTGCTGCATGTGTGTGTGCGTGTGTGTGCGTGTGTGTATGTGTGTGTGTGCGCCCGTGTGGACAGTTTGCACAGGGTTCTGTACTCGCTACTGCCAGTTTCGAAGATGGCCAGAGTGAGAGATTGCTTGTGCATCACCACTGTGCCCTGAGCTTTTGGGAAACAGAACCCCCCATAGCCTCTTTTGAGTTGGACTTCCCATCATCACACAAAGGGAGCATAAACTTGCTGTAGGAAAAATAATCAATGTCAGCTATCAAGCAAATCACTTTAGGGGGAAAAAACATGTATTCAGCAAGTATATAATTCAATGCATCCCCAGCCGTTGTGACACATTTATGGACGGCTGACACAATCAGTGCTATTCTTTACTGAATTGGGGCACTTGATTACTTGAGCTTTTGATGTGATGCATCATTACATTGCTTATTCGATCAATAATACTGTATAAGAAGCAGAGCTTGCAAATGGCATTCAGCAGAATGTTCTCTGCAAGGGGCAAAGGCCCATAGCAGTTGTTCTTTTCTTTTCTGGGGTACTGTTGTGTTACTTGAATCTGATTTATTACTCTTTAAGTTACTGTGTTGGAAAAAAGGCCTCAAAATTTGTCAGTGTGTGTGTCTTTTGAACCTTAAGTAAAGTGACGTATGGGGCAGTAAATATGATCTGCACAGGAATTTTTCAAAAGAAATTTAGTGGAAATAACAAGGTGCCACAAATGTTATCATCATTGGCTCCTCACTTTGAATCCAACTGGTTATCCAGTATTTAATGGGGTTCTTGATTATTGAGCGAAAATAATTATTCCATGATTTACAAATGAATAAAGGCACGCATATTCAGTTTTGTACAATTAATAACGGATAGGAGCTTTTATTCAAAGTAAATGGAGTAAATTAAATTCCAATTTAGCATAAGTAAATTGACTATAGGAACTTTCTAGTGATAAATGCAATTCCTTAACCACTAGACTACTTGCTGTTCCTACACATTTAAGCAGCCTACTTTATAGTACAACAACAAATTTAATAACCTTTCGCATAATTAGTTATGTGGCAAGATAAGTAGGCCCAATCTAATAAGTGAGATTAGCCACCCATTTAGTTATCAGCAACACTGTTTGGCTTGTTGCTATGTAATCCACTTCCAGTTAGCTATGTACGTTAAATGATTCCAACTATCGATCTTCCACCCACTTACCCTGGTCAGGGCTGCGGGGGGGTCTATAGTCTATTCTAGAACATAAGGTAAGATGACACTGGGTTAGGGGGCACCCTTTATGGGACACCATTCTGTCAAAGGGTGAATATGCACAGTGACATACACACACACAGGATTATAATTATATCTTTGTGGGGACTCTCCATTCATTTATATGAGGAAAACTCTAATCACAGCATAAGTAAAAACTTTAAAAAAAGTAAATTACTTTTTTGATTGCATTCACAGATCTTTGTGGGGACCTGAAAAAGTCCCCATAAGATCAAAATAACAAGTTTTTATTGTATTATGGGGGCCATTTGGTCCCCACAATGTAATATAAACCTAATCCACAAAGAGAGAGAGAGAGAGAGAGAGAGAGAGTCATACTTTATGGGCTATTTGGAGACACCAATTACCCTAACTGCGCGCTTTAAACACCACCCAAGGGTTTTCCTGTCATTTGCTTAAAGATTGTACAATATGCCCTTGCAATGATCTTTGCTGGCCACCCACTCCTACGGGAAGTAGCAACAGTACTCAGTTTCTTCCATCTGTAAACATTCTGCCTGACTGAAGACTGATGGAGGAGCAAGTCTTTAGAAATCCTTTTGTAACCCTTTCCAGTCTATGAGCTTCAACAAATCTTCTTCTGAGCTCCTCTGAAATCTCTTTTGATCCGGCCATATTGCGTTTGAACAGCATTCTGTTGTGAACAGTAGGCAACCAAAATTGCATGGTTTTTATGTCACCAGTCAGGTCAAATCGACAACTAAATTAATTTAAACCTTCTTTTCAATTGGCCATGATCCTGGATTTTCACATACTTTTTCCCATCATTGAGCTATATAGTTTCAATCATTTTTTCAATAAAGATATTTTATAATCTTTATAACACAATGTAAAATGTTGTATCAGTTCATGAAATAAGACCTTGATGAAGTTCTTATCACATTTTATGAGACGTTCATGCAAAAATATAAATGATTCCATAGGCTCTACGAGTACTTTCTCACAATTTTAAAAATGAACGTGGAAAATTTGTGATTTGCTCTAACCATTCATTGAATCAATAGAGAGCCACACTATCACAGGAAACAAAGCATAGAAATATGGGATGCATCTCCACACGGTACAGGATATGCGGGTTTGGAGACACCAGTTCACCTGAAGAGTACATCTTTAGACTGTGGATAGAAGCGAGGGTCTTCTGAGAGAAAACCCACCCAAACATGGAGGGAAAATATAAGCTACAGCAAAAGAGCCAGAGGCATGGACAGTAGCCACAGCCCGGAGGTGTGAATCCATCATGCCACCTCTCTATAATTAACATGAGCATTTCTGCCTGTGATTTTTAAATTATGATTCGATGTTCAAAAGCACTTGCTACTTATTTTTCCAGTGAATTATAATTGAAACATCAGGCAAGTAACATATCAGGTGCTATATTACATTTATATACTGTAGATATACCATTAGGTTATGATACTGTATATCCTATCCAGGGTGTACCCTGATCTTTACATATCTCATAATAACCTACTATTAGCTGGAAAACATTACAAACATGAAGAACACAGGCAGAAAAACAATTTACCTCTGCTCTACCTTGCGTGTACTTTAAATACCTGGTACATAGAAAGGAAAGTAGTAACACAACACCCAGCTGTAGAGGAATCAGTCATTTTTATAAATAAGACTTTGTATTATATGACATGATATTCAATATGGTATTGGATGATATGACGGGGCACTTTTAAGTAATTGTAATGAGATGAACAGTTTGTGGTTATAAAGCTAAAAATGCTAAGCTAAAACTGCACTTCATTGTTAAATGAGGGATCCCAAAAGTCTTCAGAAGTGCCTTTTGTTGAAGGCAGGGAGTGATTAAAAGCCATGATGTGCTTAGTAAAAAGGGTAAATAAGGGACAGTCTTCACAAAAAAAAGTACTGAAAACTTATATACAAAATCCATAGTTGAGTATGTATGTTGTCCAAACTAATTCCTCCAGAGATAAAGAATCATCTTAGGCTAAAACACGAGTTAGTAAACCAGACTGAAGATTTTAAATTAGAAAATCTGTGGAGAAAATGTTTCCTGTGTTTATGGGGGTAGTGCTTAAATGCATTGTTCATGACTTAAAAATCAGATAAACAGCCGCCCAATCCTATAACCTTTGTAATTGTTTAAAAAGCTGATGATACACTAAGCTACTCTCAAATTTTTGCCTAGGTGGGTGTAATGTTGGCAGTTTATTACTGTAGTCTGAGAGATCACAACAGCCCATGTAAGGAACTCTTTACAAAAGTCTTCAAGCCAACCAAGTTCACCTACAAGATTTCTCCAGAGTAAATTCTGCCTTTTTAAATATTCAGATAAACATTATGTTAACTCCAGAAGGAATATAAAAGCATTCACCCTTCAAGCTGACTAGCAATTTGTGCCATTTTAAAAAATTATTTTTATGTTTTAATTGCATTAATTACCTGTATATCCCCAAAAATCCTCATTAGAAACTCATTCACAAAACGGCACGTCTGGCAATAAAATAAACTTCAGCTACAATAAACGTGCAGCCATATGATTGAAACCACTGAAGTGAATAAAATGTATTAACTGTTACAATGGCATCTGCCAAAGGTGCCATAATATATTAGGCAAGTGAAGTGTCAAGTGTAAGTGTAAGGATCTGAGCGCCTTTGACAAAAATTGTGATGGTTGGACAACTGGGTCAGAACAAACCTCCAAACTCCCTAGTTGTGGGATGTGCTGGTGCAATTGGTGGAGGTCCTACCTCGCAGCTTACAGGACTGAATGAATTTGCTGTTACCGTCTTGGGGGCAGATACCTATAGCACACCTTCCGAGGCCTTATGGAGTCCAGGCCTTTGTAGGTAAGAGCTGTTTTAGTGGCTTGGGGGGATCCACAATATTAATAGTTAAATATAAAATTTAATTTTCATTATGAAATTTTACTTAGTGGTAACATTATCTAGTGCCTTGTGTCATGATCCGCCCATCCGAGCCTCGTGTGTGCCACGCCCCACCTCGTGTCTGATCCTGATCGTGGCCACCTGTTGTCAATTCGTGCCTGCCTTTCCTGTTCGTATTTAGTCGGTGCCTGTATTTGTTTCCCTAGATCTGTCATCTGTGTTAATCGTTGTGTGGAGTGTGCCACCCTGTTCCTGTGATCCGTAACCCTGCCTCCTCCCCTTAATAAACCCCCGCCTTGCCCAAACTCCCGCCTGCTGCCTGTGTTTGCCTGCCCGACTTCCCTGCCGCACAACGGAGCGTGACATCTTGTTGCATGCAAAATGCTCAGGATATCTATCCTGAAATAAAATAAATTTTGATTAAATATTTACTGTCAAATAATTTTGTTGTTCCTAGTACCAAATAAATACTCCTGATTAGAACCACATAATAACCTTTGCTGTATAATTTTGATGATAATCTTTTTTGGAAAATGATTATTATGAACTTAATTATTTTAAAAAATCTGGAACAGTCACAAATCACTGCTGTCTATAATCATTTTAAAATCATTTCTCAGATCTGTCAGCAGAAATAATATGGTGCTCTGGTATAAAATAAAATTTTAAATATTAGTTTAATATCAGTGGTAACATTATCGTTATTATATTACATGATGTGGTTGCATATTAGACTGATATCCCAGTTTGCTATATATATATATATATATATATACAGTGATCCCTCGCTACTTCGCGGTTCACTTATCGCGGATTCACAACTTCGCGGGTTTTTAAATATACAGTA
>JABFEB020000124.1:10688569-10705928 GCA_019775895.2 Stomatorhinus ivindoensis | reverse complement strand
CCTTTTTGTAATTCCCCCCCCCCCCCCCCCAAACTAGATAACTCGTAGATAAGTAGTTGGATGGATGGACAGAGTTATTAAAGTTATTAAATTTATGTGTGATGGGCTTTAAGCATTTCAGTTATTTCTTATCCAACAATTTTGGGGTTCTTATAGAAATATGTTCAAATTAATATGGCTTTTTATAGTATTATAGCATTATATTCTGTGAAAGAAAAGAATGATGTTTAACTGTTCATACAGGAATCATATTGCGAAATCAGAGGGAAATGATATTCTGAATCATTTTCTAGTAATATTATAGAGTGCTGCACAGATATTCAAAAAATAACTCATTGCCTTGTTCTCAGGGCACGATACTTTAGTCGCCTCAAACTAGGCTATTCTCCGGTTTTCCTTTCCAGATTCTTGTTCCTATATACTACAAAACACATCAAAACTCAACACAGCAGGTTCAGGCTTGAAATGACAGGAACATTAACCTTACATTTCTATCCATATTCACAACAAGCAGAGGATATATGTCCTGTCAAGATGATCCTTTTGGTCATTTTAATAAAGTGTCCTACCACTTTAACTTTTATTGTATTTTGGATTGACGCATGACTGAGCCTGGAAGACACAGAGGTGCCCTGGTGCCCCCTGGAGGTGGTCACATAAACATCATTCCAGCTGCTGCCAAAACCAGAGCTGTGGTCACGCATAACAGATCAAGTTCAGCAGGGACTTGCAAAAATCCCATAGACGAAAAAGGAACACACACCACAATAAATAATTTAACTCACCGAGATATTTTCTCCCAACCTTTAAGCAGCACTGAAATGTTCCAGTAATCACTCATTACGCTTCTCAGCATTGGATACCGGTTGCAATGCGGCTGCTTTGCATAGCAGAGGCCAATTAATTCTGCCTGGCTGAAGCCCTTTAAGCAGCCAGGCTAAGGCGATTAATGGGATTCTGGAAGGAGCTGCGGGGGGGTTGGGGTGTGGGTGTCCGCTGCTGGCGGGTGGAGCTGACGAGAGGCTTATCTTTGCATTTCAAAACCCATTCGATGAGGCGCCAGGAACCTCTGTTACTTTGAAGAAGATCTGAGGACAGACAGGTGATGAAGGTTCCCGCCGGCCATTTTGGTGCCAGATCTCTTAGGCAACATTTTCAGGTGGCGGTTCAATCTGTTTAGGCTTATGTCAGGTTTGTGATGCTGTGTTATGCTGCTTGCTTATAATTCTCTTGTATGTTAATCAGCATAAAACTGAAAGAAAGAATCAGTCAGACCTATTGGAGGTAGCATCATTGATCAGCATTTTAATGCACAGTGGACCAATGATGACTCAAGGAATTTTTACATTAAACCGAAATGATCTTCACATTTAACACTAAACTTTCATGTTAAAATGATAAAGGAATTTCGATAAAATTAGATTTGTTTTCTCATCATTTTTAGAGATTCTCTAATCGACCAGCCAGGAACCGGAATCGGTTGGTTTTCAGTGTGGTTTGCACAGACCTCATCTATTTCCGATAGCAAACCGGTCCTTTTTACACATGCACGATACGTAATATGCACAGTCGCGTGCAATTTCACCCAGACAGGCGTGATCACTATAAACAGTTGCTACTGTATTCATTTTCAAACAAATTATTGTACGAATATTAAATTTGATGCTCTCACTTGCTATCCAGCTAAATTTCTTAATTTATTACTTATTTGTCATGCTTGGCTACAATGCAGTGGAAGAGAAAGCCAAAACTCATACAATGAAGCAACACAATGTCAATGTTTTATCTTGATTGTCAATTGATAAAGTAGGTATACCTCCAATGGAACTGTATATTAAGTGTTTTATTTTATAAGCAGTTAGCAGAGAGAAGGAAAGAAAACAAAAATAATAACGAAATAAAAGAGGATTGCATTGATTTGTATGAGAATAACTAGACGTCACTGTTTACAATATTGCAATATTGTTTTACAATATTACAAGAGCAGGATTTTCCAAAAAAGAAGCAAAATGTTTTTAAATGATAAGATTACTTATTTCAAAGTTACGTTTTCATTATTTTTGGATGGGCGCTCTGGTTTGGATGGATGGATGGATGGATGGATGGATGGATGGATGGATGGATGGAATTTATTTTAGTCTGATTTAGTAATACATAGAAACCGTTATTCAGTGGTTATTTTATTTAATATGAGTCTGTGATGATTCAACATCTTGAGTTTGAAAAGGTCCTACCTTCTTGCTTTGCCAAACCTAAGTGGAGGGATAATTATTTTTGCAAACAATAAGGCCTGATTTCAGCTATTAGCTTATTGATGCTATTTCAGAAGTTCTAAGACAGCTGAATCAGATTCACATTCTCTAAATGGAGAAATGTGGGCCTGCAGTGATTCTTCCAAGGGGAAATTGTCCTTCTATAATGTCTTCAAAAGTAGGGGTTGTGCATAAAGTCCATTTTAAGTTGCTTTTTGAAATAGTTGTCATGCTCCCTTAAGGGCTGAATAGTCTCGCTTGGTGTTCATTTGAATAGCATGCAGTCTCAAAATGTACATCATTACATATGCACAGTCCTCTTTGCATTTGCAAAAGGATTTCATTTGTCTGTCATAGACAGCAGTGCTGTATCTGTAATATTTAAATGTATAAGAGGCAAATTGTAAAATGGAATTATACTAAGATTTAGTGAGTATTGCAACTTTGCTGTGCTGCAAGTTATGCTACCTGAGATAAAAAAAAAAATGTAGGTCTGCTATTAGCATAAAGTCATTGGCTTTACTGCTTAAAATCTGAACTGTGATATACTGATATTTCCTTCAACTAGTATGGTCAGGTGATTCGTTTATGGTAATTAAAGACATGTAACGCAGACAGCTGGGTTCATTGTTATGAAGGTTTCAATGATACATCGCATTGTGTTTTCTATGCACTGACAAAAATATTTGTGACGCCGTTTTCTCTTTTGATTGTTTTTAGGAGGATTTGCTAATGGTGAGAGCAACAGAAAGGATGGTGCAGCAGTACTGGAAGAGACAGCGGTGATGATGGTGACGGCACATTTCTGGGCGTAATAATTAAAATAACAAAAGTGGTCAGTATTCAGAAACTATCAGACAGGTAAGTGAAGACAAACATCTGCAGACAATGAAGGAGGATACACCAAGGACTACAGTAAGGGTGAAGGCTACGAGAACAACGGTGATGACGATGATGGCCATGATGACAGTGACAGCATTTTTCCCAACCTTAGTGACAGTGCCCCCTGGTGGTCATGATATTATATAGTCGAAATGGAGAAAACAGGATCCATGAAGAAGGTAAGAACAGACAGACAATTGAAAATGGTGTAATCAAAGGTGAGTGCCAGTCTTCAAGATTTAACATCATTTCGGCTTCAATGGAGTGTAAGAAATGAGAACTGTAAACAGTTAAAATACATTAGGTAGCCAACCCAAACAAACACGCGATAACACCGAATATATAAAGAAATATTTACATATTGGGAAAGGAGTGAAATTAAGAATTCCAGTCTACTTTTGCACTGTGACTATGTCATACAATATATGTAGTAATTCTGGGAGCGTATAAAATTGTTACACACTGAGAAGATTATTGGAGGAAAAATACATACAATGTTCTTGTTTTGTTATATATAAAATAGGCATGCTGTTCAGAAGTCCATTTAGGAATGGGGGGGCATGGGGTGTGTAAGGAGCCTGTGTGTCATTTGGCACTGTGTAGTGAGCTTATCGATTGACCACAGGTTTCCTAGCATTTAAAAATGAATGACCTTTTTCTAATGAATAATGTGTTTACAAATGGTGTTGGAAAAATCGCCATTATCAATTAGACACAAGCAGAGCCCCAGGTAGACTTGTTGCAAATGCTAGCAGCAAACAATCGACTTTTGTTAGAGGTTCAAAACAATAGGATTCTCTTATTTTCAAGTGTCATATAAAAGGAATACTGCATTTGGAAATGATTCTTTAAACAAGTGTTCTTCTTTTCTGTTACTGTCTGGATTGTGTTCAAGCACGGATGTCATTTTTCCTTTCCATTGAAAATACAGAAATTTTAGACTTTTATCAAGATGACTATTATACTGTATCGTTCTAAGCCACTGAGTTTCCTCCTTTGATTCATCTGTATAAATAAGCTTTAAATTGAGGTCATTATGCCTATATAAATATGAACAAGATCTTCATAGTCGGCACCTGATGTCCAGTTACCATATCAGTACCTACATGTCACATCAAATTAGTATTATTTTAAAAATGTATATTGGCATTCAGAAATATAATAAATTCACTTGTTTGTCTGGCAGATGAATTGTAACACAAATAAACACTGTATAAAAGCCTTCAAGTTTACAAAATAATCAGCCTTTATCCATGACCTATCTGTTTTATGCAGTATAGGCTAATGTAGCCTGTCCTAAGGCAGACTAATTCCCAGGATGAGATGTCCATTGCAGTGCACATACACAAACTCACTTTGGGAAAATTATAAATGCCATTTCACTTAACCGTAGGTCTTTGAACTGCGACAGGAAACCAGAGCACCCAATGGAAACCTGTGCAAGAGGCTGAATAAACTCCCTCTCATATGAAGTAGGGGTGTGATTTGGTAAGATGATAAGACGGCCAGACCTCGTCCAAGAGAGGTCCCAGGTAGTATTGCAGGAGGTGATTTGGGGTTGGAATTAGCTGAGGTTAGTGCCTCAAGCTGTCCTGTAGGCCAGAGTCCATATTTTTAATATTATGCAGGCTGTACCCATACAGTTAAGGTGGTGGAGTGACATATGAGTTTGGGAAGTACACAGCGAATCAAAATTGCATGGTCATTTGAAAGTCGGCGGATATATCAAAGCCTCTTATTTGTTTACCTGGTGATAAATGAATGCTTTGTTTTGTCTAACTTTGTTAGGATGACCATTTTTATTACATTTACCCTGCTCCACAGAGGCGGTAATAAAGTGCACCATCTGGTGATGTTATTCTCTTGTTACTACTTTTAGTGTTTAAGGTAATTTCTTGCACACTGAATTCTAAGTGATTTTCTGTCACTTTTTGGAGTGCAATGAATTTTTTTTTTTTTTTTTTAATTACAGATTTCGCTGCAAAATTGGAAGAAGATGAACTAAATTTAATTCCAGTTTCTCAAGAAATAGTACAGTGCAGGAAAGGGAAATGGCGTAAAGACGTATTGGGTCTGAAACTGAGACTGAAACCAGGATACAAAGGTTCATGATCTCGTATTGCGGTTCCGCCTTCTGGAATAAATTGTTATTCTGTTTACAGTTAAGGCAAGCTATTTATTTTGTAAATACATGACTGGGGATATAACAATACACATGCCCATTGCGTGCCATTACTGTTATACATGTATTTTGGAATTTTAAAATGACCAATTACTTTTATTTTAATTACTTTTTCTCACACCAGTATTTTGCATTTTATTTTGTTACATTTGATGAACAAGTATTTCAGATTTGTAACATAACTTTTTTGCCCATTTTTATCCATTGATGTAATTAGTATATTTTAACATTAACAAGAACACTGGAATAAAATAGCCTCCAAAGACTCCCGTACAGAAGAAATCCTTCATTTTGTAGAATCTGTGAGTCAAAATATTTAACAATTACGTTAAAAATTCTCTCAAACAAGGTAGCCACCAGCGATTAATGAAAGCTGAATGATTACTAGATTTGCTAGAAAAAATCTTGTGACCTTGACTATAACAAAACTATTTTTGGTAACTTGTCTCCATCAGCTCTGCCAGATTGATTTAATAATAACAATGTCATTTATCTAAAAGAAGGCAAAATCTCATAGAAAGAGGAAAACGCACCGTTTTCTTGGAAGTTCAGATAAAAGCCTTTCATGCTACCTGGAAAAATTTCATTAAATTAGTCAATTATCTAAAAAGTAGTATTTAATGTACTTTTCAGTATAATAATCACATCTGCTACTAGGGATGCTTGACCTAAAATTATTATCACAGTATTTTTCACTTTTTGTACAGTAACAGTATTATACCAATTTTTCCAGGTTTTGAGAGGATTAGTATCCTGTCCCTTTATGTGAATTATAATAAATCTTTTATAATAAACTCAGTGACAAAAAAGTTAAGGACCCAGAAGTAATGGTCTGATTTGGATGTACTTTGGTGCATGTACAGACCAGAGATGATTCGATTTGCAAGGAGCTGGTGCGACTAGTCACCAGACACAGAGGATGCCTCGTAGATGCATCAGACAGCATTATCAGCACTTGACGGAGTTTGATGGGGTCACATTGTGGGTTTTCATGAGGCCGGATGGTCGTATCGTGCAACTGTCCGGCATGTGGGGCATGCAGACGTCACAGTCGTCCAATGTTGGAACCAATGGGCACATGAGGACACCCACATCATGAAGGTTCCGGTCGCCCAAGACAGGCCACACCAAGGGAGGATTGTTGTATTGTGTGCCAAGCATTACAGAACCACATGATATCTGCACCTGCCATCTGGACACCGGTATAGGACTCTCTACAACACCTCATGTCATCTGCACCATGTCTCAATGACTGGCATCAGCCAGACTACAGGATCACCGTCCCATCCATAGGCTGCTGTTAACACCAGCACAGAGACGGCTGGGTTTGGAGTGGTGCCGTAACCTGGAGGCATGGACTAATGATGAGTGGCATTGTACCATGTTCAGCGATGAATCTTGGTTCTGCATTACTACAGAGGATGTTGTGTGCGTGTATGGAGGCGCTGAGGAGAAAGGACCAGTCCTGCCAATGTTGTGGGGACACACTGGCGTTGATCACGTTGAGGTTCTCCCGTGGCCAACCAGGTGCCCCGATCTTTCACCAATCAAATGTGTGGGATCAGCTCGTATGTCAACTCAGACCCAGCGCCTATCTGCAGGATCTCGAGGGCCAGTTACAACAACCGTGGGCCGACTTGCCACAGAAGAGGGTACAATGGCTGTACGACTCCCTTCCGCACCACATCGCCGCATGTTTCCAGACCTGGAGTGGTGCCGCACCCAACTGACATGAGACCGGCAATATGCCCATCCTGTTGACTATTTGAGTACAGACAACAGGATGGGCATATTAAGTATGTTAATTGTTAAATATGTTAATTGCTGTTTTACACTTTAATTACAGTTGGTTATGGGCTGTTTTATTTCAAAAAGATACAAAAAGTGACATAGGTGAAGTTTTCTCATTTGTTTTATAATTGTTCTTTGTAACAACGCGAAGGGAATGACAAGCTGTTTCATTTAAAAACAGTGCATTTTGCTTTTAATTTCAAATAAAATGCACTTTTGCCAACTTTGTTCAGCTGGCTAGAGTAAGAATTTCAGTTCAAGACAATATGTATGAATGTATTTTTTTTTTGTAAATGGTCTTGAGTTTGCAAACTACCCCAGCACTTTTGATGTACCTAATTTTAGCTTTAAAATGGAATAATATGGATTTTCCATAAGATTTCTTGCATGAGCAAGAATAAACTATGTCTATTTATCCAACATTTTATAAAATACTGCCTTTGAAAACTTTCCAGTTATAGGATTACCTATAGGTTTTATAGGTTTAGGATCATAAGGCTACGGCTTTTTGGTTGAGGGTGTTAGATTCGCCGCTGTTATTAACACTAATGGCGCATTAGCTCAAACAAAGGGCTGCATACGCCGAACTAGTTTTTTATTGGAGGATAAAGGAGTTTGATGTTCTTTGGTATTCGAAATGGGCAGTTCTAGTGTTAAGTGGGTAGTTGTGCCTTTTACCACGCACCTTGCATGAAGCCTGCAGCGAATATATATGACAATTTAGCAAATATGTTTTACTTTTTATTTTGCTGCTGTATATAAGTAACCCGGTTATTTAGTTTAATATCCATAATTACACAAAATCTGTTCATTTGAATTTCTTAATTTGCTATCACGACACTGCCGACGTTTGTAATATAAAAAGCATACAACGCATATAAACCAGTTACATAGACTATATAAGGATAAGTACTCATATTTCAAATGAAGCTTTGAAAAAAATAAAATGCTATATTTTTTATAAATAGCCTGCTGTCTAATTAGGCTGTAGACTTCTTGCACTTTTACTGGTATAGTGTAAATCTATATCATGGTACACAATCACACTGGTAATGACTATGACACCGGTGCACTGCCCACCCCTATCTGCTACCATCTTAGGATTTAGTCTGGACTAGTTTATAGTCTGTCAAGAAATACCAAATACAGACAATCCTCACTTGAACAATGACAAGGTCATTAAGTGAATTGGTCAGTTGTGAGTTATTACATTAAAAGTTACAGCCAATTAAAATATATCAGCAAATAACAAGAGAGTTTCTCCATAATAACAAATCATTTTTAATTCTTTGATTTTAGGTGTTAACTGTTCACATCAGTTAGGATTGTCCCTTTAACACTTTGGATAAAAATGACAAATAAAATAAATAAAAAGAAAGTTTTTAACCTTTCTCATTTGCCATTTTTCAAGCTGCAAGTGCTCTGAGGGGATACACTTGGCTTCTGGGAGATAAAGAGGAGAAACAAAAGCTTTGGCATATCAAGTTCTGGCAATGCGCTCAGTAGAGCTTGTAAAGTGTAGCCACAACAAAAGGCATGTTTTAAAAAAACCCACAATGCTATCCAGAGAAAAACATGAGAGTGGAGAACAAAAGTAGGTCTGGAGTCCCTCTGGTCACATGAGCAAATGCACCAGCAAATCTAGGATGCTTGGATCCAACCAGCAAGGCTACTCAGATGTTAAAAAAACAATGTTTTTTTGGACAGAGTTCAGTCTCCAATCAGTACAGTGCAATAGCACAATTCCAGCAACTTAGTTGATGCAGGGATTTACTCTTAGCTTTGTTTGGTAATCTTTCCTGATTTACAAGAACAACATAGCTTTTTATGGTATGATAATCTTATAATACGATGATGCTTAAAATATACTTCTTCTAGTAGAACAGCTCCCTTGTAAAATCCAAAAGCTGAAAGGTTTTGTTTTGCAGAGTTATTGCCTGAACCCACATTAAATATGTGTACATCTACAAATGAGCTTAATGAAAGTCCTGTGTATTTGATCTCTTCTAATGAGGGCCTTGTAAAGGCTATGAACTATGCAGGTAATAACTCGGCCTGACCTAAAGTGCTGATGCTAGCCCTCTATACCATGTAATGTGCTTTCTTGTTATTAAAAGTTGTCATAAAACCAAGGGCTTGAATACATTATTTTCCCTATTATAACTGTCAACCTTCACTCTATTTGATTAAAGCAAAATCTTTAATATTTTTGAGAAAGCAAATTTCTAACTTCAGAGGTACTCCTTGAATTTCATCTACAAAAAGCATTTAAAGCAGAATATGGGTATGGTTGTACAGTATAGAGTTTTTAGACTAATTTCTGCTGTACCTCTTTAAAATAGCTGCATATAGTTAGCATAGATCATTCTGAATGAATCTATGCTATCAAAACAAGAGTCTTTCCAAGACAAGCCAACCTCACTCAGACAGTCCAAGCCATTTCTCTGCAGTTATCAAGAGAACTAGTAAGTTATTTTTTTCTGTACACCACGTACAGCGTTTAAGAGAAACAAAGCCCACCAGTGTAAGTCAACGATGGCTCAGTAAGTGACAGTCAAGAGGGCTTTATTGTCATACCATCCTGGCTGTGCATGTATTTGAGAATCTCTCCTGGAACAAGCCGGAAGCTTCCCTGGACCTGAAGCCAATCTCACTTCCTGCAGTGCGTGAGACAGGGAACACTGCCGCCTCCCATCCTATCCATGTTGCACAGAGGGACCTTCAAGAGTGTCCTCATACACTGAACAATGCCATGAGATGAGCTTACTTTGACTTTGACTCTACAGACAGGCATAGAGTGGCATGAAAGAACATTCCCCATGACCATGGTGTGACATACAGACAGCCACAAGGGGAGGGATTACATGTATAATGGATGTAGTATATAGTGTAACAACACAGGACAGTGTGAAAGGAGGCTGGACTCACAACTACATAATGAATGTATAGGGACAGGAAAAGCAGATCACAATGGGCTGGAAGATCTGGAGAAAAAGACAAACAATAGAGAATGATTAATGACTCTCCATGAAGTCTGTTTTGAAACTCAGGGACTGGTGGAACATATCACCTTTTGCCAAAGGCTATATAAGAGGCCTGGATTACTCTTATCGGGCATCAGCCAGCATTCAGTAAAACATGCATTATCCCCAAGTACACTCAGTAGCATCCATAGCTTGCTACCACATGTTGGCCCACTGAGGTAATGAAAGCTTTGCAACGTGGTGCCATGGTCACGTTGACAGGCAATGACTGGATGGAGAGCTACTCCCAAGAGAGGGGATGGAATCATCTGCTGCCATTAATAAAGGCCATGTATCGCACTGAAGTCTCTAAAACTCTGCCATGTTTGACTCCTCAGAGGATTCCATGGGGAATTATGTGTCCAGTTTGATTCAGTTATACACAAGGTTGTTCATACAGTCCCAGGATACACGCAAATAAAAAGTGTCTAGTGGGGTTGTGCTGTGGTCTCAAGCCTGATTTAGAGTCTACGCCATCGGTAGCTGTGTAGTCGCACTGATTACCCAGAAACGTTACTTCAGCTGTCAGGCTACGATATAAGGTATGTCTACGGACGGCGTAGATTCTACGCAGAGGTATAAATCAGCCTTCCCAGCTCCAAACGTGTGGGATGACTCCCAGTAGCATGGCATTGGGTTGTAACAGTGAAAGGTTGCTGGCAACCACTCCAAAAACTAAAAAAAAATCACAAAATAAAAGTGGAAAAACAGGGATTATTTTTGAAAGACAGGGAGTAACATGATCAAACAGATCAAACAATCTTCAATGGTAATACTAACCTGCTATATGTTAGCAATTAATGTAAACAACAAATAACGACACTATACAAATTATATAAAACTGCATAATTTATGAAGCTATGCTAGAACTCTTGAAGTTCAAAACAACAAAAACTGTTACCATTCATTTAGAATAGTACAATTGTATGAAGAGCGTTTGCTTTCAGCAACTTCCCCACTTTGGTGTTCTACATGTGCACAGCAGCTGATTGTACTTCAATGGAGAGACACAGTAATAAAGATGTTGCCTCATGTGATTTATGTTAAAGAATAGTCTGTGAGTTCATTGTGATAGTGCTGGAAAACCTGGGGCTAAGATGTGTTTAGATCCTGCTTTCAGCAAACGTGGGTCCTGCAGTGTTCTAGATGTTCTTAGAAGTTTCAAGTGCTGTCATGTTTTGTCCTCTGTGGTTTATTTCTGCACATTCTCAATGTCCCTGTAGGGAAGACTTGCTTTAATTCTCCGTGTTTACTAAGAGTCTTGCAGACAACAGGATTTTGCTTTGATTAGGTTTGTATTTATCTTGTATTTGAAGGTGCTGCGTGTAGTTTCTCGTTTTACATTTTGCGGGAGGGATTTAGAGACTCCTGTGAACTATAGAGAGATTAAAATGTTTACAGTACTGTGCAAAACTCTTAGCAAAGAAAATGATGTTTCATTGATCTTGTGTTGGTGTAAAACTATGACATTGTCTGTCAAAGTGAGTCAGCTCACCTATTTCAAAAGCTCTCCTTAAAGTCGCCTCAATATTTGCATCCAACACACCCATGCATTTTATGCCTGAACCACTGGAACACCTTGTTTGGCTAATCAGTACCTCATTCATTTATGTAACAAATTTATTTAACAAATCAAATCAATCAATCAATTGAGTTGGTAGTGAGATTTAACAAACAAAAAAACACAGAATGCTTTCCCCCAAGGAGAGGTTTGGGAACTGAAGCTGTGCTCATCAAGACTTCCAGCAAGGTATCAGTAACTTGTTGAACAGAACAGAAGAAATGTTGCTATAATTTGTTGCATTACTCTTAATTTGTATATGTTCTAATTTTGAAGTATATTTACTGAGCAAATTTAAACTTGCTACCCAAATAAATAGCATTAAACATTTTTGTTCACTGCCTACGACTTTTGTCCGGTACTGTATATATTCAAGTAATTACCAAGGTATATTATGCTGCATACTGTGTTGAAGGTTCAATTTGTTTTGAACTTTTAGCTGTAAATATGCAAAAAGGTATTGTATTTCTGAATATGTTAAATATTGTGCTATAATTCAGTAAAAAAAGGCTCAAGTGGTTTTGAGCATGAAGTATACAAAAATAAGCCATGTACTCCACATGTAAAAGAGCAAAGTTGCCAATGTGTTGACTGGAATAACTTTGTTAGTCGAGAGGTCTTTTGAATGTGGTTGTCACCTAATGTTCTGACATGCTGAGGTCATTATGCACTTTTGGTCTTCATTCTCGTGTCTTGCCAAATTGCAGGGTAGATCTTTTGGGTTTGCTGATTAATTTTTTGTTAGTTTAATGTTTTGCATTACAAATCACTACAAATGCCTTTCGTCTCTCAAAGTTGAGCTGTTACCCTATACAATTTCTAGAATTACCGGGTGAATATGAAAGCCAAGAAATGTGTTTTTTCACCTGAATGCACTAGTCGTGATATGTAACTATGAAACTGCACCTATTCATTTATTGCACATTCCACTTAAATGCTAATTTGAACATCTTTACGCCCCAATTAGGTGGTTAACTGTATTTCTACGTGTTTCACTTAACATGCATATCTGAAAACGCCGTTTATATAATTGCCTAAAGAAAAAATGTGATCACAAAGTCAGAAGGTGAAGTGAAGTACAACAATACTGTAGGTTTTTATCATATTGTTGTGCTGTGCGAGCAGGCGAGCGGACGAACAAGCGAAGCCAGCCATGATTGAAGGTAAACGAGGTTTATTCCAGGAACAGGAGATTTGAATCCTGGACCCAGAAGTGTGGGGCAACAGTGCTTACCACTGCATCACCCTGGTTTCCTAGATATTCTACTCATAAATAAAGTGACAGTTGGTAATGCCTTCTGCTACACGGCCCCTGTATTATTTTGCCAGAACATGTTCGGGATGCAGGACTGGTCTCAGTTTTTAAATATCTACTGAAGACCTAATACTTTAGAGTAACCTATGCGCAACTTAACACATAAAACACAGTAACTATGGCTGCTGATGGTGCTGTACAGTATATGCCCACTCTATCTTTTTACCATGCTTGGGGGGCTGGGGGGGACAGTCAGGTGACCTTAGACCCCCAGAGGTGCTTTTACTTTAGCTTTTGGTTCCTCTCCTCTGTTGTCATCTTGCTTTCTTTCTTTCATTTCTGTCTTCCCTTTTCCCTGTTTTTGAATTATTCTGAATAAACAATGCAGGAATGTATCACAACACATCCATGTAAAGCGTCTTGGGGCGACTCTGTTGTGAAATGTGCTATACATAGAAATTAATTGAATAAAATTAAGTTGAATGGTGACTGCAGTGGCTGTATTTACCCTTGGCTAAGCTCTGTTGAGTCGTTTCAGTTTCGGGTTGATTTGGGGTCTATCATGGGGCAGACCTTCAGGTGTAGATTTTCATTCATTTAATGCTTTAGTGAGGTGGTAATAAGTTCCATCAAAGACATACAGTAAATACATTAATAATAAATTGATTCTGTTCACGAGGAAAACCTCTAATCATCCCATCCTTCTCTTTGATGCCACGATGTGCTGTTGTTTCAGTTTTGGTGCATTTTGTCCCAAAATTTGAACGGGTTCAGATCTTCACCCCTTCATTATGTCTATAAGGTTGAAAAATATCTATGAAATACTGTTTGAGTCATCAAGCTAATTGTATCAAATGTCTCAAACTACCCTTTTTGATATCACTATGTGGAACTTTTTTAATTTTTAGGGTAGTCTGTCTCAAAATTTGAATACTTCCAATTTTCCCCTCTACAGTGTGCCTGCCAAGTTTGAAGAAGATCCATAAAATACTCTTAGAATTACTGGGTTCATAAGCCCAAGCTTCTTCTACAGTTGCTGTTTTCTTCCTTTGCTGCCATGTAACAATGCTACTTCGTTTTTTTGGGGCAATTTGTCTCAATATGAAACCAGGTGTAGATATTCATCTACGTAATGCTTTAAGCTGTAATACGATATACAATTACAAAATACATTAACAGGTGAGAGGACAGCAGTTTGGCAACTTGCAAATACTAGTTTCAAATTTAGAAGCTTGGACTGACCGAATTTAACCTGTGCTTTGCTTCAAGCTGTTTAAAATATTAAAAACATACATGAATGTTGTTTGGAATGGAAATGCCTTCTGGGATAATAAATAATAAAAAAGTGTCCTGTGTGGAAAAATTAAATGAATAAATGAAATATTCAGTAATTAGAGGATTTCTGCTTTTTTTCCACATGCAAGCAGTATTGTCTTTGGCTTGGAGTTGCAGCAGGAACTATCATCGCTGGGCTGAGTACAAACTCAACCCCAGACAGCAGGACATTTTAAAGCCTTTGTAGGGCAGCTCATTTGCAGAGCTGGAGATGCGTGGTCATTATGCAAACAAATAGTCACTACACTGTAATTTATGAATGTGGATATGGGGCAGTCTTCACAAACTATCCTCTTGAACTTCTGCTTGCTAATAAAAAACTGTTAATGAAAAGACTATAGTGGTGCCAGGCAACTGCCAACTAGGTTCAACAAAGGGCAACTCATCTGGATGTAGATGATCGGAAAAACTTGGTCGTTGCTGATCAAAGTTTTTCAAATAGAAATTTGTGGCCCAGTATTAAAGGGACAGTGACTGGGCAACATCTGTCAAGAACATTGCCCAGGCAACATCACTCAAAAAGTTGCCCTTTGTATTGTCACCTAAGATTGACCTATTGGTGTTTACCACAGCTCCCGTTGCACAGTTGGCTCTTTAATTTATAGTTTAAATATCCACAGGCTGTACAGATACACCTGATCATTAGTATGCTTGCCTGATTGCATACACTGTGTCTCTATATGTTCCCAGCAAAGCAAAACCTATCCAGCCATTATATAAACTCTCACGTAACACAACATGAGCAGTGCAATGACCCAGAGGTTTGATTTTTTTAGAATGACCATAAAAACACTTGTTTGTGCAGGATTTTGACTAGAGAAATACGGCAAATGAACACATAATGTTCCCCATTTGCAGAAATAACGTGTGACATTATTTGACAGTTGATGTATTTAACAACTTAGGACTACAAATTAATGTCTGCTAAATGTGATGCTATTAATAGTATATCCAGTAATAATAATTACAACAGCATGTGAAACATTACTCTCTATTTACATTTTTGTTTGCTAATGGTGCTGATTGACACCTTGAGGGTAGCGGGTTCACCTCCCACCTCCACTGTTTAGCACGTTATATGGATTTCCTGGGGGTATTGTAGGATACTTTGGGCTCCTCCCACAGTTCAGAGACAATTAGGTGAACTGGAGTTTCTTGTGTGTGTGTGTGTCTGTCTATCTGTCTGTCCGTCTATCTGTCTGTCTGTGTATGTGTCTGTCTGTCCGTCTATCTCTCTATCTGTCTGTCTGTCGATCTATGTATGTGTCTGTCCATCTGTCCGTCTGTCTGTCTGTCTGTCTGTCCGTCTATCTGTTTGTCTGTCCGTCTGTCTATCTGTCTGTCCATCTATCTCTCAATCCGTCTGTCTGTCCGTCTATCGCTCTATCTGTCTGTCTGTGTATGTGTCGGTCTGTCTGACTGTCTGTCTGTCCGTCCGTCTATCTCTCTATCCGTCTGTCTGTCCATCTATCTGTCTGTCTGTCTGTCTGTCTGTCTGAGTATGTGTCTATCTGTCAGTCCGTCTGTCTATCCGTCTGTCTGTCTGTGTATGTGTCTGTCTGTCTGTCTGTCAGTCCGTCTGTTTATCCGTCTATCTGTCTGTCCATCTGTCCATCTATCTGTCTGTCTGTCTATCTCTCTGGCTTCCTGGGTGTGTCCCAACCTTCCCAGCTCCACATTCCCCATTGACCTTGTCCTGGATAAGCAGGTAACGTTTCTCAAATGGCTTTGGGGTAGTTTCTGTCCTTCACTCTTTGTAATTCACACATCATAGTCATTCAGGTTTTCTCTATCCTCCCACAATGGAAAACAAAGCTGGTAACAGGAATTAGTAACTGTGACAAACCCCCTGTAAGTGCCAGGGTTTCATGGAGAATCTATTTTGATTATTCATTATTAAAAATGGACTAGTGTATTATGTTGGCTCTTTTTATTGGGGAAATGTTTCAAAGAACAACAAGAATAAGATATATGTGGGTAAGCTACATCAAGATTCATCAGTATCGAGGTCTCTAGACTAGAAATGCGAGGAATGTTACAGATCAGCAGGCCAAGTGTAAAACCACTAGAGAAGCAATACAAGCACAATGATTTCTGTGGGACATGGAATAAGCTGATTAATGCCAGTTGCATATGCAAACCTCACTGATTAAGGGACATCAGTTGGTTGATACCAGTTGGACAACGCTGCAGAGAGAGACTGTGAAAAAGCATGATGCAGATAGAAAAAGAGATAGAGAGAGAGAGAGTGGAGGGGGTCACTGCACAGATTAGTTTGCTGTGAGCTACAAAAATTCAGATGTTTCTTAGAGATATCATTGTGGCTGTTCTCATCATCCTTAATTTAATGGTTTGTTTCCAATTTCATCCCTGTTTGCATATTACCATATTTGCTGCACTTTCATTTCAATATTTTCGAGACTATTGGAAAACAACTGGTATATTCTTAAGCTACCACATACAAAATACGATTTTTTTTCTTATAAATTAAAATATAATATAAAATAAATATAATATACCTTAGCAGAAATGCAAATCCAAATGTTGCTGTGTTTCATTGCATTTCTAATTCTGGGAATGATTTATTTTGTCAGATCAGAAGAGCAAATACTATTGCATAGATGAGATTTTAATTAAAGTGCCAGTATTATCCATAACCACCGAAAAACTCCCTCTCCCTTTTGTATACATCCATCAATAATTCCTCTTTTACAGTAAAGCACTCCGGCAGCTGTCGGGGGGGGCGGGGGTGTCCCTCCTTGCTGTGTGTTCTGGCTCAGACGTGGCTTCCTCACATGTTTCAGTGGAGAATGGCCTCTACACACCATCCATAATGTTACCGCAGAAAGTGGGGGCACCACCCCTCACCGCAGATCCCCAACAAAAATTTTTGTTGAATCTGGGAGGGGGGGGAGGGGTCAATCTTATTGATTAAATTGTATTTTTGCTTCAGAATTGCTTCAGAATGGGAGACTGCATTTTATTTTCATTTTATACCTTGAAATCAGAGTAGCTTCCTCTTTTCTCTTTTTATTTACCATTTTTAAGTTTGTCTTTATCCCCCACCCCGCCCACGCC
>JABFEB020000124.1:10658803-10674924 GCA_019775895.2 Stomatorhinus ivindoensis | reverse complement strand
GAGCCAGGTTCCTCTCCCTCTCTTCTTCTTTGCAGAGCGGGATTCCTCGCCCTCTGTTCCTCCTTGCAGAGCCAGGTTCCTCTCCCTCTCTTCTTCTTTGCAGAGCGGGATTCCTCGCCCTCTGTTCCTCCTTGCAGAGCCAGGTGCTTCTTCCTCTCTCCCTCCGCACGGAGCCTCATTCCTCTACCTCTCATTGGTCTATGATCTCTGTTGTCTGCTGTCTACAGGCTTGTTGTCTTTACAGCATTGGCTTAGGTGTAATGCATTGAGGTGAAAACATGATGATTGCAACTGCCCGTTTATTGGGATAATGTGGAAATATAAAAATAAATACTGAATTGATTTAAATGTTTATTTAGCTGGACTCTAGCTAAACATTTGGGATTGCTAATGGACTATTCTTATTTCTGTTGTCTTTCATTGGTTGTGGAGTTTTGGTCTGTCTTATTTTCAGTTTTGGATTTCTCTCTTGCTTTTTTCTCAATTTTGACTTTGGACTGTCCTCATACTCTAGTGTTCTAAATTAGAATGGTCCTTTACATTTAAATTGTTCAACTGCAATCATTTGCAACATTGAACAGTACATGTAAACCTGAGAATTTGCATGTTTTATGCACACAGACTTGCTTGATTGCTTGAACATGCTCTTTGTTTAAATAACACATTTAGAACACACATGTTGTCCCTAAGCTTATAATATTCTGAATTTGAAATGTACAAGTAAATGAGTAGGTCAGTGATTAATTATATTTCGTTACTCATTAGTCCTATATAACAATGTTATGTTAACATTTGACAATTTCAATGAATGTAATACATGAGTAATTATTCTATATTATTACGCAGAAAAATCTAGGTGAGCTGTGTAGTGAAGACCAAGCGAGGAAAAGGAGCTTTCACCAATATCTAACGTTATAAGATGTGTCCACATGAACTACATTTTCCCATTTTGTCAAGAGATTGGAAGGCTGCAGACTGCTACGGCAACTATTACATAGCTGTGTTTTTGTGATCAAAACTAAAAGATGACATAATGGAAAAATGTGTAATTTTATATGTCTTTGTGTAAAGTAAATAAAAACAAAAATAAATTAATTATATATGGAAATGTCATACCATGCATTTCAAACACACGTTTCTCCAGTAGTTTGTATTAGAACGAACAGCACCTAGTCTGTTGTAGGGACTAAAAAAGGGTTTCAGAGCCACCTCCGGGAAACTACAATTGAGTTAGATTCCTGACTTTGCTGTGAACATGACAAAAGTCCCTGGTTCCAGTAAAACATTACGCAGCCTGTGATACTGACATTCACAAGAGGCTTCTGTAGTTATCCATAGTCTAGTTTTGATTAGCTAAACAAATATCTAATCAATACTGCAGGTAAAATGAGGAAATACAGAACTCCAAATTTGTTACAAACAAGACACTTTCAAGCTACTCAGCTTGCTGTTTGGAGTTCTTGATAAAACTTGCATGATGAAGCTAGCATCGTAAAATCATTTGTTGCACGAAATAAATAACTGGAATGGTCTTGATGCTGAAAACGAAGTTATGAGTATGCTAGCATTGTGCCTAGGTTAAAGTGGGACTATTACAGTTACGGGTGGCAAATTGTGTGACTCATCGCAGTGGCCCACTGTAAACCAGCCAATCACAGCAAAGCTCATCAGCATATTAATAAGGTCACCACAAAAGGGGCCAAAACAAGTTAACATACCTTCAATGTCGACACCAGAGAACAATTTGAAAAGATTAAATAATAATATATTCAAAGGCACCTTTAATAGTATTTTTTGTTCAATAGTTAAAATTAAGTTATTTATTTGAAAAAATATATATTTGTAGAAAGAATAAAAATTATAAATTGTTTAATATGTGCGGTAGCTAAGATTTTATTGTTTCATTAATAGTGAACTGGACAATGTTTATATTAATTCAACATTTTCAATATTTTACATATTCAGAAGCATTATTTCACTGACATTTGAATATTTGGTTTCACTTGGGATTAAAGTTCTGTTTGTATGATGCTGGATTCTTTCAGAATTAATAGAGCATTAATGTTGTGTCAACCAACCGTTTGGGCATGACATGGTTTTATAATTGAATAAACTATTCAGAGTAATTGTTTTCTGTAATATAATGTATCTGATTTTCAGCTGTGACATTAAGGAATAATTTGGAGGTAGCTAGATTATCATAACGTAATACATCTGAGATTCAGAGCACTGAATGAAACGTGCCTATCAGCCCAGGTCTCCCCTGCTTTTAATCACTTTATTAGTAGCACTACAAACTATTATCTGACCTGAACACATATCTAAAATATTGAGAAAAGGCACACACTTCTATATGTGTATATATGTATATAAATATATAAATAAGCAGGCAATTAAAATTCAGAACACTTTGTACAAGCACAGATTATGAGTGCCTGTTTCTTTGAGTGGGAGATTAGTTTAAACAGAATTGCAATGGGCTGTACAGTACACAAAGCACTTCAGACCCATTTCCATTCCTGACACTATATAAACCTGGTCCTTTTCCTGGGCACATTCCAATTAACCTCCCAAAGAACCAGGTCGCACAGCAACCCAAAAACACACACTACTCACCTCATTTTATCCTTTTTCTGTACTAAAGTTTTGACAGCGGCCCATTTCCCGCAGAAGTATTTTCTGCACCCCCCGACTTCGTTTCCGTGGTTTTGCCACGAGCCATATCCATGTCCCTGCCCTTAGAGGTGACTGATATGGCCACGCAAAAATAAATTAAAAACTGAAAATTACTTCTTGCGTTGGCTAAGTCTGGTTCTTGGCTCTCTGCATCCCAAATGTAATCGCATGGAGAATGCGTGCGAGTAATTGAAATGTGTTTTGACAGACTTAATGCATTTGATGCAGCAGGCTTGGATGAACGTGTAATCACGTTGTCACTGTGATGTAACAAATATTCAACACAGAGTTCCTGTTGTTCCCCTAACTGTAATTCATGCATGAGTATTCATTTCACATTGCATCTGCATCGATCAGGCGGTGCTGCAGAATTTAAGGCCAAAAAAGGGTCTTTCACATTAATTCTAGAAGTTGCAAAATAAAAAGGTTTACGATTTATATGGATGCCTTGCTGTTGCTATGTTTAACACAGTGTTAAAATGACTCAAGAGAAAGAAGTGATTTGTCTATTAAGTAAATATTCCTGTTGTTATTGCTTCAAACCGTACGGTTTGCTACTCCCACCTAGGGCAGGAAATACTTGAGAAGAGGACTGGTGTGACTTTGTACCGCCAGACACTGTTTAGTCCTGCTGGGAAAGTCCCCAGAGGTAACCAAAGCCGAACCAAGAGAATTAGAATGAAGTGATCTGCCACGCATCCCACCTTTGGCAAGGTTGAAGCATAACTTTGGCCTCGTTTTATATAAATAGCCTCCAGCCACTGCTAGCTGATTAAGGCAATTCAGTGCAAGGGTCAGGGAAGTGATCTCCTGCCACCAGTCTCATCCCCCCATAGCTCCCACCCCCTGACTCATTGTAACAAGATTAATTGGAAAGGCGTGAGGCCGCTGCCAGGGGTCGGGGGTGTCGAAACACCGCCAGCCTTAAGTGACTCCATTCAATAAACCCCCCCCCCCCAGCATTCATCCCTCGCTCACTGCATCGCTTTCAGGGCTGCTATCACTCAATCCCGTGTTCAGTCACATTCTGTGGCTAAATCTTTGCCTATAACTCCCCACCACCATGCTTCCATTACCTGTCGCATGCAAATATTTCTCTCCAAAATGGGGCTGATTTCAGACAAGGCAATAGATAGACCTACTACTGAAAAATAAATCATCATTACAGTCCTGCTATCTGTGATTGACATGGTTTTACTGGTCTTTCAGAATTAAGGATATAAAATGATATACCTGCATCCACCCCAAAATAACACTTGCATCCAAAACGTCTCGATTCTTTCCCCAATCTGCACAGTTATAAATGGTTAGAATGTGATGCATAGAAAACCAAAGGCCTTGGAGAAGGTGATGCGGCTGCTTTAAACTGAGTGTTTCCGGGGAAACGAGAAAAGGACAAAAGGTCACCCACATTATTTGGAAATTCTTTTATAGAAAAAAGTAATCATTAATATCTTCTGCATCTCCATCCTCTGTTTGAATTCTTTAATATTAATCTGATTTCCTGAATATCTTGGTATAAGGGGAAAGGTTGTTGTATACTGCTTAACATATTGGTTTAAAATGGAATGTGCCATTTTACTTTTCAAAATGGGACCGTACCATAATATATGGGACAGGTGGAAACTCTAATGCTCACATTTCCCTAAAGATTTAATTGCACAATAAAAAAACTGCACATAAAATTTATGTTTTTATTTACAGTAAATGTATAGTTTCACACAGGATTAGCTATAATCAGCAAAAACAGTATTTACAAATCAAATCATTTAAAAATATTTCGCCGTTCATTTATGCCCAGCTTCCCAGTCAAGGATTAAGCCTAAGCCTAGCCTAGCTTTGAGTTACAATGGTGAATCTCCATTGAAAGGGCAATTTAGTCAAAGACTAGTCTTAATCCTTGTTCGGGAAACTATAGCTATAACTTGACCACAAATCAAAAAGGAATATTAGCGAACGTGAATTTATCTTGCCCGATGATCAAACTCATGTTCTGAATTGTTAAATGTGTATCAGTCATCTATGGTGTGAATCACTGGGCAGATTGAAAACACGTCATAGTCCATAGTCAACTATCCAATCAGCAACTAAACAGAAATTAATCAGATATACACTGAAGAGTATTAGTTTAAAATATTTTAAGTAATAGCAAAAAAACATTTTGCTTAACCAAAGTTCCTTTTATAAGAGTGGTGCTGTTTTGCACAATCTATTGTTGTACATCTTTTGGATCGCCACACATTTTTGGTTTCACATGAAAATGATCATTGTGATGATACATTGGCATCAAACAGATATTTTATGCTATATGAATGGTATGCATTTTCCCTTGTTTTTGTTATTTGAATCAACCTCCTTTGCTATCAATTTATGTATCACTGAAAGAAAAAATATAACTTTTGCTATTAAATTCATTTATACTGTTACATTAATAACTTCCGAATGTATTTAGAGTAAGATGACATTGTCTAAATGATATTTCACTTTTTCCATGGAAACCTGTAATTCAAACATAGTATATATTTTAGAGCTATATTTATACTGTAAAGTGTTAACCAGTGTTATAATTATCAGCTTGAATAAAGCTGTCAAAGGGTTAATGTGAATTCTAAAGTGTCAGGATGGGTCTTCAGTTTCCACTCTGTAGATTTCCTCTTCCTACATGTTGGTGTTGAAACGCATCCGGATCTTCAGTCAAGGTGATTTGATACAGTTACACAAATAAAAACCATTTGCTGGGTCTACTTTCTGGTTTTTTTCTTGTTTTTCCAAAATAACATGAATCGATTTTGTCGTTCTACCTCTAGGGAGTTTGTACATATGTCAGTCAAGTACAATGTTTCCTTTTCCTTATGTTTTACGTATAAAAAAAATTAAAGCAGTTTTAACACAAATTTTAATCAGAATTTTTAATAATCTAATAACTTCATACTTTATAAATGCTGTTTTTTTAAAAATATGGTCCCTAATTAACTGTAGTAGGTTTTAATACTATTCTACATAATATAGTGGCAGCCTTTATTTCCTCAACCATTGTCACAGTACTCAGGAGACTACAGCGTGTCTTACAGGGTGAGACTGAATTAGCAAAGCCAGATCCTTTCATCCTTCAAGACGTAAATCGTCACACAAAGAATACTGACAATTAGACCCAGTATTTAATGTCAAGATAGGTCTGGCAAGTAGCAATCACTTGGTTGCTCCGTGACAGTTGGTGGAAAGCCCAGTGAGTTTGGGGATCTGATCTCCATCTCCCACCTAATTGTCCCTAGACGGCAAACAGATGGTGCCTGAAACTACGGATTTCAGATGACAATGTCTTCACGCAGTTCTGGGAGAGAGGAACATGCCACCCTGCTCCTGAGTTCTGTTCCCAGGGATCTTCTGCTGTCACTGCACAATGTCCCTATCTGTGCCTCTGCAGCTGTCTAAATTCATTTGCCATAGCTCTGGAAGCACCCAGGCTCTGGAATGTTTTGCTCAGTGTAATTCCTAGGAGAAAAAAGAAAACACTCTTCCTCTTCAAAGGTCCATAAGCAGTGTTCCATAACAAAATGAATAGACAACATTTATGCTCTTTTTGGTACTGTCGTCTACCTTTATTTCTTCCAGTCAGTGCGCTTCCACATCCACAACCCATGCTATCATCTACAGGCTAAATAGAATCTCTGGATGCAAATATGTAGAAATAGATAGACAAATATTGACTCACACCACTTTATTTGCAGTCCATTTTTTAAATATATATGATTTATATATTTTGCCTGTGTACTTCCTGTCAAAACATAGTGTTGTAGTTCATTCAAGAATTTTCCTCTGGGATCAATAAAATTTATCCAATGTAATCAAATTCTTGGAAATCAATCGATCACATAAATGATATGATCTGAGATTCCGAGCTTGAGGGATTTACTGCGGCCCATTTTTTAGAATTTTACTTTTGGTAGTAGAAAAACAACAGCCTGGAAATTCACATTTTTCATAAGTGTTTCCTCTTTAAAATGTAGATCCCCAAGCAGTGAAGTTTCATCAAATGCTGTTGATTCTCTTGTGCAGAGTTGATTCTCATTTGTAGATCCAGCAAGACTAACATGCATAATACCCAAGAGGTTTATGTGCAATGTAGATACCAACAAACGCTCTTTAATATGAGTCCGAATGTCTGTGCATCCACAGGAGAGCATGTGTCTCTTTGCATGCACTTTCAAATGGGTCTCCATCCCGTTCTGTTGCCAGTCTTGAATGAAATAATCACCTAACGACATCCTGTCAGTGGGAGATCGCATTAATCTTGGCATAAACACTGCTATTGACAGACCCATTTTTAATGAAAGGCAGCAAGAAGGCGGCCAGGCACCAGTAATTGTCCTAATTTGGAGAGGATCGATGAGTTTGGCAGCACACAAATCAGGCAGCCGCACGACACGGGCATACAAAATGCAGCCTGCCGCGTTGCGAGCTGTTGGACTAATGACTGCTCAAACACCATGACATTAGTAGCATAGATGCTACTTCATAGATGGGGGCACTCGTCCTTTTTTCAAAGGAGCATTTAAAGTGTCAGGATCAAAAGATCAAGAAACAGAATCACAATACCAATAAATTTACATTTACGTTACATTCGTGTATTTTGCAGATGCTTCTATCCAAGGCGACATACAAGTAAGGCAAATAGTCTAATCCCTGTTACAAACATACAGCTTAAAGTCGAAGTGCACATTAAATAAAAAAAATCTTGGTAATGCTTTACATTAATTGCACCTTCATAATGCTTTGATATTGCATTCATACAACATTCAGTACACCTTCATAATGTATTCATTAAGTATTCAGAAATCATCCATGAACATCATGCATGTATACCTTTACATCCTAACATCCTTTAATAGCTGTAATATACATTAATAACAAACATTATATAATTCTAACAAAATTTTAATTGTATAATCATGTAATGTTTGTTATTAATGTATATTAAAGCTGTTAAAGGATGTTAGGATGTTATGGTGTACAGTGATCCTATCGCAAAAGATGCGTTCCAGACCCATTAGCGATAAGTCAAAGTCCGCAATACAGAAAGACCATATAAATTAAATTAAACATATATATATATATATAGTTTAAGCCTTAAAATACCCCTCCCACACGCTTTAAACACATGTAAACTTATTAACACATATGACATGTGGATGTCGGGCTAAGGTAGTATTTATTAAATCTTGATAGTAGTAAATTAATAAAATCTGATGGAAATGTTTCCTTACTATGGCTTCTTGCTAGGCAACTTCAAACTGATCATTACTCTGTATATAGAAAAGAAACCATATGGCAGGCATTAAATATGGTAAATAAAATCTAAAGTTATAAAGCACTTTAAAACCCTGTTCAGCAAAAATGGCTTAATGTCAGTCAGTAATGCAGTTGCAGATGTTCACAAAGTAAGGCTCAATTAAGCCAAATTGAGTTTCATAGGTGCATTCAAAATGAGTTTAGAATCACACCAAACAGATATGCTTACCTGGGCAAAACGCCACTAACTATATCAAATGTCAAGGGACCTAGTGGAAGGGGGGAGGAAATGAAAACAAATTTACATTTAAAAAGGTTTGGAGGGCGAACAAGGAGCTACAGCTAATTTGGGACCATGTCTCACATGCTTTAGTAAGAAGCCTGACATGATATGACATATGGACCACAGGATGTTTGAAGGCATCTTAGGTGATGCAAAGCCATTCAGCTCTAAAAAGTCCTGAATTGTGTTTAATGAAGCAGCAAACAAACGGTATCATCAAATTATAGTAAGGTTATATATTTGGTTGCATTGGCGTCAACCTGAAGCAATCTGAAATGTTCAAAGTGTACATGGCAGCCCGTAAGTCTGCTCTGGAATCCCATGCCATTTGTGCTTGATTACTGTGTGGAAAGGGAGAAGAGCTGCACAAATCAGGAAAACGATTTCATTGATTCATTTTGTATAATACTACGTGACTGAGTCCACAAACACGATGTTCTCTCAAAGTGACAACCTTATTATGTTCTATCACATGCTTCTCATAATAGTTTACATGCAGTACTATGCAAAAGTTTAAGGCTGTCAGTTATTCTTAAATGATCTTGATGTTATGTAAAACTATTGTATTTATGTCTGTCAAAGTGTGTTAGCTTAGCCATTTCAAAATCTCTCCTAAAGTCACCCCAGTATTTGCAGTAACCATCCAATATACCCATGTACTTGTTGACTTACTCACTCACGCAAAATGTTTGGCTAATTGATAGTAGAGGTTTAGGAACTGAAGCAGTGTTCATCTAGCCATCCAGCAAGATGTCTGTAAAAGATTACCCGAATGCTCCTAATTGTAACACATAATTCTGAATCTACACCTATTCATTTATTGCACATTCCATTTAAAATACAACTTGTACAATATTTCCCCATTAATTAGGTGGTTAAGTGAATTTCTTTGTATATGTCTTGATGTCCGTGTCTTAAAGTGACAGTTATATTCTTTATTCAGTATGTCTAAATATTTATCCTCCATTTATTTATCATTTGCACTATGAACAGCATTTTCCATGACTCAACAGTAAAAACCGTAACAAAACACCCAACCGTACATATGGAACACTGGAGGGGTCAAAAATAGATTTTTTTATTTATTCCGTGTACATAATGTCAAGAATAGATTTAAAAAATTTATTTTATCACAATTTAGTTTAACATGTCCATGAAATACTAAATCTAGCTCACAACATCCCTTAAATATGCACACAATTTACTTTTTTCATACTCTAAATTTGCTATTTCAATCTCTCAAATCGATTAATTTGTGCTCACATTTTGGTTGTGTACTGAAAACCTCTCTTTCCGCTTTCTGCTGCGACATATCACTGCTATTTCAATTTTGGGACAATTTGTCTCCAGTCTATTAGGTGTTGAATATTAAATTGTACATTGTCATCCATATAATGTTTTTGTGAAATGATAACATTCACTAGTTCAAATGTTGTTTGCTTTCACCCTTCCCTGCCAATAAGTGGCATTGCTTCAGTTTTTCAGCGATGTGTTTCACAATTTGATGAATTATAATTCTTCAGTCATACAATGTGTCTACAAAATTTGAAAAGGATGCTTCAGAATTTTTTTTAGTTATTTCTCTATCAAGATTACATAGATAGATAGACGTAAGGTGAAGTAAAAGGGGGCTTTATTGAAGAAAATGAACAGAAAGAGGGAAACAAAACGGAACCATGAGGGATCAAAACAGAAAGACTAGCACAAGGTAGGGCATAAGAAGAGGGAGTAATGACGTCAATTACTGGACTGTGGCTGACAAAATAGACAGGCACTTTAATACAAAAACTAACAAGGTATAAGAAGCAGCAGGCGTGGCTCATCAGGGCCATATTAGGGAGGAGACAGGAGGGTCAGGCGGACATGACAGGCAGAATGTAACTGGTAATTATACAGTATATGATTTATGGTCATTTATTAATGGTTCTTTTGCCATTTCCCAGTATCCACAGTTTCCATTAGTTAATATAAATTCAAAAAGGCAAGTATTTAAGGGTTTACAATTTTTTTTCTAAGGAAATTAATTTAAATCATCAAGAATATCCTTCCAACTACAATATCCAGCCATCTTGCACCTATCTATCCATCCATCCACCTCTAAAATTTTGCTCCTGTACAGGATCATAGGGGGACCTGCCAGTGATCCCAAGTAGGATAGGGAATAAAGCAGGTACAGTCTGAATAGCATCACAGTCCATCACATGGTCACACACATTATGGTCAATTTAGAGATGCTATTTCTCCCAGCTTTCACATTAGAACCGCCGAAGTTCCCATAGGAAACTTGGATGACGCAGGGAGAACATGCAAACCGCATATACTCAGAGCAGAGCAGAGGTGAGATTCCCAACCCTTTTAAATCGAATGTGCTATTTAGCATAGAGGCCTAATTTAGTGAATATAATAGGCATTTATTTGCCTGTAATGTCAGGGTCTTGAGTCACCCAGGAAAGTTTGGTTTCCTGGAACAGTGACTGCAGATTGAGGAACCAAAAATAACTAAAGCCCAAAATACAATTATGCTTTGACAGACATGACTATATTCAGAATTTACATGATCTAATACATGCTTATATAATATAATCAACTGCTTACCTGATCAGGATGTTCCTATCATTCATATATACTGGGATTGCTGGCATCGTTGTCCTTCTTGCTTAGGCCCAGTGTCTAACTATGCCAGTGTTACGGACATTTAGCACAATGCTCAACGAAAGATAGGTTATTTCAGGAATTTGACAAGCGGTTTTTCAAGTCAGCTTGTGCTCCTGTAGGACATCCCACCATATTTGACCAAAATTGCTGATGGCTTGAGTCAAGAGCTGACAATCAGGAACAAGCCAGCTTCTGCTGCTCGACTTTATATTCATATATTTCATTTTCTCTTCGCTCCAGTCTGTCACTGTACACTATACTCACTTTCACTACATAGTAATTGGCCTGTGCTATAGATTATTCATACTCAAAACTAGAGTTCAATTTCTTCACGAGTGTCCTAAGAACTATGATCAGTAGAAGGTCATGTATCCATGACCACAAGGAGACTGATAGAGTGGCTGAGAATGAGAGCTTTTTTCCCCCTGAATGTTATGGGATCTAGTCCCAAGTGTGGTCCTGCAGTACTCTGTAGTAGAAGAGGATATCCTGAATAGGCGTTAGATATTCTTAAAACCTGACATTTATACTTTTTTAGCTTAGTTAACAATGAACTTATGTCACTTAGGCATGCGTGTCACTTACTGTGGTTTCATTTCCCATTATAATGAGCTGTGCAAAATAAAATTCATGACCAGTATTGCTTAAAATTATGCTTTTTAGGTATAAACTTTTAGAGAATTGTCATTGTTATCATATTTTGCAAGATAAGTTATAGAATGTGCCTTCAAACTCATTTCAGTAAATGGAAAGCAAAACAAATTACTAGCCTTTTTTATTAATCACCACAAAGGTTGACAGTAACCCTTAGAATAGTCAATTTTTGTTGCTTTTAATTAATGTTTGTATAAAATAAGAAATTAAGTAAGATATTTAGATGTAAGGTTGAAAGGCCATTTCCATTTTCGTTAATAGCAAATGAAGAAAATAGGTAGGCAGCTTATGTTTGTGGGGAATCTTTCAGAAGAACAATCCCTGGACACACTCCTTCATGTTCCTAGCCTCCCTTCTTTCAGGGCGATTACACAGAAACCCTGAGAATTCTCAGAGAATTCTCAGCCCGAAGGACTGCACTCTGCAGAACTGCAAGGAAAATCCTTACTGATATGCAAACATTGGCAGATGACTAATCAAGGAATCTAAAAAAAGAAAAAATCTTTACATGCTTGTGCATGCTCTGTGTGTGTGTGTGTGTGTGTGTGTGTGTGTGTGTGTGTATGTATGTATGTATGTATGTATGTATATATATATATTCTCATGATTGCAGGATCTGGAGATGACATGAGCATGTTTTATACACTGCAAACTTTCTCATATAGTGACATCATCTATGCACCTAGAATGACCAAAGGATATATACCCTAATTGTTCGATACATTAATATAAAGACAATGTATTTGTGCAAACAGTTCCCATAGTACTATTTAAACATTGCTTCCAGCCATTAGGCAAATGAGTTGCATGAAATGAAAGTTATTTACTCATTTATTTTATGGCCTGCAGCTGGACCCTTTAGTAGTTGGCTTAAGCTGGTCTCCGCCACCGATCCATCAAGATGGCCTAGATGTTTATTATTCTAATCTTCACTAGAGCTGGCTTGACCTTTCATGAAGTCAGTTTGTGAGGAATGGGAAAGGACACCTAATTATCTCAATTACCTTTGTAAAATAATTTCTTCTGCACCAAAAGTCTATTTTCCTTGTACAGTATTTCACAGTTACATTTATGCACTGCCCTCATAGTTATGAAACCTTTTGGTGATACTAATAATCTCGGAAACATTTTCAGGCAGTTGCAATCACCAGAGGTTTTGAAATATGAGCATTACATGGTTGAATACAGATACAATTATGCTGCAAGTGACTCCTCTGTACAGTAAATGTCTTCTTCTCTTTTCTCATTCATTTTGGTGGGCATCATTATGAATAGATTTGGCTCAAGCTTTGGATCGTATCCATTTTTTAGTATATGTTTCATATTTTTGCTTACCAAATTCCCATTATCTGTGCATGATATTTAGGAACCATGATTTATTCGTACAGGGAGCTATATCCCAATGAAACATTGACCTCTTAAAGATGCAATGACATCTGAACACCTGTCACATCCAGTAAAACACATTTATCCTCCTTTTCAGAAGTAGAACAAATACTAGAGAGTAGGTTAATTTGGTTGACCAGCTGTCATGGAATTGGCAGATTATTTACCAGCCCTGGCGCAACAAGCACATCAGACGATGAAATGCTTCTGACATTGGTTTTGTCTTGTACTAAGTCAGCTGGTTAGAACTGAAGATATAAGGTAGTTTCTGGAAAGATATTCACAAGAGCTTTGGAGAAATTAGTTTGTTTCTGTTCTGGGACTTAATGTAATCAGTTTACTAGTTCAGTCTTGTGATTGGTTAATTTAAAGGGACCTCACCTCCATTTTGTATTTGCTGATTATTTTATTTGTATTTGCCGTTTATTTTATTGGTATTTGCTGTATATTTTATTTCTATTTCCTGTTTATTTTATTTGTTTTTGCTGTTTATTTTATTTCTATTGACTGTTTATTTTATTTCTATTTGCCAAATTATTATATCTGCTGTTGTACCCCATAGTGTGCCACCTTTGTGGAGAATACAGGGAAATATATGATGGAAGATTTTCCAGTGTAGAAAATATTTTTTTCTGAGTTGGAATGGAGGGATTGTCCAAGATGAAGAGATGTGCCCTGTAAAGAACATCAGAGGGTTCCCATGGTTTCAGGCAAGGGAACAAAGGAAGCCATGGAGAAAATGGCTTTGCAGTGGGCTGACGAATGTAATGAAGTACACTGGAGCAATTTAGCCCAACCATTCAGTGTAGAAGAGTGTAACTGAGTGGAAAGTAGCCCAGGATAATGAAGGATGGCACTGCCAAGAAGAGTAATATATCTGGATAGGTGCTGCTGCTTGTATTGCATGGATGCTATTCCACACTGTGAGTTGATACCATCTGGGAGCTCAAATGGGACAGCCAGTGACCATTCTAAAAAATTCTGAGAACTACCTACCTGATCGATAAAGACTGAAACTGTGGAAAAAGATGGCTTGCTTTCTTTATTGGCCTCTCAGAAGTATATCTGTATGACTATTCCCTTAGCATCAGACACCACCCATTTGAAATTGAGGAAGAAAAGCCTGGAACCTGGTTTCTTATCCTAAGGTTCCCATTAGTCAGCACTGGGAACAGATTTGTTATGTTTCCAGCTGGTACTGTTTTGATTACTTGTGTTTTTTTTAACCTATGGCTAACATGAGCCAGTAGCTAAGGGTAGCTAGCAAGCAGGAGCCACAGCTTTGCCAAAAGGCAGCTTTATCCTGATTGTATATCACCAGTCATAGCAAGTGCTATGGCTATGAAACGCAACAGACCCTTGTTCCAGTGTCGTGTGGATTTTAATAAGGTTGGCTGGGTGAATTCGAAGGATTTTGATTCCTCAAGATGTTATGATTACAGGGATTTAGGTTTGGGCGTCTGCTGTTTGCTTCTGTTTTAGAAGTTGCTTTAGAACACCAGAACAGCATTGTTTCATTATTTTACCAGATCTTCATCTCCATTTCATGTTTGCTCTATTGCCAGCCCTGAGTCCCACAACACTGCTTGTTTGCATTGGTAGAACATCAGCCCTCTAGAATTAAATCAAACCCCACAGTTACTTTCAGCACTGCATAGTAATGTTAATTGAACTTATTTGTATGAATGTAATTTATATTCTCATTATAAATTAAATATATATTATATTATGCCTTGTTTTCGGTAAGCAATGTTCTTTGTGCCCTAAATTCCTAATGCTCATTCTTTAATTTACATCCATTTTAAGCATTGTCCCAAATTGGGAGAATCTCAAGAGGGAATTCAATGTTTTTTTTTTCTAAAATCATTAAAAACCTTTTGTGAGGCTACAACCCATACATTCTGGACAGGAAGAGAATTTTTGAATTGCCAATTAGTTCTATCATGGGTCGTCCCCCTCAACACACAGGCCCTACTAGTATGCATTCTGTCAGACACTACCTTCCTTTCTCTCTGCTGGATTTATTAAGCAAGGTAAGCCATACTTTGAAAGCACTGCTCAATAAATACCACCCACTATTTTGTAGGTGACTAGCTCATAAAAGACTTTGCCATTATGTGATGCGAGGGAGAGGAACACATATAACCATTTGCTCTTAAAAAATGCAATTTTATTATATATTATTCCAGTTTGCAAATGGTGTCCACTCAACAGGGTGATATGATGAGATTAACAGTAATCAACAATATCAGACAAGAAACCAAGTGCCAGTGTCCAGCAGTGACAGACAGTTTTTTTAAAAAAAGCAAATTGATACAATTTTTTAAACTCCTTTGTATGATATGCGAAGGTATCAGTGTATGTAAATATAAGTCATAATAGTGGTATGTGGCTAGGGCTTATTGTAAGTTTGTGAACCACTGATTTTGATGGTTTAGACAATCCATAACATGTTTTTAAATCATAATAAAATCTGCCAATCCATCATTTTCCACAGGTACTCAAAAATTTTGAGTGCTGAGCTTGGTGCCGCATGTAGGGGTGTTGGATCTCAATATTATTGTTCATCCTGAAACTATACCACAGACTTGGTATAGAAAGGTTGATGTCTCTAAACCAGTGTGTGTAGTGGCCCAAGTGTGATCTAGAATGTTCCCAACCGGTGCTTCCAGAATAGACTCCAGCCACGAGCTTGCCCTGTGCTGTGTGAGCTGATCCAGAAGTAATGTATTATAGGCATCTAATCATTTTTACATTCCACAGTTGTGAGCTCATTGAAGACAGTTATTTTTTACAAGATGAAAGCTTAACTTATTTCTGCCTGGTGACTTAGATAGATTTTTGAATTTCCTTTAATCTCCCATAATAAAAATAATCCTATAAGCTGGTTGGAGAGGAATTCTGTTTTTTCCTTAAAAAAGGTATCAATCTTGTAGTGGGTGTGGCCAATTGGAGAAAAATTCTGTTTTCTCCTTAAAGAGGTTGCCGCCTTGGTGTGGGTGTGGCCAATTGGAGAGGAATTCTGTTTTCTCCGTAAAGAGGGTGTCAACTCTTGGTGTGGGTGTGGCCAATTGGAGAGAAATTCTGTTTTCTCCAATTGAAGAGGAATTCTGTTTTCTCCTTAAAGAGGTTGTCGCCCTTGGTGTGGGTGTGGCCAATTGGAGAGGAATTCTGTTTT
>JABFEB020000124.1:10641985-10658703 GCA_019775895.2 Stomatorhinus ivindoensis | reverse complement strand
GAGGAATTCTGTTTTCTCCTTAAAGAGGTTGTCGCCCTTGGTGTGGGTGTGGCCAATTGGAGAGGAATTCTGTTTTCCCCTTTAAGCGGGTGTTGTGTTGGAGCAGTAGTGGCACACACTTGTTAGCAGTTGAGTTGCCATTTTCCTTGTCAGGTCTGCTTCAGATTGCTTTTAATTTTTGATTGTGTGTCCAACAATACGTTTGAAGAAAACTGAAAAAAACCTGCACTGTTTTATTTTGTAGGTCTGTGTAATGTGGGTATTTTCAGTCTAATGGGTGGCTTTCTTTTACACTGTAACAAGAGGTAGGTGTGACATACTGACTGCTGTTTCTTTGTTACTGCTGTCTTATGGCTGTTACGCAGTTTTTCTGCTGACGGTTTGTTCTTTTGTGTATTCCTGTTTCCGTGGGGCTAATTGTTTTATATTCTTATTTTATGATTTAGCTTGTAATATCTTTGCTGTTATCTTTTCGTTTAATCAGTTGTTCTAAGTGAGCTTGCTGTTTTATTTGTTGTGTGGGGTTGATTATCTGCAGCTGCGGTGATCCTCCTTAGTGCTGGAAACTCGGAGTAGGAGTTGCTCGTGTTAACATATCTCTTGTTAACAGCTTGCGTGAAGTGAGATCTTATTTATATTATGTAGTGACTTAAGAACACTGATTGGATGGGTGAGGTGCAGCGACTTCCAGCCATCTGGAACTGACCACTGCAACTGAAGTTAGTGGTGTGTGTGTGTGTGTGTGTGTGTGTGTTGCTCCGCACAATGTTAAATTCAATGTTATAAATATCTGTGACTGCAATCAAAAAACAAAAAATGGTTAAGGTTAGAGCTGGGTAGGGGTTAAGGTCATCATGTTGGGATTAGAAATGAATGGAGAGTCCCCACAAAGATATAATTACAGACCTACGTCTGTGGGTGTGTGGTGTTTTTTTATCTTTTTTAGTGGTGCCATATCTCTTTTCTTTTGTATGTATTTATTTTTTCTCCTGATTGTTTGTTTAATATTAATTAAATTATTGTATGGGAGATGCTGTAGGATTTGAACGGGGTCAACTTGTATTGGATGTTCCGGGGGCCATCTATGCCTTGTTGTGTCAATTGGATTTGGCAGACACCCACCACATAAGCAACGTGCTTTCTTGTCCATGAAATAATACTGGTCAGCCATTTTCAGTTGTCCAGGCTGCAGTATTATCATGAAATGAATATTGATTGTCTTTAAACTCTTGAATTGACCTGTTAGACTGGCAAATAAATAGTAAAGATAATATGCATGTCTTCAGAATTTAAAAACTTTATTCAGCAAGATCATATGAAGCCCGCACCTCAACTTTGCACTGACAGTGTGATTTTTTTTCTCTCCTTATCTGTTCTGATAGGAGAAGCTTCTCTTATCTGTCCTGCCATGTTCATGCAAGCCCTCCAGAGGAAAACATTATAACTCTTGCTTGAATGTACCCTGCCAAAATGCTCTCCTCACCATTTCACGTGTAGATCTTCCCTCAAGGTCATTTTTTCCTACTATGAGATACAGGATGAGTGTTATTTGGAATAATCCCATCAAGCATAATCTTAACTGACTGGCCCATAAGAAGTTAGCAGTTTGTTCCTTAGTAACAATGATAGCATTAAATTCATCCATTTGATGGATTTACTAGGTTCTGCAACCCAAGATAGGTTAGCAATATAAAATACTGCTTTAATATTCTGCTGGAATGTTAGCTGCCAGACAGTGTTGATACACGTGCTTCTACCAAAAATGGGCATTGTTTTTTTTGCTAAATTTCATTTAAAACTAGTAAATAAAACCACCAGGAAAAAGCACAGAGGTTGAAGAAATCAAAGGAAAAACAATTTTGCATAGAGCAATGAATTTTGAACAAATCATATGTGCATGACTTTACACATCATTCATTTTCAACATTTATTTCCACTATACCACAAGGCATGTTGATAATGAGAAATGGACCAAAATTTTGCGTGGTTATATTTCATTACTAATATTTAATTTTATAACCAACATGGGGCAATATTCTGTCAGGATCCAGAGTAGCAGAAAAGTACCTGACTTTAGCCTAAGAGTACCCCCTACTTAGTCATGTAAATGTCTAATGGACATCACTCCATGACCACAGGCAATCATGTCCTCTCATTTGCATAGTTATTTCCCTTCCAAGGCATTGAATTTGAGTTACTCCTAAAACCCCACTGATACAATAACATTCCCATAGTCGTGCAATAACATTACCTGTCAGTTAAGGTCGCCAGTGTGGATGATTAATCCAACAGTTGATGAATATGTAGATTGAGGGTAGTCATGTTAATAATATACTACATCACTGATATTGCAAAAATGACCTTCTACTAAGTAATATATAAATACCAGTCACATACATATACACGTGTGTGTGGGGGGGGGTGTAAACAGAATAGTCATAGTTTATAGAAAAAATGCAAAAAAATCAAAAAATGAAAACAGTAAAAACTATAAATAACATATCACCCTCTGTCATGATCCGCCCGTCCAAGCCTCGTGTGTGCCACGCCCCCCTCGTTACCCTGTGTTCGATCCTAATGGAAACCAGCTGTTGTCCATTCATACCTGATTGTCTCTTGTATTTAGTCCGTGTCCAAGTTAGTATCCCCAGGTGAGTCATTGTGGTGTCCTGTGGCATTACCTTTTGTATGAAGATTAAACCCCGTTTTCCCCGATTCCTTGCCTGCCGATGCTTCCTTTCGCCTCCTGCCGCCGACACCCTGGCACGCGACATGACAGAATGATTCATCTCGCCGAAAAAGCATCACGGCAAGCGATCACCTCGGCTTGCTGCAAGAAGTGCTATACTGGGGCAAGAATCCGGAGGTCCAGGCGGACCCGCAGGCACGTCTGATCGCCTGCGAAAGCGCAGACCTCCTGCTGCACGATCCACCTTCTGGGATGACATGGCCCCTTGCGGTGCTCTGCTCGAGCGGCTCGCCACCAAACGGGCGCGGCAAACTGTGCAAGAGGAGGAGGCGGAGAAGAAGTCGGCGCAGGCACGCCCTTGGGAAGAGGGTGAACCCGAAACTGAATATATCATCTCCGTCAGGCTCGCCAACCTCCGTTCCCTGGAGCTCCCTGAAGACGGGGAGTCCCTGCTCCCGGGAGCGGCGCTTCCCCCAGAACAAAAGTCCCGGAGGAAAAAGAAAAGGCGGAAGGGTGAGCCTTGGCCGTCGCCTGCCGTCTCTTCCCCTCCCTCCGTCCCTTCGTCAGTGCCCCCTTTGGTTCCCTCGTCACCTCCCCTGGTTCCCCCTCCTGCTCCTTCCGCTCCTCCGTCATTTGTCCCTCGTCCCGTCTCCGTGTCCCCCTTGTGGTCCCCTCCTGCTCCCTCTGTGTCTCCGCCCGCGGCTCCTCCAGCCGTCGCCCATCTGGGCTCCCTCGGGCTCCCCCTTGTCACCCATCCTTTCCTGTGTGGCCCCCTGTGTCTGCTCCTCACCCTGTTCCTCCCGTCTCTGCTCCTTGTCCCCCTCTGGCTCCTCTGTTCGCCCCTGGCCCTTTTGTTCTGCCCCTCGGTGTTCCCCCTCTGTCCCCGTTCTTTGTACGCCTGTCTGCCTTCCCTATTCTGTGTCAGGTACTGTCCTGGTTGATGCCCCTGTGTGTGTTCTGTGTTTTCGTCCTGTTCCCTGTGCCCAGTTAACCTGTCTCTCGTTTTGTTTTCCAGGTCCGGTCTTCCCTCATCTCGTCCGTCCCTTCCCTGGGGCACGTCCGGAGTTTGCACCTTAGGGGGGGTGTTATGTCATGATCCGCCCGTCCGAGCCTCGTGTGTGCCACGCCGACTCCATTACCCTGTGTTCGATCGTAATGGAAACCAGCTGTTGTCCATTCGTACCTGATTGTCTCTTGTATTTAGTCCGTGTCCAAGTTAGTATTCCCAGGTGAGTCATTGTGGTGTCCTGTGGCATTACCTGTCCATCATACCTGTGATTACCTTTCGTATGAAGATTAAACCCCGTTTTCCCCGATTCCTTGCCTGCCGATGCTTCCTTTCGCCTCCCGCCGCCGACACCCTGGCACGCGACGTGACACCCTCAGTCCTAGGTTCTAGTCAATTTAAAATCATTTCAGTAATTAACTAAAAATGCATTTTGGCTCACGTAAAGAAGTGAAATTAACTTTAAGGAAATTTTCAAATTGGGCTGCTACTTTGAGCTGTCATCTCACAGCACTTCTTCTTTGTACTTTAAACTTGCACTTCTGTGTTACATCAACCTTATTTATGCCAACATATGTTATAAGCTTCACATAGACAAATTCCCTCACCTCTATCCCCTTACTTTCCCACACTCTGGAAAGCAAGAAAACAGTAGCGCTGACCCTACAAAGGGTTGTGGCATCTATACCTGACCAGAAGGAACACCATGTTTCATTTCTGTATTTAATAAACTGTACAGTTTATTATATATATTTTACAGTGAAATGGATACTCAAGCTAAGCCACAAAAATGAATTCACAAGCTTATATGAACAGCAAGAGTAGTAGGTACTTCATCAGCTAACTCAACAGCATATTGCCTTTTTAGCTTGGCTTGGCTGCATCAAATCGGCCTGAGTGAGCGGTTTTGTTGCAGTGCCTGCTCCGTACTTGAGAGATGCCATTATTCCCCCTATTCCAGTGCCAGGCTGAGGCTTATTTGGAGAGCGATTTTTCATTGCCTTCATATGTCGTTCGTTTCTTTCAGTCGCTGTATTTGTTTCTGTTGACCTTGAACAACAGATTAAGGCACTACTTCAGTGTTGCACACACATACACACATGCAGGTAGGACAAAGATTTGTGAAAGTTTGAGTCATTGGGGGGGTATATACCATTAAAAGGCAACTGCTGCCACAGACAGCCAACAAACTTTAAGGATATTAATCTCACTGCGGTTGCTTCCCTAGTTCGGACCCTCAGAAAACCCGCAAGTTATAAATACTGGGAACATGGCATCTGTTTACATTTAGTCTTTCTGCTGAGTAAACATTTAAAGGAAGACTTCAGATAAGGATGCATATATCATACTATAAAGTGATAGGGGCTTTGGCAAAATACCCTCCCAAATCCAGCTTCTGTGGAGTACAAAGGAAGTGAATATAATGTTCTGGTACAGTATTACGTGATAACAAAATAATATGTTCATTTCATTAGTTTATTTAGCAGTAATTATGCAGAAATGGCTTCCCTGGGTCACCATTTCTTGAATGACTTTCACAATTTTAATGTATACATATCACATATATATTAATAGTTATATAGTTAATCAATATAACATAACTAATTTTTGTGTAAGTAATGATGAAATCTTGAAAATCCAACACGCAAAAATAAGCTACAAGTCTCTCTCTCTTTTTTTTACAACCTTCCATGGTTTTTTAGTCCACCTTTTGCAGCACATTACTGACACCAACTGGTTACAGAAAAAATACACAAACATACAAGATAATGTTCACTTTTATTCCCATTTCTATCTTGCAGATTCATTTTTTTAATAAGCATTCTTAGCTGGAGACTAGCTTGAGTTACTGATTCAGTGGAAAAACAAAATTTTATTCAAGTACAAAATCACTGACTCATTATCTTGAAACATACGATATTGCACTGTTAAACAAACTAATTTTGAAGGCACTATTGTATTGATTATTGATTGAACAAAAAATAAATTGATATAATTAATAGCTAATTTACAAAGCATGCTGATGTAAGTTATGGCTAATTCAATCAGCAACAGTGCAATAGTATAAAGGGTGTCCAAAAATCTTAATTCAGTTTTAAGCTTTAATAACTTTTGAAGTATAGCTGCTACAAATCTAACAAAAAAATGACATTTGAAAGTTTAATTGCTTGAATTTAAAAAACATTGTTAATTATCTTATCAAATGTCCACCATCTTCTGTAATTGTCCACGATGTTCTGTAATTGATTTTTGAGGTTTGTAGAAACTTTCATCAGCTGATGCTTAGTGACTGAATGAATTGCATTTGTAATTGTAGCTTTAATTGCATTCAGTGAAGGATGTTTGGATGCATACATGACCCCACAAAAGGACCTTCGTTACCATTACACTGGTTGGACATGTCATCCAGAAACTCAATATTAAAATAAAACATTTATTAGTCCAAATTGCTAAATATTAATTAGCATAAAAATAACTAAATACACTTTTAAATGTTTTTTGTCATAATTATTCTTTTTTAAAGCACTCTGTATATCTTACTATGCTAAAACAGTAGACCAGTATAACAGTATATATAGCATATATTGTAGTGTACACAGTTCTCTAGTGCCCTAGACCAGTATATACAGTATATATAGCATATATTGTAGTGTACACAGTTCTCCAGTGCCCTAACCCTAGCTTTAGATCATATGGGAATGAAAGTAGCACATTAAAATGTCTTCTGTTCTCCAAAAGTTACTGATACCTTCCTTGTTAGATAACTAGAAGAAGAACATTATGGTTCCCAAACCTCTCCCCAGTCATTCCATGTACTCCATGTACTCAGTGAGATATTAATTATCTAAACAAGATGGAATAATGGTCAAGTGGAAAATCCATTGGTGTACGGAGGGTTTCTGCAAATTGATTTTAGGGGAGGTTTTAAAATGGCTAAGCTGACTGTCAGACAAATCATCATAATTTTATACCATCATGTATATATATCTATGTGTGTGTGTCTGTGTGTGTATATATATATATATATATATATATATATATATAATATAGTGCTATGCTATGCTAATTTACAATCACTGATGTTAGCCAAGCTTTGTTGTAACTAATTATGACTAATGCATCGCACTTTCCAAGGCCTCTCAGGTCATAACCTCAGGTCAAAATTCAGTAAGTTAGCAGCCTCCGACCAGGCAGAGTATTGGGCTCCGTCCATTTCCGATGCCACCTGGTTTCCACTGGCGAGAGCATGGTTGGTGCCACCGATGGTGCTACTGCATTCTGGACACTTGCTTTCCTGCATTGCCCCTCCACATTCTCCAATGGTGTAAACATGACCTTTGGGGCACTTGTACCAGTGGCCTTTGGGCAGACCTATGGCTTCCACAATCATCACCCTCTCCTCCTCAGTGATGTCCAGCCCATTACAAGACAACTTCTCCTTCAGCCTGTCCAGTTCCTGCTTTGCCCATGTCTCCTCTGTCTGGGTGAAAGGCTTTGTTCCTTCCAGGAGCCTCCTTAGGACCTGCTCCTCCACTGCGACGTCAGTGTCTTGTACCTTGTCTCCGGCACTCCTGCAGCACACGTTCAGCTTGGCCAAGAAAGTGAGCCTCTGCACTTCACTCTGAAGGTCTGAAAACTGCTGCTCTGAGAATTTTTGATTGGGATCCCAAAGCCATTCTAGACATTCCTGAATACGGCTTGAAAAATACTTCCTGTGCTCCAAAGACATTTTTTTCATTAGACGTGTTTTTGTTAGCCTGTCTAGGAAATTTATTTTGTTTTCAATTCTCCATAGAATCTGTAATGTTAAGTCATTCTCTTTTAACTGCTTCATAACAAGATCATATTTGTGTGTTTTGAACAGTAATTGAATATCCATTGTCTGTAGATTTTTCAGGAGGAGATTTCTTTTCCTTTCTATGTCTTCTGGAGAGCCATTCAGCACCGTCTTCACCTTCTCAATCTCAGCAAGGCTACGATTGACATGAGCTCCATACCGCAAGTTTCTCCGAATGGGTGTACGGCATCTGGGGCACTCTTTAAGCCGAATGGCCTGCTGGTTTAGATTATCTGCATTGTCATCATCTGATCCTTCCTTCATGAATTTGTCCAAGGCAGATGACTCGAAAATGTGTCCACAATCCTCCAGCTGAATGAAGCGGGCAAGGGGATCATCTTCTGTGCCGAAGAAAATCTCTGTCACTTCTTCGTGATGACATGTACGGCATTTACTGGGGCAGGTCTCCCCACAGAGCCCGATACAGGGGTGACCACAAGGAAGCATTTCGGTGCAGACGCTGAAGCACGGAGTGCGATCGCAGGGCTCATGGCACAGTTTGGTGCAGCGCTGATGGGGGCACTGCCAAGCACAGGGTTCCTTGCAGGGTGCACAGGGCTGGCCACAGGCCTTGGGGCAGGCGCTATGCACACAGCGGTTCTCACATTGATGCTGGCAAGGCGGGCAGGGGCTGATGCAGGGCTCTTGGCACATGTGTGAGCAGATGAGAGGGCGACCACAGTGAAAGTTACAGGCCTTATGGTAGCGGCCTTGGTAGCACGTTTGGCACGTGCCCGAGCAGGGATGCCCACACTTCAGGATCTCACCACAATTCTTCTGGCAGCCACGCCGCCTGTTCACCGGTTTGCTAGTGTAGTGGCAGGGACCCTTTTGATGGTGCCCACATTGCAACTCCATATCCACTTCCACCATGCAGAGGGCGGTGCAGAGCATCCCACACACCATGTCACAGGAGTGGCCACACTCCAGCGTCTGCTCGCATGGTTCCTGGCAGATGAACTGCTGAGGGTCTTGATAGCACGGCACCATCTGCTTGTGCTGACACCTTGGGATGACTTTCTCCAATAGTTCAGGGCAATCTGGACAGTCCTGGTAGCAGAACGCAGGACATCGGTGCCCCAGCTGGCACAGAACCTTCGTACAAGGCTTCAGACACTGGAACTTCTTGTGGTCAGCGTCATAAGGGTGACAAGCACGCGTGCAGACGTGGCCGCAGGCTAGGCGGAAGTCACACGGCAGCTGGCAGCCCCCTTCCGGCACCTTCTTAAAGTCATCGGCACAAGAAACGAGAGTATGTGTCCTAGGGTGGTTTTGACAGCACAGCATCAGTTGCTGACCCACCTGCCTGTGCTCTCGGAGGGTGTGCAAGATGTTGCTCCACAGCTGAACTCTACCGAGCATTCCCAGGTTCCCGATGCAGTAGAGAGCCTTCTTAGCTCGAGACAGAGCTACACACACCCGGTTTGCAACCTGGAGGAAACCCACGCGTCCCTCGGGGTTGCTGCGAACCAGTGACAGCAGGATGATGTCGTTCTCCTCACCCTGATACATGTCCACCACATGAACCTTAACCCCAGCAAACTGAGCGGCAGGCAAAAGTTTGCGAAGACAGTGCAGCTGCCCTGTATAGGTGGTAAGAATGGTGATCTGCGATGGCTGGTACTCCTGGTACAGCAGGTAGCGGCACAGAGCCACAACAAAGAGAGCTTCATGTCGATTCCTGTGACTGTGTCCATCTATAATCTCCTCCTCTCGTAATTCATGCTCCACAAAGAACAAGTTGGAATGAATCCCCTGCAAAAAAGGACAAACCAACATAGGATTATTATGTATCATCCATTTTTTATAACTGCTTATCCTGTTCAGGGGTTCACATCCTATCTGGGAAGCTAGGGACACAAAGCAGGGAACAACCCAGGATGGGGCACCAATCCATTGCAGGGCACCACAGCATTCACAGACAATCCGGCAACTCCAATTCACTTTAGCATGAATTTTAGACTTCATCCATCCATTTTCTATACCCGCTTACCCTATTGGGTCACGGAGGTTCGGGAGCCTATCCCAGAAGCAATGGGCACGAGGCAGGGAACAACCCTGGATGGGGGGCCAGCCCATCGCAGGGCACTCCCACACACCATTCACTCACACAGGCACACCTACATGCAATTTTGTAACTCCAATTAGCCTCAGCAAGTCTTTGGACTGTGGGGGGAAACCAGAGTACCCGGAGGAAACCCCACGACAACACAGGGAGAACATGCAAACTCCACACATGGAACACAGACGGAGACTCGAACCCAGGTCCCAGAGGTGTGAAGCAACAGTGCTAACCATTGCACCACCATGCCGGCCCCTTTTAGACTTCATTTTATACTTATTATTTTAATAATGAATAATAATTTGATCTTCTGAAACTACTGGAAAATATTAGTTTTTAAAAGAGAGTAGGCAAACCTTGATGTTTTCGTACTCCAGTACACTGGGGTGATTCTCAAGCCGAGAGTAGATGTGTGGAGTGAGAAGTTGAGCAATTTCTGGTCTCATGCGATGCTGCGAAAAGGAAGTATTGTTTAAAGGGAAATAATTGCCAATTCAATACCCCAGTTTTTTTCAATTTTGACTCTTAAACTGAAACAAGGGATGCAGTTGCGTGAGCACCACATACTGACCTGATAGCTGAGTCGAACGTAGGGGAAATCAAGTTTGACCAGCCTCTCAAACAGCGACACCTCCAGGTTGAAGTTCTTGGCCAATTCATAGACTGTGGCACTAGGGCGTAGCTTTGGGCAGAAAAGGTCAAAGGTCACGCAAATACCCACTCAGAAAACAAGAAATCATGAGAGTATGACAGATAAAACTGTAACACAATGTGGGCCCAAAATATATGGTTTTGTGAAAAGGTATTGTCTAAATGTATATTTACATGTCATCACATTTCAAACATGATCAGATTACAAAAAGCTTCCAAACACTTATAAGTAACTGCTGAAGGCTGTGATGTTATGCACTTGAAAGCAAATGGGAAATAAGCAGCAATGTGCCATTTTCTATCCTAATAGTTTGCTGTTTATTAAAGTATAGTTAAGTATATATTTGCTCAAAAAATAAATTTAGTGATTAAGAGGAAGAGGTTGGACAAGTGAAGGAGTGTGGGCTTTTTGAGGGGAGACTCATGCAGTAAAATTATAGTATTAGTGAGGACGACCAGAGCTGTCTAAAGGACATCAAGAATATTCTGTCCATTTATTTATATTAAATCAAATCAAAGTTTAAATAAAACTGACAGGTTTGACTCTGGGTACTGCAATTCCTTGAAATTTAACTTTACAAAATATATGAAAATGAACAACAACACAATGGAAAGCACTAATTTAGTCTGATCTCTATACAAAGTTGCTGATATCTTGTAGGATTGCTATATTAACACCACTTCAGTTCCCAATCCTCTCCTTAGGGGCACCCCAGCCATTCATTAAATTTCAGCAATTAATTCATTTAATTGGTCAAGTAACTGAGTGAGGTATTGATTAGCCAAACATGGTGTGCTATTGGTCAAATAAAAAATACATAGGTATACTGCATGGTTACTGCAAATATCAGGGTGACTTTAGGAGAGGTTTTGAAATTGCTAAGCTAAGACGTTTTGACGTCATCATACCGGTTGTTTTGCAGCAACATGAACGTCATTTAAATAGAATTTTGTTTGAAAGCTTGAGACTTTTGCACAGTACTACTTGTGTACTAAGTAACAGGAGCAGTTATATACACAGGCATAAATAATAACATCATAGTCTTAGTGGGGATCCCTGGAGCAGGAAGAAGATAAGGCAGGCGCACACCTGCTGATGATCTCCAATGAGAATGAGGTGCTGACACGCCTGGCTTAAGGTGGTGATGATGTGGGCCTCCAGCACCTCAGCAGCCTCCTCCACGATCACCAGGCGAGGGCCCACCTCCTGCAGGATCCGCCGGTACTTGGCTGCACCGGTGGTGGTCATGCCTATGACCTTGGCCTCCCGCAGCACGCACAGATCCCGTCGCAGCTGAATCTCGGCCAGCCGCTCAGCTGCTTCCTGATAAGCCTGCTCAGACTGCAGGGCCCGGGCACGCATGTCTGTGCGGTAGCGCATTAGCCAGAGCCTGCCGCAACAGAACACACATCAGTCCGGATAGTCCTCCAGCGAGTTTGTAAGCTGTTGATAGTATGCTGTGCTTACAGTATGTCTCTCCTGCTGCAAAATGAGACAGCTAGTGAACAACTAATCAACTTTCCAAAAAAAAGCTAGGAAAGACTTTTCTTGATTCTTACAGCTGTAAAACCGAAAACAGAACAAATACTGTACACATAGGAATGGAAAGCAGTAGCAGTTTCATCAAAACATTATAAATGTTTCATAAATATATTTAAAATATCTTGACATTCTATACAGCTTCCGATACAACCAATTATTTCACAAGTAAATATACTTCTTGCATAATATAAAATAATGTAAAAATTGTGCTACTTGTAGACACATTGTGTCCAAGGTCCACCATCCAAAGAAAATGCAACTACAAACAAACTTCACAACGCAACATTCCCACCTCCCGGCGCCTGGCATTTCTTGTGCCCCTGGATCGAGCCACTTGTCATGAAATACTTAAAAATATAGACCACCGGTGGCTCAAACTGTTGAATTTGCCAATGCGAGTGAAAGGCAAGGCACCCTGGTTCAGGCTTCAGGTCAAGTGAAGGAATCCCATTCAACTTTCAGGACAGGCCTTACTGATCAACCTTCTGAGAGAGGCTCCTTAAGAAAGGGAAACAATCCGCAGGCACTATCTTACCTCTCACATTGTCATTTATCTACTTAATTCCAGTGTCTTTCCTGTGAAAAGCAATTAGTTTTTTTCCTCCAAACTCTAAACTGATAATTAAATACAATAAAGAGCCTTAGAGCGGTATGGTGGCTTAGTTGGCCACACTGTCAGGTGTCCAAATCACACCACTGCTCCACAGTGTGGGAAATCCTTTTAACCTTTTACGTTAAACAGTATGTTTTAGGGTAAGGGTACTATCCTAGAAACTATATGTATGGCATTGAGAAGTGACTACATTTAACTGCTGTTTAATTTCATTTTATTAATTGTTTCGAAAGCAATGGAGGTTGTGGACAGTGCCTTTGGATTGGCAGACAGGGTGGTGGTCTCCGTCTTTAAGAAGGGGGACCAGAGGATGTGTTCCAACTTCAGGGGGATCACATTCCTCAGCCTCCCTGGGAAGGTCTCTGTCTGGGTACTGGAGAGGAGGGTCTGTCTGTTGGCTGAACCTCAGATCCAGGAAGAGTAATTAGGTTTCCGTCCTGGTTGAGGAGCACTGGACCAGCTCGCTCAGCCGATCTACATGTGTTTTATGGACTCAGACAAGGTGTATGACCATGTCCCTCAGGAGGTCCTGGGTGCGAGGGGTGCTTCAGAAATACAGAATACAAGGCCCACTGCTGTCTGTCTTTAAGTACTTGTGTAACCGGAGCAGGGGATTGGATCACATTGCCATCAGTTTGTCAGATAGATAGGTGGGTGTTGGACTCTGCCAAGGCTACCCTGTGTCACTCATCCTGTTCATAACTATTATGGGTAGAATTTCTAGGTGCAGTCGAGGAGTGGAGGTGGTCCAGTTCAGTGACCTCAGGGTCACATCTTTGCTCATATGCGTATGTGGTGCTGTTGGCTTCATCGTGCGCCAGGGCAGGATGCAGCCGAGTATGAGGATCAGCATGGTTCTCAACCAGAGAAGGGTGGACTGCCCCCTCCAGGTCGGGAGGAGTTATTACCTCAAGTGGAGAAGTTTAAATATTGTTTACAAGTAAGAGATGAAGGGAGCAGGATATTGGTAGGCAGACCGGTGCAACATCAGCAGTTACGCAGATGCTGTACTGATCTGTTGTGGTAAAGAGAAAACTGAGCCAGAAGGTGAAGCTTTAGATTTATTGGCTACCCTATATTCTTACCCGCACCTATGGTCACGAGCTCTGGGTAGTGACTGAAACAAGATCACAGATACTAGTGGCAGAAATGAGTTTCCTCCACAAGGTGTCTGGGCTCAGCCTTAGAGATAAGGTGAGGGGCTCAGACATGTGGGAGGGGCTCAAAGTACAGCCACTGCTCCTCTGCATTGAAACGAGCCAGTTGCGGTGGTTCAGTCGTCTATCTAGGATGCCTACTGGATGGCTCCCTGGGGAGGTGTTTCGGGCATGTCTAACCAGGAGGAGACCCCGGGGCATACCCAGAACATGCCTAGATGTCCCTCTGGAGAAGCTGGCTAAGGAGACGGAGGTCTGGGCTTCTCAGGTTATTTGACTAAAAATGTATGCCTGGGATACAGATGTGAAAATAATGAACAGCATCGTAAGCGTTTAAATGACCACAGGTAGTAGTGTGGTAGGGTGATATAAGCAGCTTAATGTCCTTACAGGTTCCCTGCTGTTCTGAATTAACATTCCGGGGAATGTATACTGTAAAATGCCAACCAGTGTATTGAGTACAGGGGTGAGAGACCCTGATGCTAATCTTGCACCACAGTGCATGCAGAGGGACCAAAGAGCCTTGATGCCCAGCTCACAACTTAATCTCTGTAGTGCCCTTCTTTAAAGCTTGCAGTATACGCATCAAGGAGCATAGTACATTCCAAGTGTCCTACGGGGTCAGCTAGCAACGTGAATGCAGGGGTGGCTGGGGGCCCTGATAGGTAAATCTCTCAGTATATAGAAAAGGTCCCAGGGGTTCTGGTGTACAGCTTGAGCTGTATATATTGGGGCCCTTGTGATTAACTTGTGCTGTATATATTGGGGCCCTCGTGATTAACTTGTGCTGTATATGTTGAGGGGCCCTATGGCCCAGGTGGCCATCTCTTGCTATAGATGCAGATGGCCTTGGTGGTCAACATCGGTCAATTTATGCTGCACATAAAGAAGGTGGTAGTTAACCTGTGCTGTATTTGCTGGAAAGCCCAGGGGTCCAGATGGTTAATTTGTGCTGTACATGTCCAAGGGCCCTGTTGTTGGACTCCTGTTATATATGAAGATCTTGGTGTTCAACTTGAACTATAAATGTTGCGACTCGTGGCTACCTGCTCACCCTACCTGGGCACCCAGGGCACTGGTCCCACTGGCCTGGTCCATAATGCAACTGTGGTCAGGTCAGTACAGGTTGTTTTACCTGTATAGTTTCCAACGCTCCTGCAGACTGATTGTCCACACGTTGCGGATCCTGGCCTCATCCTCCTCACTCATGGTTAACCCCTTTGCCAGCTTCCTGCGAATTCGCTGCTTCATCTTCTTCTTCTGGCCTGGCTGCAGCTGTAAAGAGAAACACCGACTGTTGGATTTTCCAATGCGATTGAAGGCCATCCTTGTTCAAGTGAAGGAATCCCATTCAACTTTCAGGACAGGCCTTACTGATCAACCTTCTGAGAGAGGCTCCTTAAGAAAGGGAAACAATCCGCAGGCGCTATCTTACCTCATTGTTGTTTATCTACTTAATTCCAGTGCCTATCCTGTGAAAAGCAATTAGTGGTTTTTTTCCTCCAAACTCTAAACTGATAACTAAATAAAATAAAGAGCCATAGAGTGGTATGGTGGTTTAGTAGGCCACACTGTCAGGTCTCAGGTCTGAATGTCCAAATCACATCACTGCTCTATGGGGTGGAGGGCACTGCATGACCCTGTCCCAATCCCCAACAGTCCAAAAATGAACCTGGGTGAATAGATTGTGTAAATTGCCCAAAATATGATAGACTGGGCCCCTTTCTTGGATTTTCCTCTGCCTATGCTGCCAGGAATGCACTGCCAGCTTCTGGAGACCCTGTACTGGATGAGTAGCCAAAGGATGGATGGATAAATAGGGTTACTCTCTGTGACTATTTATAGAGTATTTTGTAATTATCACAGCGAGATACAGAATCTTCTGCTTAACCTCCCATGGTCCATACCTGCCATTCTCCCTGTTTCTGACCGGGTTCTCCTGTGATGTTCTCTAGGTTTAGTGTCAACATCTGTCTGGCTAACAGCTTTATTGCAAGGTCCTCTTTCTTCTTCCTCTTGCCAGTGCCTCTGTCATGCAAGTCTGTGCCCTCAAGGATCCGCTCAGCTTGGATCAAATCCGCCTGTTCCTCCACCTCCACCAGCTCCTCCTCATCATCCTGATGAGGCTCCTCCTCTTCTTCCTCTGTCATTTAGAAGGTGATGCCATACTGTACTATATTAGCATTCTACACAGTACAACAGATCACTGTATGTATGCTGACATTATTAATATTATTCAAGCATGTTGAGAAATGCTTTCCTTAAATTTAGTATTTTTACTTATGAGTATTTTTCCAGATGGATGGACCATTATGGTCATCCCATCTATTATTAACTTCTAAATGATATTTATTTGTTAGCACTGTCCTTACCAGAATTATCCAATATCTGCTGTGTTGTCTGCTGGAAGGCAGAAGAACCAAGGCCCAGCCACTCTAGGATCATGGACTGTTTCTGCCCACAGGTCTGGAATCCATCCCAAATCTGCATACATGGTTAGGTCATTGTGCAGAAGCAGCTAAAACTGCATAAAAGACTATAGAAACTAGTAAGGTTCTGCTGTCCAGCATATCTAAAATGGAACCTGCTTCTCAGATTTATAACTTGCATGGCCTTCTACACATAAGATATCAAAAAAGGAGTGTTACTAGTTCAGGTTCTATGTGATAATTCTCTTCCACTCCATCCAGCACAACAAGGTGGGGTCTGCTGAGAAGTCTTACAGGGTTCACATTCAGGCTGCTCCAGTGATCCTCAGAGATAAACCTCTCCAGGTATTGCTCACGAAGGATCCCGCGTAGGCTACACTCCAGCTGGTTGGCCTGCTCCTGAATCTTCTCCCCTGCCTGGGTCAGCTCCATGCTGATCTGAGCAGACAGAAAACTAGTGCTTAAGTAGAGTGTCATCCACCAAACAGTTTTTTCCTTCCACTTCTGGATCATAAACACTATGTCTGCAGCAGAGATGAAGATTGGGGATGCCTACTTGACCTTTAGATTAGAAAATTAAGAAAAAAAAATCCCCAGTATAACGAAGTTGGTCAAGTTTTTCCTTGTTCCATTAAATATTAGACCCAAATTGGGTTTCAAGATTCAAGATTCTTTATTTGTCACGTGCAAGTTGTACAGGTACAACAAGCAGTGAAATGTATCCTGATCC
>JABFEB020000124.1:10608049-10628288 GCA_019775895.2 Stomatorhinus ivindoensis | reverse complement strand
ATAAAGATCTTATCCCAACATTACCCCTGTCCTGCCCCGATCGTCCGCTCCTTCCGTGTGCCACGCCCCCTCGTTAATCTCGTGTGGAATCCCCGTTTGATCAGCTGTTTCTGGTTGTTGTCATTAGTCCTCTGTATTAACTCCGCGTTTCAGTTTGTTTCCCCAGTCCGGTCATTGGGTGCGTTCAAAAGTTTAAATAAATGACATAAATGCTCTAATCGTACACGTAAGTTAGTGGGTTATTTATTGTTAGTTACTGTAATGTTGCACTGTTTTAATTGGTGAATCTTCCAGTCTGTGAAGAAGGCATTCAAGTAAGAATTGTATTGTAGTATGACTCATTTCCTGGCACATACAATTTATATTACATCAGCGTTCACGGCTCGACTTCTGATATTCAGATCGAGTTCAAGGTCAAACTGGACTGTTCGACTTTCACGAAATTTGAGGTCTAGTGAGTTTGAGAACCGAGGTACCACTGTGTGTGTGTGTGTATATATAAGCATTCTACACATACAATTATATTCTTTCTCATCAACACTACAAGTTAAATACCGAGAATTTCCCTGTCATCCTGTTCACTCGTCTTATGTGGGCAACTGGCCTTTTTTGGGATTTGAATGACTTTATTTGTTTTGTTCATCTTCAATATTTGAGAAATGGAACGACTGACTTCTCCTCCAATGGCTAAGAGAGTCATCCTGTCAGCCTTCATCAGGTTTTCTGTCACCCTAAAGAGACCCACCATCTAGCAAAATGCCTGCCAGTGTCGCCAAATAGGTTGGGGTTGCCAGATATTTGAAATCAGAACAAATTGTTCTTTAATTTTGATTGCAGACCTACTTAGAATGTTGTTTAATCTTTAATTTTGTAAAGTACGATATTTTCACTGGTGTAATGATTAAAATACATCTATTCAGGTTAACTGAACTTCGAATTCAGATAAGCAGTGACTGGATATTACAAAAAGAAATTAAGAATCTGTAATTTTCAATAAAGTGGCTCTTTCCACCCACACTGAATTATACAGGCAGATCTGGAAAAAAAACTTTCAATGAGCAAATGAAAACTGGTGAGAATGAGCATACTGGGTCTTTGGTTCATTCTGTGACAGTGCTTTTTCCAGCGACCTACCCAGCCCTGTACTGTTTCAGCGCTTTCTTGCTAGTGTTGGTGAGCTCCTTGTCGAAGACTGATTTCTTGGTTGGTCTCATTCCTTTCTGCTTTGTCACTAAAAAACAAACACAGTTTCTGGTAAAGTCCAAAACCTGACACAACAAGCCATGTTTTGGTAAACATGCACACAAAGAATCACTTCCTACTTAGAACGGAGCCTTATTTAATGGTGGTTTTTAAACTCTGAGGAAAAACATACTATGCAACCAATTTGTCAGTAAAATTATTCAGCTGACTTAAACATTCCTATATAAGAAGCATGTATTAATATTCAGAAAGAGAGCAATATAGGAACATTGCAAGATAATGTAGTAATTTTCCTGGACAGATGTTATTCACATGGTGTACCTTGTTTAATTATGAACATAAAATTTCACTTTACTGCAAGGTTACTGACACCAGTTTCTGCTCAAGGCAGAAAGTCAGCCCTAAGCTATAAATAAGCAAAGCAGTGTCTGGTGAACTGGTAAACAGCCATTTCCTGGTCATTAACTATACATTGGCATAACTAATGCAGCTAAAGATAGGAATACAAACAAGAAAAATACTTTAAAAAGAAATACAAGAAAAGAGAATGACTCTAAGCTTGAGGTGATTTAACCAGCCTGGCACCTGGCCACTCCTCAATCGAGGAACACTGATGAATTGTTTTATTAACACCTTAACATTGTACCAGTCTACAGCTACAAGTGTAAACCCAACACCCCTTTTACTTCAGATTAATTTCCGACTGCCAATACTAATAAATGACTGGACCATTATACTGTCTTAATTTTACAATATTAACTTAAAAATTGGTGTTCTGGTGACAGTATTGTATAAACAGAACTTTATAAAGTCCTCTTTTACAACTCAGAACTGCATTTTTGAACCAGTCAGGGAATTCAGCTTCAAAACGGTTTTTAAATGGTTTTAAACTATAAAACATTAAAGATCAGGCTAAGATCTAGATCAGTTAGTAAATCATGGTATGTTGCCATATGGCATAATTATGGAAAACGACGTGTGACGTGTTCTGGTTCTCAGTGTGACGTGTTCTGGTTCTCAGTGTGACGTGTTCTGGTTCTCCGTATGAGACGCTGCTTTAGAGGCTGACCTTTCTGTGCAGGAGCACTGTCCTCAGGCATGGCACGCGCCCGTTTGGGTTTGCGGTCCCTTTTCGCCACCCGCTCCGCATACATCTGAGACTTGAGGATCTCGAACTGAGCCCTGTCCTCTGCCTGAAACAAACGCCACAAAATTATGTGCTCAACCCTATACAGATATATATAGATATTTTATACAACTCCATGTAGGTATAATACTAATAAAGTATATAGGAGAGCAGTACAGTTCAGGGGGTTACTGGTTCTACAAAGACACTGCCGATTACCTGTTTAAACAACCAACTAAATCGCTTGAGTAAATGGGCAGTTATAAAAGTGCTTTAAACTGCAAGATCAGAACCACCTGCTAAGTAACTGCTGTCACAAACACTGACAGCACACTCTCTTGTACCAACTGCATTTTCACACAAGTGACAAAGAAACACAGAAAACACTTACAGATAGCATTTTCTTTTTTCCTTCTTTCAAAAACTTCTCTCTTTTCTTCTTTCCCCTTAGAGCCAAGTCAAAATCTTGCAGGGCCTTTTTCACTGGAAGGAGAAACAGTGCTTTGTCTGTCACTACACTCCGGTGTCATTCATTCAGACAGGTCATGCCCCCGCCACACCATGTGTCAGCTGACGCACTGCACCCCCCCCCCCAAATCAACCACACTCACTGCGATCTTTCTTGCGCTCGTCGTTGGTCTGGAACCAAGTCCGTTGAGGCTGCTTGTCCTGACCGTCCTGCTTGAGACGTTTCTCTGCGGCGCTGATCTGAGAAGCCAGGGCACACTCGACAAAATGAGTCACACGTAAACAGCAGGTATCCCAGTGGCAGTGGGTCTGTGACAAACCCACCTAACGCTAATGCAAGGATTAGCTAAACAAGCACATTATCACAGATATGAACCCCGTCAGATGGTTCCAGCATAGTGTGCGAAGAGGCACTAGTGGAGTTCCTTCCCACCTGCTGCCATCAGGCATATTACTTTGGGTACAAGCTTACTGACATTTTTTTTATTGAATTTGTATTTGCATTTTATTTTTCCTTTGCTGCTGTATACATCAATAAAGTACATCATACATCTTTCCATCTATCTACTTGAACCACTCAGCGTAACATTTATTATACAATCACAGTAATCCATAGATTTACCGCAATTCTGTTTTGTTCTGATTTTTCCAAAATGGAGAGTTCTAAGTTTTGAAACTCGGACTTCAATTTACAGGCCAATATTCAGCCAAAGTGTTTTTCAGCCAAAGACTGCCCAGATACACAGCATTTAAATAAATTAAAGTATGAACCGAATGCTTTGTGTAAAGAGAGAATTACACACAAATTCCCTCTGTACAATAAGTACAGTGACGCTTTATTGAATTGTTGTTCGTTACTTATATGTTCTAGTGTTATGTGAGCAGATTTTTTGGATTTGGGGTTGGGTTGTAATGGAAATAGGTTTGCAGTATGCATTTATTTCATTTATGGTGGTCTTTCAGGACTGAATCAACGACATAATTCATGGGACGGCTGTGGCATTTGCGGAGCAGGGCGCAGCACGCCGACCTGGGCTGTGGAGTGTGCCATCTCCCTCTCCTCTCTCTCCAGCCGCATCACAGCATAAATGTCCTTCTCCAGCTTCTCGATCATGTCCCGGAATTTCAGGATCACCTCTGGGGGACGGGGCACACAGAGAAGGCAAAAATCACAAGGAGGACACACCGGAGTAACAGCAAAAGAGTGAAGAGCATACAGTTTCAAGTAGTATGTATGATAGTTTAATTACATTTCCATGTAAAGCATCAACATCATTGCAAAATATGCCAGCTAGAGGCTTATTTGTCCAGGGAGAGTTAGGTAATTGTTGTAATTGTAATTGTAATTGTTCAGTTGAATATAGTACAGGATCAGGTTCTGGCCCTGTGGATTAGGGTTCCGTTTGATTGGAAGGTCGCTGGTTGAAATCCCTTGGCCGGCAGAATGACGCTACAGTTGGGGTCCTTGAGCAATGGACTGAGTGACGCTGCTCTCTGATCCAGGCTCGTACATGGCTTTGAATGAAAGCGTCTGCTATATACATGTGAGATACTGTAACTGGCGTGTGGGTGTGAATCTCAGCTCGTGGTCACACACCCTGTGGTAGGACACGCGCCTTCACCGGTGTCTTGGCCTTCTTGACGATCTCCTTCAGCATCTTCCTCTCTGCCTCACCCACCAGTGAGACGGATCGGCCCACACGGCCGGCGCGTGCCGTACGACCTACCCTGTGGACGTAGTGCTTCACCGTGTTCGGCATGGTGAAGTTGATGACCTGGAGATGACAGCTTAGAAAAATAAGAATTTTTGATGTACAGAATATTTAATCTGATCTATTTTAACACCATGTAAACATGGAAGAGAAACCCATATTAGAATATCTATTACACAAAAAATGGAAATATTTAAATATTCTTTCTAGATTACCAATTTATATGCACTATAAATTATACAGAATACCTAGAACTATAGTTAAAAGCAGGATGCTTATAGTTTTGTGATACCCACGACACTGCATTCTAACAAATTAAGACGATTACATATTATTCCTCAAATAAATTACTCAGCCTTACCGTCTTAACCCCTTCAATGTCCAAACCCCTAGCAGCTACATCTGTAGCCACCAAAATGTCAATCTGTTCATCTTTGAATCGCCTGTGAGACAAAAGAGTTCCGCATAACTCAATTCCAGATTGAATCCCTGGAAATGAAAGATGTATCCAGACAATGCATTTATTAAGCTATTATGAGTTATTAGTAACTCTTTCCTGTATGCTCATTCATATACCCTGCAACTACTCATTCTGGACAGGGCCGGGGGGGTGGTCTGTAGGCTCACAGTATCTCAGACTGCACAGGATGCCCCCCCCCCACACACCCACACACTCTCTTGCTAATTATGAGACAGTGGTCTAGCTCCAGGCACCAGCGTCCCAGGAGAACATTCACACAGTACAGGAAAAACATGCAAACCTTCTCACACTGAGAGAAGGGCAGCATTCGAACCCGCTACCCAGGAGGGGCGAGACGACAGTACTGAGTCGCCGCCTCCATACCTCCAGTGCACGCACAGCATATTTATACTCAAGCCGACGAGTCATTGACACTCTAATCAGTGCATGAGGAGAACCATAATGCGCCTTATGGGTCAGCAGCGACGCCATTGCTGAGCCCCTGCAATCTGCAGGATTGTGCGCTTAGCTTACCGTGAAGCAGAGCTCCTTAAAAATGCTCTCCCAATCACACCATGTAAAAATGGCTTGTTTGCGTCTGACTGTTATCAGTCACCTTAATCTTATTTTGCTTTACTGTTAGCAAAAAACTCTCTTAATTAAAATCTTAAGCAAAAACATCTTTGAGACTTCAACTGTAATTTAGGCGCAAGAGCAATTTCCTAAAAAATTTTTGGGATCAATAAAGTACCAAAGAATCAAATCCATCATTTATTTATGCATACTGCTAAAATCATTCAAGGCCTGAGAAGCCACTCACTGGTGATTAATTAAAATAATATACAGCGATTCATCTGGTGGGGCTTCATCGTATTATTTATTTATACTTTACAAATTTGATTTAAACTCGAGATCCAAACTAGGATAGGCAGGTGCAATATGAATGGAAGGAAATTCAGGTAAGAATTAATAGTGAAATATTCCGATTTACGACTCTGTTGAACAGAGTTTGCTTTGTCAGTTAATAAGAACAGGGTTAATTAACTGAGCTCAGCAGCGGTCTTTGAGGGCCAGAGCTGTGAAGCTGGTGTAAGACTAGCTACAATAATCAATTTAATGGCTTGTCACCTACACTAGCCACCAGGGGGCGCTTAAGTACAAAAAAAGAAAACATTCAAAATGTGCAGTGAACTGAAAATCACTTCACTGAGGAAGTCCATTTACACGCAGGCTTAAACTGGGGAGGCATGAATGAAGGTATGGCAATCTAAGGAAGTGATGAGGGTACCTTAGGGCCTCCAGCCTCTGGGTCTGGGACAAGTTTCCGTGAAGCTCACCCACTTTTAGGCCAATCAGGCCCAACAGGATGTGCGTGCGATGGGCCTGCTTCTTGGTCTGAGTGAAGACCATGACATGATCCTGGAAAGTCCTGGTCAGCAAGGCTGTGGGACAAAGGGGGACAGATATGATGGTGAATGATTCCGGCAGGTCACAGACGGACTTGAGCAGAAACCAATTCACAAGGCACAGAGGCGGTGGAGTAACTGAAAGGAAGACACTACGGGTCTCCCCCCTTTCAGGACAGTTTGCTACAGAAAAACAGCAGGTACACCTGAGTTGGCCCAGGCGAACGCAGCCCCCCAGAGGCAGCACTCACCAGCCACAATGGCCTCCCGGTCCCCCTCCCTAGCTGGCCTGATCCTCACAAATTCTTGCCTAAGAAAAGGCGCCACGTCGGTGTTGCTGTTAACAAAGATCTTCACGGGCTGCTTCAGGGAGACAGAAGCCAGATCTTTCACCTGAAAAAAACAGAGCGAGAGTACCTATCACCAAGTAAACGACACGAGTTGCCTCAGGCCGTTACTCCTCCTGGGCTGTAGGGTCCGTCCCCCTCCCGGCTCTGTGAATGGTGTTCTCCCAAAATGAGGATCACTCATACCTCTTCACTCATGGTAGCCGAGAACAGCATGGTTTGCCGGTGGTAGGCGCACATTCGGATGATCTCCTTCATCTGCTCCTCAAAGTACTCATCCAACATCCTGCAAGAGACCAAACTCAAAACTGGCTTCGACCAAGCTGGACTGGAAACAATTCAGAGCCTCCAGAAGGACGTTAAATGTCAGACGGCAAATGATCTTGGCTTGGGCAGAATCCGTGCAACGCTCCCATCACCAGAAGCTACCGGAAGGGTTGCAATCTTCTTCCTGCTCAAACCTATAAGCTTGGTGTTTCTTTTTACATCTTTACAACAAGTGTAATAAATTACATTAGGACAATAATTATTATATTAACTCCACAACACTACATACCGATCAGCTTCATCCAGAATGAGGATCTCGATCTGGCTGAGCTCAAAGGAGGGTGTGTTGTGGAGGTGGTCAATCAAACGGCCCGGCGTGGCGATCAGGACATCGGGTCCAGCCCGCAGAGCCGCCTCCTGGGACTTGAGGTCCAAACCACCTGAAATACGTGTCGCGGTCGTCTAAACAGGGAGGCTGTAGGGCTTCCGGATAAGCTGTAGGGCTTCCCGATAAGCTGCAGGGCTTCCATGAAGTAGCAACAATTTTATTACTGAGTGAAACATCTCAGTATTACAATTAGTATTAAAATGATAATCATCTTTTAGGGGACTCAAATCAAATCACTATTTTAATACTGTCATACCGTGGCATATGGCATTTTCCATTTTGCAATACAGTTCCAAAATTTTGAAAGCTTGCCGATAAAATTGTCTAAGCAGGTGGGCATCCCTCATAATAAGATTGATGATTTTCTGATGATCTGTATTCAGCCAATCACGCTTTGCAATTTAGATTAGATAGGTGATGAAAACACTAATGTTTACCTCCACTGCCTTTGCCCGAGCTCTGCATGCGTTCTCCAGGCCAATCGTAATCATTTGCATCATTGCTGTTGTAAATTTGTGTTTATGAGAAATTTAACGAAAATCAGTGAGGAGGAGAAAAGTGAACAAGGATTGATCACCAAAAGGCATTAGGCTTCTGTTATATGGGAATATCTGGGATTCCACAGAGTTAATAATGAGGAAAAACAAGTGATCTGTCGACACAACTCCATGCAGCACCACCAAGTTATTTGGTGGGTGATAAATTCTCTTTGGCTATAGTTTATTCTGGGTATGTATTCTGGGAACTCCTTTTTTGCTTCATAAATATAGCAATCTTTACCAGAAAATGTCAGATGCTTTAAATACCTTAAAATGCAGGCTAGCCTAAATCATGGCTAAGTTTTATAAAGGAAGGACCGGTCATCATGAACGAAAACGAAAAGCTCCAACGGGGAAGATCACAGCACGTCAATTATGGGCTTCAGTGGCCGCTGACCCTGCAATCACCCTAAAGACAGGCTTGGACAGTCCCCTTGCTACTCATTAAAGCACTGCTTGGTAATGTCATTGGCAGACAACTTTCAAAATCAGGGTGTCATTAGGAATGAATTTCATTCCAGAAAGACGGACACCATTTAAACCACGCGTTTGTTCTTTGACCACAGTCGGTGCACGATGTAAGCTGCTGCCTACAATCTTCTGAATACTCGCAAGCTTTTCATTTCTTACACACCTGCTGGGGACCGCGAAGTGACTATTTATGTCAGGCTAAGCAAACGGACCCGCTGCCACAGTCGAGCACTCACCCACAGCAAGGCACGTGGTAATGCTCGTGAACTGGGCCAGCTGGCGGGCCACCGTGTGGACCTGGATGCCCAGCTCACGGGTCGGCACCAGCACCAGGACGCGGGTGACCTGGACCTGCCGGGGCTTGTAAATGAGTCGCTCCAGGACGGGCAGCATGAAGGCAGCAGTCTTGCCTGGGTTGGGATGGACACATTGGTGGAACCACAGTACTATTTCCCATAAGTCCAAGCAGCCAAAGACGTCTCTCTTTATCCGGTTAACAGCATTTCTGCTACAGAAAATCTGTCTTGAGGTGCGTGATTTTCCCTCCCATGCTTCAGCCTCCCCACTTTAATGTTGCTTAACACAATGTTGCTTAACACAATGTTGCTTGATATTCAGAGTAAAAAAGTTCTTACAAATTCCCAACTTTTCACGAATGGAGGTATACACACTGAACGATCAGATCACGGACGACCGTCTCTCTCCCCTCTCCCCCGCCACCATACAGGCGGCCGCAGCCTCTCACCAGTGCCGGTGGCTGCACATGCACAGAGGTCCCTGCCGAGCAGCCCTACAGGGACGCAGGCCTTCTGGATGGGGGTGGGCTGCTGGAAGCCCATCGTTGCGATTGCCTGTGAGAAGCGAAAACACAAGATCAGCTCTAGGACAGAAAGGGGGCGGAAGAGAAATATTAAACTCCCACATCACCCCTGTACAACCTTCATTAGCGGCCGGGACAGATTCATGTCCTCGAAGGTGAGGTTTTCATTGTAATTTGAGGCATCTTCATAAAAGGCTTCCAGTGCCTGTATACCAGGAGCAGTCAGCGACAAAGAGGACAGCCGTAAGGGAATTTATTAATCACAATTAATATTTTAACCACAATAAGTGGAAAATGAAGACAAATCAATTCAACATACTCGACAGGGCAAAGGTAATCCTTCGTTTGGTGTACAAGTTATTTCTATGCAAGAGTCAGACAACATTGTTTAATGTAAAATACACAGAAACTGCTCAGAAATGACTGGAAGGTTAAAGTGCTCTGACCTGAACACCATAATGCTTTGCAAAGCCAGGAGATTATTTAAACGCTCAATCTGCATCTTGTGTAAAAGGGGCACATGTCTGTTCTTGTACAGTCTCTGCGACTCACCTCTCCTGCATCTCGTTTATTCTTGCCTCTCCTGCCTTTTTCTCTCAGCGTATCTGCAGCCAGAAAATGACGCTGCATCAGCACCACATTCAAACTCCATTCAATCTAAAGCCTGACACACCAATTCTGCTCTCACCTGATTTGGTGAGGACCTCTTCATCTGCGGAGCCTAAACCATCCAGGCCATCATCATCGTCGTCGTCGTCTGACTCTCCACTGCCACTACCAGCCCCCTCATCCTCTTCCTCATCCTCTTCCACTTCATCTTTCACCTCTGGGTTTGCATCTTCATCACCTCCAGCTTCTAACTCCTGGTTTCCAGCTCCTTCCTTATTGCTTTGCTTCCCTTCCTTCAGCGCTCTCTCCTGCAGTGAGTTCCAAACACCCACGTCTTCACTGGCTAATTCCCCGAAAACATAAACTAAAATAGCTACAGCAGTGTAGAATTAACATCCCTATCTCACCGAGATACATCACAGGCATAAACTTGATAGGCATTCTACATCATCCACAACATTATGATCATTTTAAGCTCCAGTTGGAGACCTCACCTCAGTTCTTCGCTTTTTGCGGACTTTTTCGATCTTCTCATCCAAGGTGGTGGCAGCTTTCTTTAACAAATAAATAAAAGTACTTGAAGAAATTTTCAACATCATCATCATCACAGAGCACAGACTGAAAGACTATTCACCAAAACATTCTTATCGAGGTAGTTGTTTAAGAAAATGACAACAATCTACATAGCATAAGGATAAAAGGACTGAATAAATGTTTTAAACAGTGCATTGTCAGTGCTCAGGTCTTCACCCTTTTCTTTAGCTGTGCCAAAACATCTGCCATGGCCCAGTCCTCGCTGTACAGCCCATCGCGCTCCCCAAACTCAAAGTCCGCCGCAAAGTCACCGGCGCCACGTCGCTTCAGCTGCTTCTGCTTCCGTCCCAAAATGATCGGCTGCTCCTGAGCAGGAAGAGCCAATTCTCACTTTGCACTGGGGTTTCAGATACGCAGATATATTCTTTTCCATGGGAGAGGACAACCAAGAACGCAACACAAGCGTTGCACTCAATGAGAGAGCAGGAGCAAAATTTTATATCTTAAGTTACATTAAATGTTAACACAATTATTTACATAAGATAAGCAAAGAAGTATTAAGGGGGTTAAGCTATAAGGCTGTCATCACACTACCAGAGGTGGAATAGTTTCAGAAATACATACAAGCTCTGGAAATGACAGACACACACACACACACACACACACACACACACACCATGCATGAACACCAGTTTGTCTGACGCATAGCTTTGGACTTCGGGAGGCAAGCCACAACACAGGGAGAGCATGCAAACTCCAAAATGGGATTTGAAACAGCAACCCTAGAGGTGTAAGGCTAGCTCCGAACCACTTTGTCACTCTAGTCAAAAACATGCCATCTTTTAACACCCAAATTAATTTGTTGGCAACAGAACCATGCTATCATCACAAAAATTAATTAAAATTATAAAACAGCTACGTGACTTAATTGCCTACAGTACAATTGTACCGGACTGGCATCTCATCCAGGTTATCTCCCTGCCTGTTGCTCTATTCTGCCAGTGATAGGATCTAACCTCGTCAGTGGCTGTATATACGGATATTTTACTTTACAACTTCCATACAACGTCGCGGAGACGTTCAACAGACACACTTTAATTCACAACACACATGACTGATCGCCACATGGCAGGTCAACCGACACCAGGCACCAGAATGAGAACATCTTGTTTGAGTAATAAAAAGTATCTTCCAATCGTTAATAACATCAAACACCTAGCTGAAAGTGGTTAAAAACGATTGGTCAGATACAAAAAATATATCACTGAAACAGAAGTAACGACCGAGATTTCTTTATAGACGTCAATTATCTTATTGTCCAGCAGCGTAAAACGATCCAATGACAGTATATTACTTAAACTTAAAGTTCGACAAATGCTAATTAAAGTTGCAATTTAATGACTTAACCATTGCATGACTCACGGATTCATCTTCAGACGCAGAATCTTCTTCTTCGAGGACATCGTCGTCTTCTTGAATGGTCCCGATTAGATCCAAATCGGACAGCATACTTCCGTCCGTAAAGTCGCTTAAAACAATTTTAACTAAGAACTTTAAACGATTTCCAGCGACAACGGAATAGTAAGGGTATGAAAGAATATAATACTATCAAATCGGACTCATATTTCGTTACTAAATGTGTTAGACTGGAGGAACATTACTGACCGGACGCTCCTCCTCCATTCAACACACGTGTCGGATATACCGGAAATCCAACCTACTTATTGTTCCGCCGCTGCTCACTGTAAAACTAACGTTCCGGGCTCGAATAGATCAGGACTCTTTCTGCAAAGCGGATTGGTGGTTCTGAAACTAGGGAGCTGTCCCAGTAATCGGAAGGTTGCCGTTTCAAATCCCGTGAATGCCATGTGAGGGATCCTACTTCGTTGGCTCCATGAGTAAGGCCTTTAACCTGCAATTGCTATGGCATGGTGTTAATCTATATCCAGCCTTGTAAGTAGGTCCTTCAACTTACAGGGAAACCTGTAACCTGGGGGACAAATTCACAATGGTTTATTTAGGCTAATGTGGTGCTGAGGTATCAGCCACTGCATTTGGGTTCTCCTCACTGAAGTGGTGTGGCAGGTGCAGCAATGTGCTATAATCAGTTCATGCTCATGTCCTCTCACACAAAATTCAGCACACCAAATGCTGGTTAGTTGGACTATGCACTTTTAAATCCTTCAAGTACATTTGATTGGTTCATATAAAAGGAGTTAAACCTAAGAAAAGCAGGCCTACCTGCACATAGTGAATGATCAATAACTAAAATGCTTAAGTGCTTCATGCAGAAACATTTGAGTAGAACTTGTATGAATTTAGATAGTATCCAACTTTCACAAAAAAAAATGCTGCATTCAGAAGGATGGTACTAAAATTTTATTTCCACTTCACCTGCATTGTGCGTCAAAACCTTAGGAAGGGCGATACAAGGCTCTATGGATCAGGGTGTAGCGCACTGGTCTTGTAATCATTCAGACTGCCCCCCCTTGGATAATATTCACCATATTTAGCCTTAAGAATACACCCCAGAAATCCTGAGTGTCTAATTACTATTCATATAGACAATAGAATAGTTACATGAAAGATGTAACGAGTAGTACAGCTCACAAATGCCAATTAAGCATTAGATGACCTGTGATACAAACTGCAGGGGTTGAGAAACCCATTCATGTAACTTCAGAGACAAGTATTGTCCAAAAGACATTTATTTAAAAAATACAAAACAGAACTATACAACAGCTTGATGTGACAAGCCAAATTCCAATGTGTTCTGATCAAACTTCACACAGGGGCAAGTGGGGGGTCACTCAGGGCCTGGGGGGGCGCATCCCAGGGGGAGGAGGACCTGCCAAAGGGGTGGGGGGAGGGGGAGAGGAAAAACAGACATTATAAAAGACGCGAGTGTAGATTCATAAGTGGTTCATCAACACTTCCCAAAGCTCACCTCTCATACCAGGGGGTGGTGGCCTCATTCCTGGGGGGGGCATTCCCATGGGGGCACCACGGCCAGGGGGCATTCCCATCGGTGGTCCCATCGGGGGCCGCATGCCTGGAGGGGGGCCCATCATACCTAAGAAATAAAGATCATCCAAATCAGCATAGTATAGGAATCTCTAGCAAACTTTAGACCAACACACTACATAGTTCGCCTCATATGATAAATTTTAAGTTATGAATGGGGTTTAAATGCGGGTACAGAGTGTTTGGCTGTGGTTCAGAGCTCAGAGTAATCCTGCTTCAAAAAGGCTCAGCATCAGGCTCAGCTTAAATGACATTTCATCACTGCTGTAGAACCACCACACTCAGTTGATCTTCACGCAGCATTACGAACAGACCTGGAGGGGGCGCTCCTCTGCCCATGGGTGGTGGAGGCCCTCCCCTCCCTTGTGGGTACTGTGTAGGTGCGGCAGCAATGCTGGCCCCAGCCGCTGCAGCCGCTACAGTTCCTCTGCCTTGTGGTGTCATCACCTGGAAGTCATAAAGGCACAGAGGCATAGTTTAGACTCTCAAACTCATCCAAGGATCTTTCCATTCCACTGCCATTATCCACTTTAAAGGCACAACACCTGCTTAACCACCAAGACTTCTTCCTAGACAAGACACACAAACACATTCCTCACCTGCTGCGAAGGACCTCCAACTCCCCTGACAGGCCCAGCCAGCCCCGCAGGTGCCTGAGCCATAGGAGCCCCAGCAGGGACGCCTCTGCCTGCCGCCCGGCCCACGCCTGGTCCCCCTGCCACACCAGCCAGAGGCACTCTAGCGATGCCAGTCTGCAAATGGAACACCATTCGTCTTCATCACAAAAGCCAAACACTTGGGCCTATATTCAGTTGCAGACCGAGTTAAGGGCATCCACTCTAGGTTTCAAGAAGCTCACGATAAACACATTTCCCTTTTAACCGAACTTTGAGCACTTACATCTTTAGGTGGGGGACCCTCAACAGTCATTGACACCAAGTTTTCCCCTCTAAGAAGCACCAGGCCAAGAACTCGCTTCTCTTCACGCTCTGGCTGCTTTGAGTTTTTCGGCCTGGCGAGAGGGGAGAGATTTTATTAAAACAGATTCAATTCTTGAGCCAACTGACACTACATACTAAGCCTGGGCAGATTTCTGTAGAAGGCCAAATCACAGCTTCACAATGCCACTGGTTCAAACCCGAGGGCTGACAGTGTGGCGATATTAAATAAAACCAGAGCCACACACAATAGGGAGGTTACCACTCAAAATCAAACCTGAAGTCTCCCCATAAGACTTGATACTTAATCACTACTTTAAATATTGTCAGTCAAGCAAGCAGTTAATACACAGACATCTTACTTGATCTTCCTGAACTCATCGCAATCGCACAAGATGAGATTCATGTGTTTGTCGAAGGCCTTGAAGGTTCCGATGAATATGCGGCCATCCTGCAGGATACAGCGCATCCTGTAGTCGATGTGCTGCAGCATCTTGCTGCTTTTCCCCACCGTCTACAAAATTCAAGTGAATGTTAAACGATGAAAGCACCAGCTCGCAACTATCCTCGAAACAAACGCTGTACGTAACAAACTACGCTCGTTAAAAGTGGTTCAATGGATGGAAGAAACAGCTGGTCAAGATGCATGCAAAAGTACAAAAATTAATAGCCAGATAAACGACAATACGCAATCGTGTACATTCTTTGATATGAACATTTATTCTGCAGTATGATTGTACAATAGTACAAAGAAAACACGCACAAGCCATTGAGCGTAGCGTCTTGCTATAGAGCGGCAATCACAATTAGCCAACTACAATGGAGTGGCTGGCTGAATCTTGAAGTTTAAAATAAAGCACTCAAAAATACATATATACACAAACCATTATCTTGTGATTTTTAAACTGTAGAGCAATAACCTATATCCAACTGCGGAAACAATTCAGCTAAAGGCCTAGCCGGAACGGCCTTCGTCATCGTCGAATTAAACGAAAGAATAAAGACTGAACGACATAATAGACGAAAAATGAACATCGGCCTCAACGGATAAGACTACACGCAAACACAACTTAAAGCACTCACCATGGCTGCGGTTCTGATGGCTCCGATAACAGTCGGATCACACCAAACAGAATCTTTAAAAAATTGACCCGCGGGCTTCCAATTTAAGCGCCGCCAGGACCGTCTGTGAGCTACACTAACCGGAAGTGAGGTGTGTCACGCTATTTCGTCCTCGGGACACAAGTGCCTCATATTTGTAAATCATATTTGTTTATGATTAGCGAAAGGAGTTTTATACATAGATTTTACGTATGTCGTTTCTATACATATGATGATTACTTCTAGGAAATTGCTACTACAAATAACAGAAATAATTACGTATATTTTATAATTAATACGTAGAGGAATTATATAATGTAACACAGGAAGTCCAAAGAGGGCCTTAAAGAAACTTCCGCTTCGTTTTTCGTGCGTATATGCCGGTGGGCGGAGTAGTACACGTAGATAATTGAACGATATGTGAAATATTAATTTAAATATACTTTAAGGTCTTGGGCACATATCACATTTTCTGTCATTGTTGTTCTTAACAAGTGTGACACAGGAGTGCTATCTGAGTATAGAACCTAGCAGGAAAATCATTCATTTGGGTCAATTAGAAAATCGATGTTCTGCTTCTGATGGCTGGTTTTTAGTTTGAAAATAACGTCTTTGCTAACCACAGCTAAATCTGTGCCGATATGTACCTGAACAATTTGTATAAAGGCGGCGATAAAAGACTAAAAAAAATAATTTCACGCTTGTTCTCAGGACCCGTTTTATATTTTTTCAAGATAAGTACAGATAAATAGGTGAGATACACAAAGAATCATTTAGCTGTATTTTTTTAAATGCCAAGATTGGCTACTCATCATAGAGACCGTAAAGTCATTAGGCATGATTTGGTAAAAACAGCATTTAAAGTTTTCCTCGGTTCCCACATAAGCAGGTTTCTATGTGAACGAGTTGTTTCGTGTATGTTACTTTAAGTGGCATGAAATATAGCCACACGGCTTCACATCCGTTTTCAATTACTAATGTAATGAATTACAATGAATAGTTTGTTTAAAGAAATATAGAAACATAAGGAGTGGTTAAAATACAACTTCTAATACCTACATTCGGGAATATTCTGTCAATTGCTCTTAAGAAATTATAGTTACTTTGCTTATATTAATTCTAAATAATTGCTAAATGGCACTCTAAAAAGTGTATTGTCGGTTAGATTCTGTTTAATTGTTAAATTCATTTTTTTTTTTAGATAAAATTATTAACGGAAAGGGTCAATTGAGTAATGTATGCCGTGATGTACTTATTGACAGCAGGTACAGATTGACAGCATTGTCAGCTAAATAAAACCATAACTGTTAAAAAAAAGGCTTTTCTCATCTTTATTAGGGGTTGAATATTAGTTCATAATATTACAAGACTTAATGTAACTACTGTTTTACTAATTGTATTAAAATATCTTATTCCCAGCAACTGCAAAATAGTACTGCGTGTCGTCTTTCCTGGGTGCTTCTCAATGCATATTATAATATTATATTGCTGGGGGACCCAACAACTTTGGTGTTTGGAGTCAGTGGCAAATCACAGTGATTAATATTACCCATCAAAATTCAGAGATAATACTTAGATTTCAAGATGCCATTGAACACATTTTCAAGGCCTTCGTTGCGAGAATCAGCAAATATAGGACCTCTAGTGTGTTTCAATGATGGGGGGGCGTGGTTGTTTTTTGGAAGTCCCCACTTTCTCATCCATAAAAATAGGTGATTTATATTTTCAGGAATTTATATTTTTTACTTGATCCACAGCATGTTACCCATTAAAAAGAAAGACTTTAATAATCCCTGATTATTAAGTAAATTCAGCATGATGCTTCTGTATAGCTCCCTCTCAGCTCTGGAGTTCTTCTAGGTATTCTAATCCTTTTTTGTTTGCAGTAGAGGTTGAAGGCATCATTCCATATCAAGTTATGGTTCATGACTATTTGATTTCTAACATCCATGGATAGCCCTTTTGTCAAATTTTCAGGTTGGAGAACAACTACAGCCATTATATCACTGTCAATCTACAGTACATGTGAATGTGAATATTTACTTATCAATTACCTGCTTAAAGTAAGTGAAGTGAAATATGAATCGGATGCTTCTAATTAAAATCAGTTGGATTATTGTGAATTTTGCACATGGAATTTTGGTTTTCTATACAAAAATGCTAAGCTTTGTAGTGTTTTATTATTTGACTAAAAGGGAGGATGGAATGTTGGCTTTATGTATCCAAAGATAGAAATTTTAATCTTTCTGAAGTTAGCATTTTCTTTTTTGCGTTCCATGGATTTTACTCCCAGAGTCTGAAAATGTGCAGCTAGTTTATTTGTAGTTTGTCAGTCATTTGTTGTGTGTCACATTCACCCTGCAGTTGAAAGAATTATAGATGATAAAAGCAAGAAAACTATAATTTTCTCTTTATTTTAAAAGAAATGATTATATTGCTGCATATAACTCTATATACCTAAGCACATTCTTAATCATAATGTCTAAAAGGGGTGACATTTAAGGGTAGCATTCATAGCCATGTTAGAAGCTATACTTTGTAGAGGAATTAATGTCAGACTTGTGGCTATTCGGAGGTCAGCATAACAGCCACCTCAGGTTGGGGAAAAACTAAACAAATTGCAAAATATATGCTTCAAAGTAATGAATTTAATTCAGACAAGGGTGAAGTTTATTTCACTTGTTATTTGTGTATGCGTGTGTGAACCTCTGCCCTGAAATGTGCACACACTGATGTGAGGAATTAAAGAAAAAAATCTATTATTTTTTTGGGCAATTTGCAGTTACATTATCAATGCTTTGCATACGTTGAAGTTTACTTTGTAACTGTGGCCCGCGGCGTATAACGCAGTGGATAAAAATCAGTCACAAGATAAGCAAGTTGAATTATTTATGTATGTTTTTGAATAAGTAAACGTGTCAGTATATATTAACATCTTCACAATATATAACAATTTTGTGTTTTACATGGATGCGTATGAAAAAAAATTACCATTGGTGTCATTTTTAAAATGATACACTGAAAAGGAAGGATATATTTAACCGTAGCTTGTATGCCATTGCATATTGTCGGTCAAGTCTTTTTGGTCGCAGCTTGAAATCAGCGTTGCCACAGCAACCGGCAAAGAAGAATCAGTGCGGATACTGATGCTAGCGCATTGAGAGGGATGCAGCCCGGAGATGGGACTTCATGATCGGCAGTGACTCACCAACTATAAGCAACAGAAATCCGTTGAGGGGAAATTAACCTGGGCGATGTCGAATCTTTGCTGAACGATACTGACGGCCATAGAGCTTTTTCTTTTTTGAAACCAAAGACTATAAGGTAAGTGCCACTGACTGATCTGCGCGTCCTTTGCTGGGTACTGGTATGCTGGGCAGTTCCTAACTATCCGCGTATTTCCAGTGCAGATCGCAATCCCATCCAGCAGATCCGCTCGATTACAAAACACTAAAATATATTTAGATGACCTTAGAAAGATATGTATATATATACAATACAATCTGAAATGTTAATTTCGTTTTTAAAGGGAAGTTAATTTGAGTGATTGCTTGTATCAAAACCCCGCAAATTTAGGTCCCTGCAATCGCATTAAAGTGGTAGAAAAAAAGGTCTTTACCGAGATGTAATTAATGCAACAGGGAGGATATGTGGATATTTGTTATAAATAATTGTTAGAATAACAGTATTTATCGTCTAGCATGCGAACGTATTTTAATCTACATGCCTGTTACTCCGACCAGCAAAATTTGTGAATTAATTCTGATAGGATATTGCACTGTTTACCAACAAATATGTAATGTGGAGTCCATTTTGAATGGATTATTTAATACATAAGTGTGAATTTGGGAAGGGCAAGTTTAATTTGGGAAACTGGAATTTTATAACAGCATTTGTTTATGTGAGAGCAAATAAAATTTCTGCGTCGAGAGGTCCAATTAACATTTTGCTGTATTTTACTAAACCAGACTCATTTGTATAATGTAAAAATATCTATGTATCTACGTCAGTTATATGATGTCTCGATTTTTATTAACTTAAGTTTTATTGATTTCCGTTGGTAAAATACAGTCAGGTGGATGCGTTGGGGGTAAGAGGTAGGATTGTGCATACTGGTGGGGTGGATGTAAGGGTGCTTATCTCGAATGCTGGTCAAGATAGTGTTCAGCTGGGTACGAAGGTATTTTTACTTTTTTACCCACAGGGAAAGCCAGAAATATTATGTTTGAGACCATTTGACTCCTTTAATTGATATGCGTATTCATTCATTCATTCATTCGACATCCATATGTAGGCTTCAGTGAAGTTGGCTTAGGGATTTAACTGTGAAGGATGGGTGTCCGAGATTTCAGCAAACCGAGTACTCTGTCATATGTGAACATTTGTCATAGTCAAGAACTACTTTGTCACAGATTCTACAAACTTTGATTTATTTCTGTGATTATATTATCTGCCTGAGTTCTATAGGGTCATCGTTATCTGCCTATTATAGTAACAGCACAAGTTGTTTTAGGTTTGGCATTTGTTTGGGTTTGATAAACTGCTTTAAAAAAGCAAATGTTATGTTTATAGTGTGGGTTTGTGATTTATTAAGGTACTTTTTTGGCTTTATAGAGTTATTATAATGGTCATTCTGTTTTGTGAGTGATTTCCTGTCCATTCTCAGAATGGGTTCACACCCACTACTGCCAGTCTACTTACACTGACCTTCTTGCCGATTCTGTGGTCGTCTTGCAGTCAACATGAATCAGTAACACTGTTCTGTATAGTGGGTGTATCATTGGATCAGAAACTTATATAGAATTTAATAGTGGTCAAGGGGAAAA
>JABFEB020000124.1:10578240-10607958 GCA_019775895.2 Stomatorhinus ivindoensis | reverse complement strand
GGGGTACTTTTCAAGTCAACCGACACCATTTCAGTCCAATATTTTATACTCTTTCCCCCACACTCATTTTAACTACTGTCTTCTTTAGACTGAGCTTTAACAAAAAATACTACTTTTGGAACCTATTAACATGAAGATTTAGGGAAAAGAATTTTAATTAAATAAATAAGGAATTTAACCACTAATTCTAGACAACATTGTGATTACATATATATGGCTACACAGTAAATAGACTTTGGATATTGGGAAGAGACCAGATGCCCTGTAAAATGCCTGGCCTTTTCAGGCAAGATAGTGATTTATGTAAATGACTTATCAGCAAGGACACCCACACAAACACTGCTTAACATTTATGTTAATCTGTATTTTGAACAGTGTTGCACTGTTCGTATTTTCATGTCCAACAAACGAGGAAAAATATGGCTTTCTTGGAAGGCTTTGATGCTGCGATCAGATATTGTCAACCTTGTCCCCTTCTGAATAATAAATATTCAGATACCCTGAGCAGCTCAGTGTATCAGAAAAAAAAAACAATAGATGACATTGTGTCATCTTGCAGCTGCGTTTCCTGGTCAGGTACATGAATTCATATGCCACTTTCAAAACTACTAGCAATATTTACAATAAGTCACTAATCATTCTGTTCATTTTTAAAATGAAAACCTCTACCTAGCTAAATTTTGTCATTGTCCCTTCATTTCCGATTAGGATTTGGGTGATATGTTAAGCAGCTTAAATTATTACCATACAAAATGCTGTTGTCTGAGCTGTAATGACAATAATTTACCATGTTTCATAGTCCAAGATGAAAGCATGTGCTTTTGTATGCAGCACCTCCAACTGCTAATTGGCATTTCATTAGCCATGGCGCCTTCGTATGCACTATTGGCCATTCCTGCTTTATACAACCAAGCCTGCTCTGGAGTTTCATTCAAATCAACCACCTTTTTGACGTTTTTTTTTCCCTATTCGAATTTTAAGTCCGGTTTAGGCAACGAATGTGATGATGTCACTTTGCACCAGCAGAAGAGGAGACTCTGGAAGTGGTTGTTTGTCCTTGGCAGTGGTCTGAGGCACAGATGGTGTTTGCCTGTTTATCTTGTACCATGTGGGCCTCCATGCCAACTTCTACGGAGTAGTGCATGATGCTGGGAACAAATACACCAAAACGGAGCCGTTTACCAAAAAGCAATAACAAAAATAAAAATGGGTTTTACCTGTTCCTTTGGATCATGCAGTAGATGTGGAATTCTAGCTGGCAGGAGTAATAGGATCGGCTGCATGTAACATAAAGTTTGCATATGATATGAGAATGTACAGTATTTCTTTACTTTCTTCTTTTGAATCTATACTTAACCCTGGTTTTCCACTGTTACAACGATTTCTATGTTGATTTAAAGGCTTGTACGATGATTTCAGGTTCTGACTTGATTTTTATGTTTATTGTTGGTGGAGTTCCTGTTCAGTTTTCTCCTGAACTCTCTTTGCATTTCTATCTGATCATTTTGATAACTTAGAGACTTTGTGTTGTAGTTTCCATCAATCCATTCTCTGTAACTGCTTGTCCTATTCACGGTCGTGTGGGGTCTGGAGCCTATCCCGGAGGCTTTGGGCACGCAAGGCGGGGAACAACCTAAGTTGGGGTGCCAACCCATCACAGGGCACACACACCATTCACTCACACATACACACCGATGGGCAGTTTGGGAACTCCAATTAATCTTAGCATGTTTTTGGACTGTGGTGGAAACTGGAGTACCTGGAGGAAACCCCACGATGACATAGGGAGAACCCTGGCGGAGACACAAACCCTAGTTCCCAGAGGTGTGAGGCAGCAGCGCTGACCACTGCACCACTGTGCTACCCCTGTGTTGTAGCTTATTTGGGAAAATGAATTCTCTGGTCTCCGTACCATAGGTGCACCTTGCATGGGATAACTTTACATGAGACTGTCACAAATCTAGATCACGGCTTCCTGTCATTTGTTATAAAAGGTGTTTTATAGTGGAAATAAATTATAACTGGTCCCATTGTTCAGGGTTACCATTTGTTAATATTAGATACCTTTAGATAATCAGTAGTCTAGATTTTTTACCTTTTTCGTTTATCTTCCAGTCAGTTATCTTGGACCCCTTACCTGGCAGTACCTGCATGGGATGTCAGTCCATCAAAGGACAACGAGACTAAGGTCATTTAGGGACCATGTCCTTGGATTTGAATCACATCCCCGTGTGCCCTGTGTGAGGTGTGCATTCCTATACATTCATTTTTGTTCATCATGACTAATTTTAACAATCAAAGATAGTTAAGCTTATTTGAGGTAAACATCCTAAAGGTTATTAATATGACTGTGAGCCTGTTCTGGATAAGCATGGGAAACAGACCTATGGGTTTTGAACAACATATGTGTACTTTTCCTGTAACGAAAACGATATGCCTGTTCTACAGAGACACTCAAAAAGATAGAATATAACATTACAAAACATGTTCAACGTATTACATATTGCGGGGGGGGAGCTGTTTCACCTTTAAGACATATTAGTGTTAATTTTAGCTGAACCCCCCCCCCGGCGAAGTGGCATCTTAATATCTCCGTATGTTTCTTTTTTCTGTCCACCTTCCTCCCGATCTCCTCGTAATCATTAGAAACAGGAGGGAGTGATATGACTTCGGAAGCCACAGCTATCGAGGGGAGTATTATATAAAGCTAGCCGCTCATCCTCCAGCGATCGGGGCTGTCTATTTATAGACGTGGCGGAGATTTTGTACAGCTTGTGCACAGAGAAGAGAAAGTTGCATAATAGGGGCACATTGAAAACGGAAGTACGGCTGTGAGCTAGTATGCTGGAAAAGACTTGCGGCTGCCACACTGACTTCACCCACAGCATCTCTGCTCAGCCGAGGAAGCTGGACGCGTCATATGTGAAATATCATCACATTTCCATTTGGAATGATGATTGCACTTCATTTACAATACACAACATTTTATTTAATTTTAAATGTATTGTGTTTAATTTTATTTCAATTTTCTATTTACATAATTTTTTGTCTGTTTTTACTTACATTATCCGATGGTGTATTTATTTCTTTTTCTGTGCTACTGGACAGAGAATGTTTTTCACCGGGATCAATAAAGTTGTATCCCATCTTTAAGGTGACTACTTTCCTTCCTGTTATGGAAATCTAAACAGTGTGCTTCCCTATAAATGGTACTATTTATGCTGGATAATCGGACTTTCTTTACAGTACGATGGAGATTGAATAAATATAATTGTTGTCAGAAAGACTAAAAACGCGGTTTTCTCCGTTCTATATGCATATCTAATAGTTCTAATCACTGTTAAACCAGGGCAGTCAAAATAATGTTGAATCAGGTGGACTGATGCGTAGAAGAAATAAAAACTGCCTCAGCGTAGTTAAGATATACATCAGATGTATATTAAAAAAATATTTTAAAATGTTCATATTTAGAGTATTACTACTGGACATTTATTCAGGTTTAATGATCATGAATGAGAACTGGTTTTTTGTAACTTAGTGTGTTTCTCTCGTTTTAATGCAGAAAAACGGGCCACCTCGTTCCCTGCCATCTGCGGACGCTGTCGTAGCTTTTTGGTCATCAGAGCGACTGCAATTCATTCAAAAATACGCTGCCAGAAACTGGCCCTTTCGGCTGGAGCACGAGCCTTGTGGAAGTTCAAAATGAAGGAAGAAGTCTTTGTCTTCATATTTCAGTAGATGGATGCAGATCTTTAGTTCAAAATACATCTTTGCCTTTCCAGAATTTTGAATCAAACCTAAAGGATTTTTACGTGTCTTGTAGACGAACTTTTTTTATCATATGGAAAGACCTTAAAGGTCAATAGTGGCAAATGCCAGTTATGAGTTTGTCAAAGTTTAAGCAACTGACCAAAGCAAGCATGCTGGAAGAAGGTTCCAGGTTTACTGTGGGATGAGTCTCTGTATATGGGGCAGCAGGCTTTTGGGTAGGAAACCCTCCAGCTACTGTTCCCATCATCATTAACACCCCACAGAGAACCATTCAATCCATTTGCCCTGCAAAAGCAGTGCGTATACCAGCAACAACTGTGCTTTCAGGTTCATTTGATGAAGACTTGGAAAACCAGGAAAAAAAAATCTCAAATCAGGGCAAGCTACTTAAACATGCTATTTTTAGTTAGTATAGCTTAGTTTAATGCAACTTCCTATGGTGCTCATGCCATCACTTTGGCCCCAACTGTGCTTTAATGCTGTGAGCTATATTATAGTAACATAAGCATTACTAAAGCTTGAGATACATCAGAAAGTACTACTGACGTGGTACTTCGGCACCAGACAGCAGAGCCCATAGCTTACCTGTTTGCGACCGTCTCCCCCAGTCTAGCTGGACCATCAATCGAGATGAGTCAGAAGCTAGATTTGGAGACAGAGGGCACCCAGCCCTTAGTTTACTCCCTTGAGGAGCTTGAGTGCAAGATCTGCTACAACCGCTATGACGTCCGAGCACGCAAGCCCAAGGTGCTCAGCTGCCTACACCGCGTTTGCGCAAAATGCCTGAAGAAGATAGTGGAGATGGGCGACTCCTCACCCAGCATCATAAGTTGCCCCTTTTGCCGCCATGAGACTCCCGTGCCCGAGGAGGAAATCTGGCTCCTGCAGGATGACAGCAACATCCTTGCCCTGCTGGCATACCAGGACCGAACCAGGAAGAGCGGTTCTGTAGCCCCTGGTGAGGTTGTGCTGACGCCCAACGGCCTGAGCAGCGAGGGCTGCACCAGTGGGGACCAATCACACAGCTCCTCGGATTGCCTGGTGATCACCATCATGGAGGTGCCGGGGGAGTCGCAGTCCTCGGAGACGATGAGCATGCTGAACATGGTGCGCCTCTACCGTCCACCCAGCCTGGACTCACTGCCCTGCCACCTACCTGTGCAGAAGTGCCGGATGTGGACGTCGCACGCCTTCCCTCGCTTCCTGATAGGTGTCCTCTGCCTCATCTACTTCAGCTCCCTCCCCCTGGGCATCTATCTACTGATGATTCAGCAGCTCTCCCTGGGCGTCATCCTCGTCAGCCTGGTGCCCTCCACTCTAGTTCTTTGTGTCTTCTACGGCTTCTGCCAGTGCCTGTGTCATGAAATAATGGAGTCGATTTCCACATAATCCTCTTACACGCGTGTAAATCCGGTGATGTAACTGGCCTTGCTGGAAAGAAATATGTACCATCACTGACTCTCCTTCTCATCCTCCTATCCTGTCCTGGTTCTTCCTTTACCAGGAACCCCTAAAAGATGCATGATTATTTGTGGCCCTTCTGTAATTACTTCTTAAAATCTCACCCTTCATGCAATCCAGTTGTTATGAGCTCCTATTTGTTTGTTTTTTGTTTGGTGGGATCGAGGTTTCAGTCAAGGTTTATTCTTAGTGAGAAACTAAGACCATATATACATAACTCAGGCTGTATCAAATTGCTGAAATTTGTAGCCAAACTCCTCACTAAATAGGCTTCAGATATAACTGTGATCACTTTACTGCGTTACGAATGAAGACTGAAAATGTACATCTGCAGTTACTGTTTCATACAGTGAAAAGTAAAAGTAGAACTCCTGTCTGGACTTACAGAAACTTACAGTAGATCATGCAAAACTCAAGCATACACACACTGACATGCACATATACCTGTTCTATTTATTTTTCTTTTAAAGGTTTACTATTGTAAAGTATATGTGACCCAGATGCAACTTTTGGGACTACATCAGACCAGAAATCCGTCAAAACTGTTAACGAGATTTCAATAAATATTCATTACGCATCATGCATTTGGACTGGTTTCCCTGCCTATCACCCACCTGCAGATTATCATTTCAAAGCATTCTTCGATCCAAACCGCACTCAGAATTTGAGGCTGATTAATGCATAGGTAGGCCATTCTAGGCCATATCCTAGGCCCCGGGTGTGTTTCCCAGAAGCAAAGTTGCTAACTGCATTAGCAACTTCCAGAGTTGGAATTATGCAACTGAATGGGCTCGACCATCCAAGTTAACTTGGCACGATTGTCCATTCTGATGTCGGCCTAGGGCCCTTAGAGAGGTCAGTCCCCCCCTTTTCAGTACAAAGTATGATCATTCAAATTCTAGATACATACAGTTCATTATAAGATTCCTTTAGTAAAATTACCAATGAAACAAGTTGAAAATGAAGTTGAAATTTATATATATATATATATATATATATATATATATACACACACACAAACACACACACACACACACAATTTTGAACCAAACACCAATGAACGAATTTTACGGAAATTCATATTTTTTCTTCTAATCAAACATCTTGAAATGAATGACATTGATGATATACTGAGAGAGAAGCCACACCCTTTAGGTATCAGTGCAACAAAATCTGACCACCCACAACTGAAATAGGCTAATTTTAGTGCTGTTGCTTGGCAGATGAGGCACTTGGGATCTCACCCTGTTGCGTCGAAGGTCCTCCTCAGCAACATTTTGCCAGCTTTCAACAAGCCACAGCAATTACGAGTGCTGTGCTGAGAGCATTCATCTGCCTCCTACCAGCCTCACTGGGAAGAATGCAGCTGAATTTCACAAGGCTTCCCAACCTGATAAACCAGCTTGCATTTGCTCTAAACTGCATCAGGAGCAATTCACGCTAGTTAAGGGCTTAGCCTTCAAAGTAGTCGGCACCTGCTGTTGGATGCACACACATATTGCACAGGGACATGGGTTTGCCTGAGCATCAGCTGTTTAGGCTGGGGTTAATTGAAACATTGAGGCTCTCAGTAGAATGGCACTTACTGATGCAATCTATGGGCGGAGACACTAAAGGAAAAGAGGATTGGATAACACTGGGGAATGAGGTAATTGAATTGGCTAGGGCTGACAGCATCTTTAAGAAATATTCAGTTTGGAGCTTGGGAGAGCCATCATAAACAACGCTTCTGGAACTTATGAGAACACACTGGGCTAAAGGTAATTTGCTTTTCTTTCTCCCAATTTGTGAAACGCTACTTTTAAAATTCAACGTAAAACTTCACAGTGCTCTTGGCTTCATATTTCAGTTTAATTTCTTTGGCAAATAATACATACAAATACGTTGCATGATTGAATTTGAAATGTGTGGAAGTGTACCTTTTGCCAAAAATCCTGAAAGGTGCTGGGGATAGATGAAACAAGAAATATTTGGTCTGTCTGTAGGTGAAGATGAATCGATGGAGACGGTCCGTGGGAGAGATCCAGGCCCGGCGACGTCCGCTGCTGGAATGTCAGCGAGCACAGGCAGCCTTCGTCAAGGTGACTGCATGTCTCCAGCTGCAGGCCACTTGTCTGGGGAGCAACTCTGACTGCAGACGCTTGAGGGAGGAGTTGGATGAAACCAGGGCACTGGCACACAGCCTCTCCACAGGTAACACCTCCAAATATCTACATATTCCTCATAAGATGCTAGCGTATAAAATGGGGTGGCTATCTTAGCTATTCAACATGAACACTGTGTAATATCAGATAAGGGATAATTCAAAGGAAAAATAAGTTTCACTATCTCCGCACGGACAGGGCTGCAGAAGAGGCTGACAACGCTGTTGACTCAAGGAGAGCTGCTGCAGGAGGAAAGGGCGGAAGCAGAACGATTGTGGGTCCTCTTCCTATCCGGGCTGGAGATCTTCCAGCAGGACTTGCAAAAGGTCATACTCCTACAAGAGCTCTTCCCCCTAAAGCAGCCTCGTGACAAACTGTCGCTGGTCAACACAGGGGGCTCAGGTGACGGGACAGGAGTCACAGGCCGGGTAACCATGTCCCAGATGCCCTGGCCAAAGACACAGAACCAAGATGGCTCCTGTCCGGACCTCAGCACGCAGATCTCCCAGCTGGAGGCAATGGCACAGGAGATGCTGCGCAAGGTCAACGTACCGTTCTGGTCAGTAGAGGCCACGCAGGAAGCTTGGGCAGATAGTGTTGATACAGAGCAAGACGATGACGAGCCCGTGGAGGAGATGTCAGTGGAGAATGTAGCAGCTGGACCCCAGAGGCTTGGTGGGTGCTGCCACTATCCTGGCTGCCGGGTCCTGTGCTTGCTCAACTGAACACCATGGAGCAGTGTTTCCTCAACCTAGTCCTCCGGGAACCCTGCAGCCCACATTTGTTCCCTCCTACTTTGTCTCTGAGGACTGGATTAAGAAACACTGCTAGAGGTACAACCCCAGCCAGGTTTCAGCATAGTAGGCAAGCATACAGCAAGTATGCTTCTGCAAATGGAGGTGGCTATACAGAATCTAGTTTATACTGGACTATGAAATTCACACTGCAGAATTATAGGAAGCATAACAGTGTATCAAAACTGGGGAAATTATACTGGGAGAATCATGATGTGCATTAAATACTGGCATACAATCTGTGGTAAAGTAGATTTACAAGAGCTTTATTTCAATTTTTCCATACAAAAATTCACACTATACACACACACACACACAAAAAGCATAATTTATAGTCACAAGCACAGGGAAAGAGACACTTAAAATCAAGACGACATGAATGATGGTGATTCCCTCAGGTCAATTCTTGTAAGTGGCACGCAGGTGGGCCTTGTAGGCTGAAAAGGCATCACAAAATGGTGTGGTCTAGTTACCGAACAACTTTATGCAGCCTCATTCCTAGCCAATAAAAGAAAAGATTCCTAATGAAGGGTTTAATATTTATAAAGAGCAACTTTTATTGCAGACAAGATTGCCATACCATTTCCTAATACAGCTACATTACAGTTTAGCCCTCAGATTTGGGATTCAGCCACAAAATACTTCTATGATGTAAGGAGAAAAACACCAACAGCCACTGATTGTTTTTGCATAATTTCGAGCAGTTTATGAAACCCTGGGTTCTGACATATAGAATATTGAAACAATTCAGTGTAATCATTCTGTTTCATAACCTTATTTCTCAAAAACAAATACTTCAGGTCTCTGAAAAGGTTTGGCCCAGTTCAAATGAAACTGGAGAATGCATTCTTGCATTCCTCTTCAAAACAATCAAGCGCCATTAACAGTGCTGCCACATAATTAAAATCCAGCGCTTAACTTAAACGTGCGTTCATGAGACGGTATATCAGGCATGGCATTTGGTCCTCTTCAGCACAGAAATCAGCTAAATGGGAACATTGTGAGAAGCCCCCAGACCTTTCCGGGAGTATAAATGCCACACAAATAAAAGTGGCACTATTAGAGTTAAAGCATTATAAAAAGGGTTGTACAATGAACTGGTCATAAAAATCCATTGTGGAAGCAATTTTTTAATGAGTGGCCAATACAAGCGTTTTTAAGGAATTAATAGTTCTTTCCCACTGCTCCTACGACCAGGCTAAGAGAGACAGTACCATGTACTTGTGTTTCTGGTTCCACACATTATAAATATGGTGTAGCACAGTTAATGGAGATGCCAATGGAAAGCTGTAAGGACTCTACAGCCTTCCATTATTGTGCACCTCACCTTTATATGCCATAATGCCACAGATATCATCTGCCACCTTTTTGAAATTTGTATATTGGGGGAAGATAAACCTTTCGGAAAGTAAATTTCACATGAATTGGGTGTGCCACTCGAGTCACGGTGTTGGGCCCAAACCTAAGATATGTGAGGTGCCCAGAAACACCAAACTGAAGGGGAGAAAAGAAAACGCAGAAGGCGGTAAATCAGGTCTCGCTAGGGTCAGATTTCTGAGTCTGGTTTTTTAAAAATACAACACTCCCCAGGATTCCAGATAGCGTGGATCAAACCCACAGAAGGTCCAGTAGGAGCAGCAGAACCCACTGATACCATACCTAATGGTGCTTCGTAAATTCCATGTGAGAACCATGTACCCTAATGCAATTTTTACTTAGTTTCAATGTCGCAACATCTACCCTGAAAGCAATTGGCTAAGCCAGTTTTGGTATTTGTATTATTCTTGTATTCAGGACACTGGGCTTGACATGCCTAATGAGACAAGCAACACAAACCCACAAAAATCTAAACATATGCGAAACAGATATTTGGTTGGTATTTAAGCAACGGCTATTTTATGATGCTTAAGATTAAGGTGTGTGGGAAACCTGATTGACACACGCTGCATGACTGCGCAGCATGGCGATGAGACTGACACAGTGCCGCCTACCTTCCTGGTTTTCCCAAAGCTCAGCAGCACCTGCATTCATCGGACTTTCATTATTAGGTTCTGGAAATAAAACAGGACCCATATTTCTCAACAAGTTTGAGGGAGCAACAAATACTTAGATAATTATTCAGCATTAGTATTCAGTCATTGAAAACCACACTCTCACTCTTACCTCCGAGTAAACTCTGGATGGACAAAAGGATTGACCTGACATCATACAAAGCAGACCACTTTTCTTTCAGGATGTCCAAGCAGATGTTACCATGTTCATCAACATTGGGGTGGTAACAGGGAGTGACGAACTTCACTCGGGGTGCCTTGTAGGGGTAACCACTAGGAAACTCCAAAGACAACTTATACCTCAAGCCTTCGTAAACCTAAGAAATAGAAACATTAAATGTGAGGGTGTCGTCGTCGTCAACAACAGAATACTGCAATCAAACAGCTATGGGATTATGATTGCAAGTCAATTTAAGTGGAAATGGGTGTTACGGTATCTAGTAGTAAATGTGGAAAACATATTGGACAGGCCTAATCCGCAAATCTAAATGGAAGCTACAGTTTTGCAAAATGACACGGCCAGCACAGCATGGCATTTGGCAACAATTAAGATATACTCGTATATCGACTCGGTCCTACACTTTACCAAGGAGGAAAACGAAAAACTTACCGTGCCCTGTGCCCCATCTATTGTACCAATCCACTTAAAGAGATTGTCCGACTCGGGAAAAGCGCTAATCCCTTTGTCTCCAGACATCTGTTTAAAAAAAATAAAAATAAACAAACAAGTACACATATAATGGCAAGGTAATAACGGATAAAATTCTCACCATTAGTGTCATCAACTCCTGCTGAAGCCTGGAACACAGTGATGTAATCAGATAAATGCGATCTTAACGATTATATCCTAAATCAAGCAATTGCCAGATGCCAAACAAATGACAGGTAAAAGATCAAAATTACCTTTATTATGCAAGCAAGCATTTGCTGAAAAAGACACGCGATTTAAAACTAAAAGGACACAAAACCACAGCACAACATATACGGCAGCTACACAAAATCGCAGTATGCTACCAACGGCTATTATAGCTACTCGCTTATATCGGTACCTATTTTGCGACAAGGCACTCAAGCCCGCTTTTAAATGACCGATCCCTGAACCGGACGGACCGCGCGGCCGCCGGATATATAAGCAGGATCAGCGGCCCGGTAAGCGGACTCACCTCTTTGACACCGAGCCCTTCGCGGCGGCGCCCCCGGTCTCGCTGCCCTTCAGAGCCGCGGTGGATGAAGCCGCGGCCGGATCCATGTTCTGGGAGGCCATGATCCACACGATATGGGTTCGTTTACGAGGATGCTGAAAACACACCGCGGATAGACGGAGCCGGTCAGATAGCAAGAGCTAACCGGGGCATCCGGACTAAACGGAAGCGACACAGGTAAGTAGCCAGTGGGTAAGCGGCAAGCAGCGAGCCACTAACCGGCCATGAGGTAACTATACTTCTGAAACAACGGGCTACTATCAGACTACTTGGGAAGTAGTGATTAATATAGCGGAGGCACACTCACTAGTACTAGCTAGCTGCATTAGCTAATTAAATAAAGTCTATTAACTAGCTAGAATGGTAGCGTCGAAAGACAAATCAATGTGGAGTAAAGATTACCTAACACTTCTAGAAATTACTAGTTAAACACTTGTTAAATGCTACCTCCGTCACCTTGCTAAGCTTTTTTATTGATCTCCTGTACAGCAAACTGGAACTATAATTAAATTGAATTAAATCTGCCAAGAGGACCGATATCAAAATGCCAACTAAGAAGTCTATATCTCGTTAGCCAAATATGTTTTTAATAAATCGACCTTTACAAGTTGTAAATGTAATATTTAACGACACATTACCCAGTACCTTCCTCCTTCGCTCTTCGGGCGTTGAAACTCATCCCGCCCCTCAGTTTAAACTTTTCTGTTTTAGAACCTGTCCCCGCCCATATTTGTAAATTAGCCAATCGGGTTAGAATATTTTAAAACGAAGCCGCTTCTTAGCCACTGTGTAGGGATGACGCACGTCCTCAAACTTTAATTTCATTGGACTGGAAAGTGTCGGAAGTGACCCTGAAGTTGAATCGGCATCCTGCGTCAAATGAATGTTTGTCCAAATCTGCTGTTTTCTGTTACTCTTATTTTTGTAATTTCAGTAAGCATTTATTTTGCCTCCAGATTCAGATTTTAATACCACAGAACTGCACACCCGTATTTTAAATTTACAAGATATCAAAATATCCATTCCATGCATATTTTCCATTATTTGATGCCTGCTTGTAAAGAACATTGATTTACACATAATGTTCCACCGCTCCCTCCACCACATAACAGCCAGTCATGTTCCATTTTCTGCCAGCTGTATTCAAAACGTATGGAGAAATTAATTTCCACCGCTTCCCTGATATTCCAAAATATTAAATCAGTGCCAAGCAAAGCAATTGTCTCTAAAGATGAGCCCAAGTTACAGGCAGGATTCAAGATTAATTCTATGGGGAGAAAAGGAGTACATTAACATCATAATGATTATCCTCTGCATTATTTTATGTACTTAACCCTTATGATTACACATATGCCTATACATTTTTATATGTACTTGTCGAGATTGGTACCTTTTAGTTTATGCTGAATTTAATCCAATCTTACTATAGAAAGTGTCTTTTTTCAGCTATGTACTATTACAATCATGTGCCACCCACTCCATCCATCCATCCCTACTTACCCAGTGCAGGATCACTCCCTGGGTCCAATTTCAGGAACAAACAAGGTTCAATTCATGGGAAATCTGAGTGGATGCCAGTCCTGCACAATCTCTGACACACTTGAGACACTATTGGCTGGACAGCAATTCACCTGACCACAAGCATTTGGACTGTAGGAGGAAGCCATGAAAACAGAAAAGGAACATGCAGACTCCACACAGATAGAGCCACGGTCAGGACCTGAACTCACAGCTCATCGTATCAGCAATGAATACTGGAGTAAGAATACAAATTCTGTAAATTATAAATAACATCTGTTACGAAAGTTTGCAACAAGAAACAACCATTGAAACAAAATGTTTAATATTTAATTAATACTGCAGGGATTTCAAAGAAGGACATACACATTAAGCATTATGTATGCCTATGCATTTCAAATTAAACTCTTCCCCAGTGTAACCAATAATGTACTAAATGAAAGACCCAACACATACAACAGAAATAATTCATTAAAAAGGCAGTACATAATCTAGAGGGAGGTAAAACAGCATTTCATCATTTAAATAAACTGTTGTACAAAAAGAAACAGAATAATGATATACGTTTCCCTCTAATAAAAGCACTATTGACTAGTCAATTAAACAAAAAAACTCATTGGCATTATAGCATTGACAAGAAAGTACATCCCACAGATATGCCGTCAAAACATACAACCTGACGCACAGCAGAATGCAGTGGTGTTACACCTGCTGTTTAAAATTCATTGAGAGTTTGGAGGGCAGAAATTACAAGTACTAGGTGCTTTTCCAGTGAATGGACTATTAAACAGTAAGGTTTATTTTATACTCTAAGGCTTAATTTGGGGATCGAGTAAACGAACACATCTGTTGTTGTACAATTTAAAGAACATTAGGAAATACATCATTCATAGTAAGAAATTAACTAGCAGTGCAAGTTAAGTTTATATAACAATTAATTCCTCTTTTCAAGTGCAGTCTCATATCACCCGGCGCCATGTTACACACTTCAGAATACTGAGAGGCAGATGGCCCTTTTACTGCGTTCTATCTGTGGGGAGGTTCCTCACTGTTTCCCCTTTGAGTTGACTTGTCCTGGCCCCTTTTCCTGCTTCTCAGTTTCCCCTCTCCTCATCCTGCCATTCTTACTCTCTCTCTGACCGCTGGGCTTCCATCGCCTTCTGCATCTTCTCGATCATCCACGGCGGGACCATAAAGGGCTTCAGTTCATCCAGTCTCAGCTCGGGGCAGTCTCTGCCAATTTCACAATAAACGATGATGGTTCCACCATTTCCTGACATTTCTGCGGTACACCAAGCGTCAGTTAAATGGTATTACCTGTAGTCTTCACTCCTTGCAAGATCCTGTACGTCTTCTTCAATTAGAAGGTAGGCCTTTTAAAACAAGCATATCACTCAGAGGTGGGCGTTACCATGCGACAAAAAAAAAAAAAAAAAAAAAAAAGAGTTGCGTATATTTAAAATACATAAAAAAGGCAAAGAAAATTCACCATTTTTCCACCTGTTGCTCTCATATGTTGCTTTTCTGCCAGCCAGTGTTTGTCCTGAGCATCAGCAGCATACTGCAACGTAAAGACATGTTTTATTTCATATTTTATTGTACCTCACAGAAAAAAGCATTTCCTCAACTATAACTTTCTCATCTAGTTATTTTTAACATAGGCTCAGTAAAACCCATTTATCCTAGTTTTACAGTACGATATATTTCGCCTCACCTTAAAGAGATCAGCGTGTTTGATGTAAATTCTTCCTCTGGTGCCACCCATCCCAAGAGCCCTACAATATGGGCTTTAGTAAGTACGATAACGCACACAAAGTGCATAAAACAAGACTGACAACACAGTTAGCAGCATGAGACATCCACACACACACACACACACAAAGTACAGGGGATATGCTCCAAGACCCATGGGGATGCATGAAAATGCAGACAGTATAGAAACCTATATATACAGACTATTTTATTCATATACATAGATATGTGATAGTTTAATTTATTGATTAGACACCATAAGAGATTAACAATACCTAATAAAACAGAACAATTATAAAAATGTTGTGCAATGAAAGTTGCATGAATGCAGTCAAATCTGATACGGATCTGTTAACAGAGACGAATACCAAGTGCCTAATGGGTCTAAGCCGTGGGTATAATGGATCAAGGGGTGATTTAGGTCCCCGGGCAGGACGGCATGAGATTTCATTATGCTACTCAGAATGGTGCACAACTTGAAACTTAGGAATTTTTTTATACTGGGAATTTTCCATTTAATATTTATGGACCATGGTTGACTTTGGGTAACTAAAACCATGGATAAAGGGGGGATCACTGTACATACACAGTTAAGAGTGAATCTTGGGGTCTGACCAGACCCTAACCATAGAATGTGCCTGCAAACCGGGAAAAGATCAGCCAAATACTTTATCATGCTGACATTATGGAGTCTTTGAGCTGGTCTTCTCTTTACTATTATGCAGCACTTCTTCAATTTTGGTGCAATTTGTCTCAAAATTTGATCAGGTGCAGATCTTAATCCTTAAAACGTGCTGCAAATGTTAAAAAAGATCCGTCAAATCCTTTCTGAGATATTGTGCTAATGGCATCAAATGTCAGAAATTACTCCTTTTTGATGTCACTATGCACCACTGCTTCAGTTTTGGGGCAATTTGTCTCAAAATTTGATCTTCTATATTGTCATCCCTATAATGTGGCTACAAAGTAAAAAAAAAAATCAGTACAGTACTTTTAAAGTTACTGTATTCACAAGACCAAGCGTATTCTACAGCTGCCGTTTCCTTCCTTGGCTGCCACATGACACTGCTGATTCCATTTTGGGACAATTCATCTGAAATTGAAACTAGGAGTAGATCTTTATCCATATAATGTTTTTGTGAAGCAGTAATAAGATCAATCAAATACCTTTTGACATCACGTTCACAAGCTAAAATGTCTGCTTTTTTTCTTTCACTTTGATTTTAGAGTGATCTGTCTCAACATTTAATCAGTTCTAGTCTGGCACCCATAAAATGTCACTGCTAAGTCTGAAAAAATCCAGCAAGCAGTTATTGAGTTGTTGTCTTAATGGGATCAAGTGTCAAAAGTACCTCTTTTTGCTATCTATATGTGACGCTGCTTCAATTTTGGGGTGATCAGTCTCAAAATATAATAAGTTCCATTCCAGCTCCCCTACAAATGCTTCTGCAAAGTTTGAAAAACATCCATCAAATAATTGTTCACTTATCTTTAGTGGAATCAAGTGTCTAAACTGTGGTACTGCTTAAATTTCAGGACAATCCGTCTCAAAATGTAATCATCTTTTGTTCCTCACACATACAATGCCTGTGTAAAGTTTGAAACAGTTCTGTCAAACACTTTTTCAGTTATTGACTCACAATGCAAAGTGTCTAGCGGTAATGGACTGGTGCTAAAACCACATGTATTCCCCAAAGGCTGGGGAATTCGATTATCTGCATTTTGTGCCACAGTAGTCATTCTTTTGGGGTGTACCAGACAGGACAGTCCGCATTAAGAAATGCTGGCTATCCAACACCCTGTCAGCAGTTTATGGTTTTCCCCATCCTCGAACCACTCTTACTAGCAATTCACCACGACTGACCACGTGCACCCCACAAGTCTTGCAGTTTCAAAGACGCTCTGACCTAGTCATCTGGCCATAATGATCTGACCCTTATGAAAGTCACTCAGATTTCTATCCTTCTGCATCGACTACAAGTACATGTATTACATCTGGTACCTTGACAGTGTTTATGAGACGGTCAACATTATTCCCTTCATGTGCGGGGTGGAAATAATATTTTGGCTCATCAGTGTGCGCGTGTCTGCATGAATGTCAGTGTGTCTATATAAAGCACTGTGAGCAAACATACTCATTGCTCATACTTATTTGCTCTTGATCCCAGGACAAATGTAGTCTTCTCATTCAGCCTGGAGGGATCCCACTGAAATAGAGGTTGTGCAGTGTAACTGGAGCTTCTGAAAAACCAAGGGCTTTAATGATAAAGTAGGACAAGAGCTGAGCACCCCAGGGATCCTCATTAAAACTAAACTTTTGAGTAGATCCTTGATCTGTCAATGTTTTCTTTTGAAATGAAGTTGAAAAGTCGCATTGTGCCCACTGTACTAAAATTACATTAAATTAAAAACCAAATTGTAGAGATCTTGGTAAATCTCATTTCTGCACCCTAATATCTTTTACATATTAGCCCCGTATTACTGTACCGTAGCAGGCACCTTATAGCCTAATCTTCCCTTGGTGGCTATAACCTTATATTAGACGTAGAAGTCTGGTCTTTCCAAGAGTTCATCTTACCTTGGGACCATCACGCTTTATGGGCTCTGATGTCTTTGGCTTGGGGCTTGAGGAGGGGAAAAAAAAAAAAAAAAAAAAAAGTCCATTAAGGTGTTTTATCTTTCTAATTAAATCCCAGCTGAACAGGTTATGCATGATCAATATTAGTATTTAATCCTAAGACTACTTAAAGTATATCAATGCTAAAAGCCACTTGGTTATGAAATATGTGCTAGTCCACAATAAAATATCAATCAATGCTTATATCTTATGGCTGTGTCAAATGCAGCGGTAGATCATTTAAATATAATGCTGTAAGACTGCCTTCAAGCCTTGTTGAATTCTATTTTGATTTATTTAGCATACATTTTTATCAAAAGTGATGTATTATAGAGAATGCAAAGTCAGCTAATCCCTGGGGCAACTGGGGATTAAAGATGACATCACCACCAGCCAGGGCAGCCTGCCTAACCCAGAGCCACACCCCACTGGGTACCAATTCAGCAGAAAGTAAAAAAGACTTTGTACTTACGGGTTTCCAAAGGAAACTGGTCGATCACAGGAAATTACAGGCCCCGGGGGGCGTCCTTTTCGCTGCAAAATCAACCCAGGACAAAAATACATTCATGACAACATTAATAACATCATAAATAGACCCATATTCCCCTCAAATGCCATCACTGCCGAGATGTTTGCTACCTTTCTTGGGACAGGACTTCCCCTCTGGCTGGAATCATCCTCCATGTGTCGTGCACGCTTTGTGAATGGAAAGAGACTGAGACACGGCCCACAGCGCAAGCGCAATAACGGCTACCGAGTGTAGACAAGCGTTTCCCAACCCAGTTCTCGAACACCGGACAGTCCACGTTTTTGCTTTCTTTCAGCTCCCAGTGCACCTGTACCAGGTATTCAGTGTTCCTGATTGGCTGGGAGCAAAAACGTGGACAGTCCGGGGTTCTCTGAGGAGTGGGTTGGGAAAGATTATTCTAAGGCCTAGTTCATACTTGAATTTTCCGCAGGAGCTTTTGGTCCACGGATGGTCGTGCACACAAAATCGTCTGCTCATACTATACTTGACATGCAGATGGTCACAGCCGGTGCATACAGCAGTGATATTCCACCAGACCAGGAGAGGGCAGATGTTTCGCAACAAACAACAGTGTAGTGAACAGTTCTAAAGTTGTCAGTACGGTAAGCCTTGTTACCTTAACACCGCCCAAGCCTAGACTATTTTAAAATCCTTTTGACACAATTACCCAGAAGCCCCCCGGCTTGGTGAATTTTATCGCCAAGATATTAAAATTCCGCAATAGTGTTGCTTTTGAAAATCCCAGCACAATGTCTGGACCGTATGAAAAATTTGATATGCGGGTACCTCTGCACCTCCTACAACCATAATTCCTCTTCTGCTCTTTCTTGGCTGACGACTGCTCTGTGAAAGTCACTGCTGCCACCTACTGCAAACACCAGACATGAATGATCTCTGCCGGACATAAAAATCTGGGCTGAACGCTCATACCAGTGTTGACGAAATTCACATCACCCACCCTGTGCGTGGACTGAAAGCGCTCAGAGAAAACTGAAGTATGACTTGGCCGTCAGACTGAAGCAGCAGTTTAATTTCTCTCCATACCTTGACTGGAGGTTCAAACACCGGCCGAGAGGTTGTCTTCTCGCCATCAGAGAACAGCTGCTTGGCCTGTGTAGCATGCAGTTGAAAGTTCACCAGAGTGCTCCCCTAACTGATTTTCTTTGAAATCATACCGTAAGACACCTTCACACCTTCTTACCTGCTCCAGACAGTTTCGGCACACCTCTCTGATCAGCTGGTCTGCCTGTACCTCCTCCCCAACATTCTCTTTCACATTGCTGGCTGCTTTCTCAAAAAACTGCAGAAGAAACTGCCTTGTTTTAGGAAGCCAACTTTCACAAGAACAACAATCCTATTCTTGGGATGATCGATATTTAAAAACCTTTTCAGCAAAAATAAAGTGCAATTTTTCCACAAAATATTAGTCTGCTTTGTCATTTTTAGCCACTCCCAATAATTTCATTAAATTAGTGCTATCTTCTGGCTTTCTGAGACATCACATTTAATTCTAGGCCAGAGCTACTCAAATCATGGACCTCAAGCTCTGAGTATTGGTGATTTCTCAGTCTTCCTCTACCGGTGAGCCAAGTGTGTTGCCTCTGGCCAATCAGAATCAGTAATTATTAAACTAACTACCTGGGAAAACTGAAAACAAGGCCTGGATTTGGACTCGGAAGCCAGATTTGAAGAGTCCTATCCTTGGTGTTTCAGGAAACATTAGGCCAGTTTTTGGGAAATGTCTTCACTTAAAAGCCATGTAGTTGACAAGGCAGATTTCATTGATCTGTTTTGATGGAAAAAAAAACATTTCCAAGCATGACTTACTTACCTTCATGTACTTTCTGAAGACTGCTAAAATGTCTTCATTGAAGTTGGGCTGCAGTACAGTCCGTAAGAGGTCCATGGAAATGACAGGGTCTGTGTAACTACACAATTTGGTGGACAGCTTTAGTGATTACATTGGAGGGAAAATACATTGATAAATTTTCCACTGCAGAAACAGGTTGCAATTTTAGAAGTGTATCTGGTATTGTTCCCAAAGCAAATATAGTAAATGTAAGATTACAAAAGAGAGGGCTAAGAGCAGAGGGATCTGAGGGACAGGTAAGCCTTGGCAGAATCAGTCATTTGCATTAGTAGCACATGTGATTTAGAGAGTGGATGCAGTAATTTGCTTGGATATGCTGGAAACATGTTATGTCAGTGTGGGACTTTTAAAGGTATATCACAGGTATATTGTTTAAAGCTATACAATAGGACAGTGGTTCTCATTGTTTTTTGCACCACGACCCAATTTTTACCATGCCAGCTCAGTCATGACCCTAGGTCAAGTTTGGGTTTAAATTAACGCTATGAGCAAGCATGCAGTCCACTCTGCAATTCATGCCAATCAATGCCTATCGCACAAATCTGATTGGATGTGCCAGTGAATTCTAATTTAAGCATCTGTGGTTTGGCTTCTTGGATTGGTCGAGTGCTCACTAGTTTTGTGCTAAGCATTTGCAGACCCAAGACCCATTTATATAGGTTAATTCTAGGATTGGGGCTAGGAAATCTGATCGTGGATCAGCATAGGTGCTTTTAAAATGCTTACATTTCCAACTCTGCCTCGCAACACTTTCAGAACGTGCCGTGACCCAAATTTGGGTCACAACCCATGGGTTGAGAATCGCTGCCATAGGAAAAGTACTATAATTAAGTATTATTAGCAAGTGACGTGGTGCTTTAAAAATAGCTGAAGCCACAAAAAGCGTACTGTACAGTACACTTACACTGCAGGTAACAGAGAGGTGCAGAACACGTTATAAATGGATACACAGTCATCCAGTGTTGCTCCAGGATAACTACATGCATTTACTTACACTATTTGTTTAACATGTTGTGTTGAGCTGAGCAACCTTGGGAACTTTTAATACTTACGTCTGGTAAGCGATAGCTATCCAAAAAGTTACAGTTGATCATTTGGGATTTGTTGAATGACTATCTAACCCTTAAATAATAGCAACTAATGAGGCCCAACAGAAGATTCAAAGGTGGGATGCAAGCAGCCTACCTGACAGTCATCTGTGACCGTCGGCCTCTGCGCTGCACGTGCCTGTGTTTGATCATGATGTTCCAGGGACTCTGAAATTCCAAGAACAACCAGGAACACTAAGCAAACATTGGTGCCACTGCCTTCAGAGTAACTGTATCCAAAACATTAACATTTTATTTATTTGAAAGACACTTCTATCTGTGTAACTGAGAAGGCAAGGTCAGCCAGTCCATGGTGCATTTGGGATTAAGGGTTTTGCTGAAAAGCCCTTAACCCAGAGTGGCTCACATCTTCCTAAGAGGAAAACATATACTAGCTAACTGCAAATGAGGTCTCACAGAAAGCCTTGGAACATTAACTTCATTTTGTAAAAATGTTACCAATTTATAGGTTTCATAACAAACGTCCATGGACAAACATTGTTTAACATATCTTCACATACCTTCTACAGAGCCTTTTTCTTTTTAAGTGTCAATTTTCTTGATTGAGTTTTGTTCTTGCCATTTTGCTATTAATTAAGCAAGAGTCCCAAGACTTTATGTGAGCACTGTAGGTATATTCAGGATTTTAATCTTTTGCATCCAAAACAAAAATCAAACCCCCAGACCAAACAAGCCGGTCAAAACATTCCAACTTCTGCACTAAACCCAATTGCCTGTTCACAAAAATAGTCTGCTGATTAAAAGCCCTATTTAATGTAAACGAAAGCCCTAGCTTTCTCGTACAATAGGAACTCCCCACAACCCCAGAATACCCATATCCACTGCGTAGTATAACACATATTATTTCGCGTCCAGATATAATCATAAAATTTGTATTAATCAACAAACCAATAATAGTCGGGTAGCTAATTTACACTTTTTATCACAATGTTCATTTTGATCGGAAGCCTCACATGGTTTAATTGACTTACGTGCTGCTCTGCAACATCTTGTAGAAGCCAGTCTCTTCTCCCCTCACTTCGATGAGCACCCATTAAAGTATTTTAGTAATACTATTATTTTTGAATGCGAGCCGGTTAAAATAATTAAATAAGCTGATCTTTGTTGTTTATCGATCTGTATGTTTATATTAAACTATGTCCAGCAAGCATTTCCTGATTTGAAATTCCACAGTTTTATGTTAACCGCTAATCACGGACGGCAAAAATTATACAGTTTAAAATTTTTCAAAAGATGCCTATTTTGAGGAATATGGTGTGCGACTTTACCATGTTACAAACAACCAAAAAACAGTTAATAAACAACACAGGATGCCGATCCCCTCTTACGCAAAGTAGTATGAATCATCACTTCCGAGAACTGCCTGCTCATGGCGGCCGTCCTGCCTGCATCGCTTCCGCTATGGCGGCCATTTTTATAAGGGCAAAACTTTTAAACAAATAAAAACACTCATAACGCGAACAAAAACGCTTCGGTTTATTTAATTTCTGTAGTGTAATTGTTGGACCTCCGAAAAACTCAATTAAGTCACCCACTGCTCGAGCTACAAATAGGTTATGCACTTGGATTTTTTTTTTTATTTGTAAAAAAAGCATTTACTAACTATTTTCTGTTTTATTGTTACCAAGGCTGTGACCAGGAAGTTGTTTGTAGTTAAGTTTATTGGGACCATCTGCTCATCTTTTGACTAATTATCCAGGTTATGGTGTCCATTTCAGACAGCATAGGGCACAGGATTGGGTTATATGCCATGGGTGGATGCTAGTTTACCACAGGTCACACATACATGGTAATCATGCACCGCTACAGGCAATTTAGAGATGGTAATTAGCCTAACTGCATGACTGCAGATGGTGAGAGGAAACAAAGCCATACTACATTTGTAGAAAGTGTGCAAACTCCACACAGACAGTTCTACTCACAGCAATGTGGAATTGAAATAATTAGTCATAGATAGATAAGGAAACATTACCCCCTATACCAAGTCAACCACAGAATAGATGCAGAAACTATTATATTAAATTTCAATAGTTAGTAGAAACTGACTGCTATGAATTAGAAATTTATATAAAGCATATAAATGCAGCACCATAAAAAATCGGATATGTTACATTCTCTGTATGGAACAATATTAAGTCAAGCCAGAAGGAAGCAAATTCTAAAACATTTTGCAATTGAAATTAAAATCTTCGACAAAAAAAGTCAGAAGTAGAAATCTGTCAGTATATGTGAAATTGCTTGTCTATAGGAGGTGAATGGTTTACATGCAACCATGCACATGCTGCATAGTCAGATACTTTCTGAGCTCATTCTGCACAAAATCAAACCTCATCACTCTCAGAAAAAAGGGGTAAAAATTTGTACTTTTGTAGTCACTTGGGCTGTACCCTCAAGAGCCAAATGTACACTTAGATGTAGATGATTGTACCTTTTAAACTACAGAAATGGATTCTGAGGAACATTCCTGTACCATTTATTGTGCATTAATGCTGTTCCGTTTGTACCTTTGGGACTTTCCTCAGAATCCATTTCTGTATGTTAATGGGTACTGCCTCTGAGATAAGCAAAAGTACATTTTTAACCCCTTTTCTGAGTGTCTGCAATATATCCAACAATGAAGTGAAAGACGAATATATTTTCGAGACCAGATGTTTCTCCAGCTTCACGGATGAGACTTGTAATTGTCTCAGAGAGCGCATGCATTGTTCACGCGAAAGCAGCGGCGGTAAACTGTTTACATATACTAAACTATTCAGTGAAGGAACTATAAAAAAAAATTTCCAATGACTGAGTAAGAATGTTTTAGTGCAGCATGTTGATGATGTGAACGCAGGATCGAGGCTATCGTGTTCCTTGTCAGGGGACAATTGCACATGAAATGCCATGTACAGCATCGCACATCGTGCACATGTGCGAAGGCGACACGGCGCAGTGGGCCGCTGTCGCTGCACACCGTCACTTTGTGTTTGTCGCATTTTTATGCCGGGTGTGCGTGGCTTTTCGGTGGATCCTCTGGTCTCCTTCCAATGTCCAAAACATACAATTTAAGTGAATTAGAGTGCATAAACTATCCGTATGTGTACCTGAGTGTGAATCTTACTACGGTAGGTTGGTTCCTGCCTCGCGTTGTTTATATTTAATTAATGATTATTCAGTGTCACCAACTTTGGCCAGTTGACTGCGCAAGAGAAATTCAATTCGAGACAAGTTTGCACACTCATTTAAACGTATGCTACATTTTTATTAACTTGTAAATAGTCTGTAAGATTTCCAAACTACCCCAACGCTTTTGATGCAGCTAATTTTAAATTGAATAATATAAATTTGCCGTGATATTCCTTGCGTGAGTGTGAGTCTGAAAGCGTGGGTGTCACGCCAGATGCGTGAGAGTTGGTAGCCCTGGATTACTTGACGAAATCGTAAGGGTAATTGGTAGATAACCCGATTATTAGTACAATAGATAGCAAGAACCTTAAACATAATTTAGACATTACCTTTCTATCGTTTAGATTAAGGAATACTTCAATGGCACAAGCGCATGTAGGCTCCATAGCTCAGGGGTTAGAGCACTGGTCTTGTAAACCAGGGGTCGCGAGTTCAAATCTCGCTGGGGCCTTTGAACTTTTGCGTTCCACAATTTTCAAATCTGGGTCTTGTGTGCTTAGAATAGATTCAAAAGTTAAAACAATACTATAAAACCACGTTTTTAACACCACTGGTCTTTATTAATTCTTGCACAGGAATCCACATGTAACCAGTGTAGATTAAATTCTTCAAGTCAAGATAATTTTCTGAAAAATTGTCCAGTCACAAATGTAAAAGGAACATTTCTTACATAAATTCATTTTCAAAATATGACTTCCTCATTGAGAAAGTTTCTAATTCAAATCTGAAGTATTTTTCAATTTGATTCACGGCAAAATGACTTCAACATTTCAAATTGCTCTTAAAATGCTTAACTGACCGGCATGGTTTCCACTTACTTTGCTTTTTTATTTTCTACAGCAGACATCCAGTTCTACTCTTGAAACATGCATACTATGTGTGCTAATAATCAATCTATGTTCCAATCAATTATCCCGGTCAGGGTCACTGGCCTATTTTAGGCAGCAGGGAGCTCACACAGAATTCATACTCCCAATCCTGGAGGTGAAAGGCAAGAATCCTACCCACCTAAGAACAATTTTTTAATAATGCAGATGCTGAAATGTGATACAAGGTGGTCACAACACCTCCACAAAGAAGAAGAAACAGAGAACAAGTCATTAGGATTGTTTTAATGGTTGTTTTATGTCATGATGTTGCTGGGTTATTAACGTGGAAAAGCAGTTACCTTTTATTTTACAATGCACAACCAATCCTTCCTGTAGATAGTAGAAAAACTGAAACCAATCACATTTCCACTGTCTTATTCAGTATTATTTCAAAACACATCTATAACAGTACAACACAGTGCTGCCAACTAAAGATATATGTCTGTGTAGGGAGATTTGAAATCAGTAATTTGTGTGTACTGATGAGCATTAACAAAAAATTATCAAAATGCGTAATGTACTGTAGGATGCTATAAATGCCATTTACCACAAGTCAGCAGATCTGAAAACTGACACACGCAAACAAATTAAGGCAGTGTCTGGGAGAGCTAATTTAATTTACTTATTGTAAGCTAATTTTGTTAATGCACATAAGGGTCTATAGGTGACATATTTCACGTGGAGCAAATGTGGTCCAACATGTTTTTAATGGTGTAAAGCGAAATAACTGCACAACACTGATAATCAATTGTCGGAGACTGGGTAGAATGGATTAATATGCATATACATATTTCTTTTCACCAGCTCTGCTCATTGGTTGCACATAAAAAAGATATGGCAATTAGATTATCTACAATATAACACCTTAAGGGGGAGTGGACAGTGATAAATAATGGATTCTCAAACCTTAAACTTTATATATACACGTTATCACATTAAAAAAAGATGAAGACAATATATGATAAAAATTAACATGTACATAGACCCTAAAAACTAAATTTATATGAAGATAAATCTCATATATTTATATTTGTAAGTGAAAAATATCTGATCATGCAAAATAAATCCCAAAGAAAACATCCATATTTTCACCAGAACAAAAAAATTATAAAAATAAACTACAGGGGTATTTTTTGCTGGTTACACCTGTGTATTCTTGCATTCATAAACAATTATACTTTTACACATAGATTTTTTTTTCCCACGTAACACTTTGGTTTAAAACATTTTCTATTTCATAAATTGTATAACTCAAAATTTGCTTTTGTAAAATTAACACAAATGTGAAATTCTGGGGGAAAAAAAAGTGGAACAACAAATTTATCTTCTACACATTTTGGTAAAACTGTAGCAAAGAGGGGGAATTTATTCTGTACAGTATCTACAGGACTTTGCTGGTGACAGCGATATACACTGGGAGGACAGCTGTCTGGTACTTGTAGCTGCAGTGAATGATGCATGGTTGGGATGAGGCCCAGCTCAAACAGGGCACCACGGCACACATACATGAGGAATACAAGCTTATAATCAAAATGCCCACCGTGATGGCGTGTCATTCCAACAGCATTAACAAATGTAAGCCTTTCCCATTGCTTTTCCCCTCCTTGAAACTGATCCATTTGAATAATAAATGAATTCCAAGTATATTTGCAGACGACACACCCCCCCCCAACCAATCAATTATTCTACAATATACCAGGCAAGCCCTGAAACGACAGTTAATGATTCTAACATGTTGACCGTAGCAAGGTTGCCCATTACAAAATAAAAGCCGTCCAATGAAATGAGTAACACCAAATATTTAAAAATTTACATTCATAATGCTGCCCAGTGATAATCTCGTGCCTTTGTAAACATTTATACAAAATTAAAAGAAAAGTGTGTAGTACTCAAAAAAGAGAACAAAATTTGCATTTGGTTCTTATGCTATAATATGGGTCATTTACACTAATCAAAAGGATGCAAGCTAATCTTCTACTTCAAATAATTTACTGAAAATGGGGATACAATCCATTCTTAATTTAAGGCATATGAGCATTTAACTTTCCATACTTATTAAGAAACCAGCATTTTTAACCTGTTTCCAGACAAACTAGTTTGGGGGTAAGTATATGGTGTGAAAGCCCAAAGAGAATCCCTCACAGAGTACTATTCCAACCAAAGTTATGTAGAAACTGTAATTTGCGATTTTGCCAACCCAGGGTACTAGGAAGGCATTGTGAAAATGCCAGAGATGTGTGGCATTTTAAAGTGGTGAACTATACATGGGGCCACTCTTAGCTCAGTGTTTCATAATGAAAATCATCTCATTTAGCTGAATTTCAATGAATAACACCAACACAAAGCAAAGGGAAAGGCATTCAGTTTACATTATCTTGCTGTTGTGGGACTTAATGCTTAGTGTAATTTTAAACTGTAACTACAGACACATGAATGTATGGGGAAAAAATAAAAAGCCATCTATTTCAAAACATGTCAGCAATGCCAACGCCTTTGTCTTCTCCCTAATCCAACCCGATTTCTCGTAAACTGCAAAAGTCTGGGGCCATGTCACTGCAGGTCACAAGATTATACCGAACCCTTGAAGAGGCAGTAACATGTCTTTTGCCTTTTGTACTCTACCATAAAGAAGGGAACTTGAGGGGGTTTTAAAATAAAAAGGAAAACATAGCTGCCTAAAACACGAACCCCCACCATTTCCAATGGCACTTCCTCTGTACGCTCTGGTCCTGAAGAGCGCGAATGTGTTTGATCCTCATCGGGGAGGATTTTACACCTGTCAGCTGAAGATGGGCCAGAAATGTAGACATAAAGATCAGTTACACATCAGTTCTCTCTCAGTATGGGAATTTTTCATTTGACAGAGAACAACCAGGTGAGTAATCCACAAGAAATACCTAATTATGAGAATCAGGGCTGGACAACCCAGGTCTGTAGAGAGCTGTGGGATAATGCAGGCTTCTTTTAAATTGGTAACCGTCTTACACCACCAAACCCCCCGCCCCCCCCCAAACTCGATTTACTCTTAAGATCTAGGATTAAGCCAAAAAAACCAGCACACCCCCAACCCCTGAAGGACCAGGGATTCTCTCCCTCTTGGGTAATATCTGGATTATTGCTATACAGGACCAGAGTTGGGGGCCCCTGCTGGGGAAAGAAAGCTTAAAAATGGGACAAAGGCAAAGGAGAAGCTGAACAAGATTGCCAACTCACCCTAACTGGATTCTCTCCCAGCAACCAGGTTTAACTTCCAATTTTTTTTGTTTAATCTGACCAGAGAGCACTGCCAGATATCATAGCACTAGTTTAAAAGGCCGATAAACAACTGACAGAATTACCAGATTAATAACGACAATGATAAAAAAATAGCTACTAATACTACTATTACTACAATTATAAAAACAACGACAACGACAACAATAACAAGAACGACAACTTAGTTAAACTAATATTAAATAATAGTCCAGGCAAAGAGAGTAAACAGATGCAGGCACCTTGCAATGCCATCCTGTCTGGGTTCAGACCTCAGAACCACCCGACAGCTTCCCTAGCTAGCCTAAGCTCAGAGCACTCCCTCTGTGTGGCCTAGACGCTCCCAGTGTCCGGGGTGCTTTTCTCCGTTTGGCTGGAACTGTCCTGAATTCCTGGGGAGTCCAGGCTCCCCACCGGTCTCATTTTGGAATCTCTGTCGCCCGTGCCAGAGCCAGTCGAGGGCCCCGGGGAGGCCAGGGAGCGGCCGGAGACGCGGTAGGCGGCTTGCAGCTCCTGGATGCGCTCTGGGGTGGGCTCCCACTTGGCGAAGCCGGCGGTGTTCTGGAGGAAGATGATCGCCGTACTGTGGACTGCCTTGTAGTACAGCTCCTCTCTGGGAAAGATAAGGCAGAGTTTCCATGGAGTTGGGCATTTGATACTTTCTAAAGACATCTTGCTTAAAACTTATTTTAAAATTACATTAGGTTCTATTTATTTTTGTAAATTCATGGTTACCTTTCTTGTGTGTTTCTGTATAGGTGTATTTATCAGATATGTGTATTTTTTTGTTTTAAATGTAATTTAGTAACACTAAGGTCATGTTTTTGGTAATTTATAAACACATTCATAATAATACATTCATAAAGAATTAGATATGGCTATACAGTGGTACCGAGGTTCTCGAACTTAATCCGTTACGGACTCCGGATCGAATCCTAAAAAGTCTGAGTTCTGATCAAATTTTTCCCATAAGAAATAATGTAAAACCAATTAATTGGTTCCCAGCTCTCCAAAATTACACCTAAATATGTTTCTTTTTTTTCGCATTTAAACAAAATGAACAGGATAAAACAAGAGCATTTTTTTTCTTAATGGCTTCTAAAACGATAAAGATCTTACCCCTGTCCTGCCCCGATCGTCCACCACACCCCTTCGTTAACCTCGTGTGTGACCCCCGTGTGATCAGCTGTTTCTGCTTTTTATTAGTTCTCTGTATTAAGTCCACATTTCAGTTTGTTTCCCCAGTCCGGTCAATGCGTTCGACTTGCTTACAGTGCTGGCTTAAAGCAACACATTCTCATCCTGACGCAATGCATTACTATTAGATGCATTGCAACTTCTCACTGGGCTGCACAAACTGGAACCACCTCCGTGACGACACACTTTTGCCCTTATTGGCTGAATTGTTTAGTTACACGCATGACGTTTGTATCCCAGGCAGTTCCGATGCGTAATCTCCTATTTCTCCGGAATATCACGTAAAGCAGTGAGAACTGGTTTTCAGTTAATTTAACTAGTAAAAGAAAGTTTAAAGAAATGACAAAGGCTCTAATAGTACACGTAAGTTAGTGATTAATTTATTGTTAGTTACTGTAATGTTGCGCTGCTTTATTT
>JABFEB020000124.1:10567955-10578140 GCA_019775895.2 Stomatorhinus ivindoensis | reverse complement strand
GCATTATAAAAGTATGTATAGGGCATTATAGCAGAGAGCTTCAATAAGGCACTCAATGCATAATAAACTATAATGTGTTATATTTATAGCCATGTTTATACTGCTTTATGAATGCATTCTAATATGCTATGAATGCGTTTATAAATTACTGTAGTTATTTTCATCATGGTAAATCAGGGGGTTACCTCTTGCAGATGTGCTGTGAGCCGCTACGGTACTCGTGCTCGAAAGCCTGCACAGTAAACTGGTGCCGGCGGAAGCGGCTGGCCTCCATGCGCGTCAGAGCGGAGGTGGGGGGGTCGCGCCACTCTGGGATGAAGACGATGAAGGACAGGGGCTCACTTGAGTGCTCCAGGAGGTCCTGCACCACGGGGGGTAAATCAACAGGTAAGTCAGTGTATTTGGCATGAGGACTGTGATGGCAGCAACTAGAATGGGTTTAAACATTCCGATTTTAGCCACCTGTTTGGGCTGCACCCTGGAAATAGCTAACTTAACAGTACTAACCGTCTAGATCTAGTCACTAACTTAGCATGGTTGCCATCTTTGCATTTGTGTGTCGTCACAATAGACAGACTAGATGCTTTTGATAAGCAGGGTGACAGATTGACAATCTTGGCAGGGCAGAGGTAGAGTCCATGCAGGCTGCACAGAGGGAGAAACCAGACACACCTCAAAGTGGTTTACCATGGCATCCATCAGCTCCTCACAGAAAGGTGGATTGGCCTCGAAGGAGCCACTGACCGGTGAGAATTTCAGAAAGGGCCTGAGGAGGCAGGAACAAAGGAGATTGTCCATGACTCACAGATATATACTAGTCCTGCTTCATACAGAAACGGAGGGCTAGGTTAGAACATTCGGTAACACTTTACACTGTAGCTCCATAATGCCTTTAATGCATTCATAGATCATTCATAATCAGTATGCAAGAATATCTTACTATACTAACGCAACAGCTTTAATAAACATTAATAAACATCATATGAAACATTATAATCATAATGTTTTTTATTAATGTATATTATAGTATTTAAGGTATGTTAGGATGTTAACGTATACTTGCATGCGACTTATGAATGTTCTATGGACGCATAATGAATGTGTTATGAAAGTGCAGTTAATGTAATGAGCTACCAAACATTCTCCAAAATACTGCTATGGAAAACAAAGAGTGGTGTGTGTGCACGCGCATGTCTTCTCCCCATTAAACATTTCATTTGAGAATGAAAAATATTGAACAAGGACTATTTCCTAACTTACACTGTAAATGAGGCTTAAAGTTATGGCTTTCCAGGTTTTAGTATCAAGCCAACAGTCAAGTGCGATATACAAACCTATACCAAACCAGTCTGTTTAAGCCATGGGGAAACCACCATGAAAACGGTGAAACAGAGGAAAACTTTAAACCAATTATTAAACGTATACTAGATAATGCTGAAAAGGAAAAATCATTAAAATTGCAAAGCTAGCTAAGGTTTTTTTTCCCACTAAGAGTTAAAATGTTTTAGCAAAACTTTAGCCCCCCTGTGCTATAATGTCCACACAGAATTAAGGTATGAAAAAGCCTGATCTTAATCTAGCTTACTAGTAGTGATGCAGTCAAGACCACCTAAACCGAGTGTATAAAGACAGGGACCAGACCAAGACAGGGCTAAATTAAGTCAAGATCAAAAACGGACTACATAATGTAACACAGTATATATGTGGAGCATAGGCACCATCTTGGGGCTAGGCAGAATGGCCTAAAATTTGTATCACAGTATCATTTGAACAATGGATGTTTTTGCTTAAAATTAATATAAATTCTTGTTTTTCAAATAAGATTACTGGAGGCATTTGAACTTTGAAGTAGTATGTTTTACACCCAAACGGTACTGTGTTATTTTTGAGCGTTTCTATCCTTTTGATTTTAGGCTTATTACACAGTATGTACATGAGTTAGCCACACATGCTTTATGGTTTTGTCGTCAGGACATTCTGTGCTTCTCAGATGAATCATAATTTGATGTGTAAATGCTGACAGTCTTGTGGTCATCTTTCTTATGAGGAAAGACTTGAAATTTCTCAATTTTTAGTCTTATTCAATCTAAAAAATTACAGGAACTACAAATACATCTTACAATTACTATTTCACAATATCTTATACAGTATATTTTGAAATTAGAGTCTATGTGATGGGGGAATGCACGCGTTTCATTGGGGACCTTCCTGCGGCTTAGTGTTATGAAGAAATACACTGTTAGTGCCAGGTAGAAATGAATATCTGATTTTGCATCCATTTGGTAACTTGCTGAAATTGTCCGATAGACAGCAATGCATGGTCTTATATATTATTGTATATATTTTTTACTACTTTATAACATCTGAAAGAAATTGAAACAGAAAAACATTTTCTGTGCTTGAACACAGACATAACATACCAGTTTCAAACTCTAATGCTGGATGTATATCGCTATAGTTTTTCCTCCTATATACGCTACGATTGGTAAAGTGAAATTCGAGATGAAACTCGAGTTGGCATTTTAGCTCCAAACAAACCAACACTGCGGTACATCATTGCGTTTACACGTAGGAGGTGTTTCAATTACGATGGGTGTGCTCTATTTCAACCGTTTTTGTCGGAGTGTGACATCAAACATACATGTGCAAATTTTTGTGAATAAATATTGCATCTTCCTAATAGGTGGAATGTTGCATTTCGAAGAACTCCAGCCCATTTTGAGTGTTTTTCTATTTATATATTTATAGGTATATAACAAATACATTATAAAATAAATATTTTGGTAACACTTTCTATGAAGCTGATATTCATGAACCCTAATAACTATTCTTATATTTCATTGTAACATTCATGAAGTATTGTAGACATAGCTATACATATTTATAAAAAGGCACATTATAGCCATATTTCTCATGCATTATGAATGCTCTATGAAGGTCTTATCTATGAAGGTCGTACCTTCATAACGCATAATAATGTTCAGTATAACAATTAAGGATGCTTTGTGCTGCATTAAGAAGGTATTTAAAGTGCATTGTAGATGAGAACTTCATAGAGCTCATTCATTCATAATGCGTAACACAACTATAATGTTATGTCTTTTATGAAGTTATAGCCAAGTTTATAATATGTCATGAATGTATAATGCAAGATCCAAAATGCTAAATGTATAATTAGGTACGTATAATGCAATATAATGACTAAATGAATAAAGTGTTACCAATATTTTTCCCCAGAGAGGTAGTGCGTGGATCGGACATGCGCTTTGTTTTCCACCTAAGGTGAAAATCATCGATGTTTTATGGATTATTAGGGTGGTTTGTGGAAAAAAATGTAAATGTATGCCTCATTGGATAACTGGATTGAGTAATTTCTCTTGACTGCAAAAATATGATTCCTGTCTGTGCGTTATACCTATCCAAAGTTACGAGTCTAAGGTTAACCGGTGCGAAAATCAATGCATTTTATGCTTGTCGGGTTCTCAGTATTAACAAACATGGATATTAAGCTGTTGTGATGAATACTGAGACGTTTTAATAAGTGGTCTTGAAATAAAACCTCAAGTCCTGTATGTCCGAGACTGTGACAATAAGACCAAGACCTAAAAAAGTGGTTTTGAGACCAGTCTCAATGAGTCTCGAGTACTACAACACTACTTACTAGTAATGCAAGATTTGTATGTGCATAACATGTATGTGCACCATCCACCTATTATTTGGAAGAGAGTAGTACACTTCAGTTTTATTTTATTTGGAGTTTTGTACAAATAAAAATTAATTAAAAGGTGAATGTCATGTAGCTGGTGAATTTAAACACTGGAAAATAAACTTATTATTTAAATCGGTTGCACTTGCTCTTGTTTAGAAAAGTAAAATATGACAGATGGGTGTACAGGAACTCATTTTCAGTTAATTGTTAGCTTTGAGTACTTTATTTTGAGAGTTATTAAAGTGAGAAGATCCAGTAGCTTAGTCTACTTTGAGGGAATAGTAAAGTTTAACATTATCTTTAATTATGAAAAAAAAAATTAACAAAAAAGAAGAAAAGTTGTTTTTTGTTTGTATATGCTGTCAATATTAGTTCTAAGAAAGAAATTCGGAATCTGCAAAAATCAGTATCGACCAAGAAAATTGCACCCGGTGCATCTTTACCCAAATGGGTATAAAGCACAGCTACACAGTAATAGGGACTAAAATGAAAACAATACCATACTTTAAAAAAGCAGCTAGTGTCATAGAGCACGGTTAGCAACAGCGAGCAATGGCGCCAAACCTCACCCTCGAGAGCCAAAGAAGCCATCAATGTCCGGGAAAGCTGAGCAGAACTGCTTGAAGTAACAGTTGAGTGGCGATGCAAAACACTCAAAGCTGACCCCGAACTGTTTGTTCAGAGCTTCGAACACCGGTACGGGCAGGGCCCCCTGCAAGCCTGTCCCCTCGTGCACGCCGGAGCCAAACATCACCTGTAGAGGAAGCGCAGTCCACGTCGGCAAGGGGCATTCTTCAGAGTTAGCATTAGGTAAATTGCACCACTGCTAAAATGCACTTCCAATTACCTGGTATCTCTTGATAAGGCACCACACTCGTGAGAGGAACTTCTCAAACCTTTGATCATCAATGCAACTGTACCGGTATAGAAGCTCCTAAAGACAAGAACCAAAAGAAAACAGAATTTAAGCCATGAAGAGCCCATAGTTGTTGGGTTAGGACATTCTGGAAGGTCATCAGTTCAAATCCCATGACCAGCAGATTAACCGCATTGCTGTCGACCATTCAGCATGACCCTTAGCCCTCAAAAACAGCTCCACTGGTGCGAGACAAAACTGGCTAATCTTGTGACATTTGGCGTGCTAAATATCTAGGTGTTGTCACTGACTATGTCCTGTATGTGTGAAAAGTATCAGTGCTACAGCCAATGAGCGTGCAAGACATGGGGTGAGGCAAAACCCAAAGGTAGGAGTTTCAAAAGGTATTAAAAAGACACACACAGACACACACACACAAAATAAGCAGATTACATGAAAGCTGTAATATTTAATACAACAGTTGGTTTATTATTAAACACACCAACATTGCACTAAACGGCCCTCATTTACCAGATTCCCTAGTTTTTTGCTCCTCACCAGTTTAGTGAAGTAGTTCCGGTTGACCTTGACCATCTCGCCTTTGAAACGCAGACAGGCAACGTCATTTTCAAAGTGCAGCTCGACACGAGGTTGCGGGGGCGAGGGCAGGGCAAGTCGGACGGGATAGCAGTACACAAGTCTGTCCTGCACCTCCTGGGCTTCCACTCCATCTTCTGGTCCAGAAACACGGAGAGGATCAGAGAGCAGGGTCAGTTCTATTTGAATATGGGGCCTTTTATAACACTATTACTCCAAGGGACCTAACAAGAATGTGTGACAGTTGATTGACTATTTAGTGTACAATAGTGTCCCTGGGGAAAGTGGGGTTAAGGCCCTTGCTGAAATACCCAACAGTGGAATCACACTGCCAATCTTGGGATCTGAACCAGCAACCCTTTAACCACAGACACACAATCCTAACCCATAGTAAGTTTTGTTCCCCCTTTTGGACTGGAGCAGCAGGCAGCATAAGGATTTATGAAATAAATCCAAATGTTTTACATTTCCCAGAAGCTCTTGGAAACAGAAGAATACCTTACTCAGCTGCTGGTATGTTACTTGTCATCGTACAAAAACAGTGCTACAGTTTCTTTGCCACCCTGTAACTTGAGCATTTCAGTGATTAAGGAACCACAAGGGTAACTAAACAGGTCGCAGGTTAATGTTTGGAGGGTCACTGGATTTTTACCCTTCAAAAAGTACTTAAGTTTAAATAAATCATTTGTATTCCCTGGGAACATTTATCCAATGGCCAGCTGTACTGAATCTGGAGCCTAAACCAGACCACACAGGGTTCCTGTCCATCACAGTGCACATGGTGTTAACCTTTTGATACAAAATATGCACATACAAATATTTGTTTGTTTATATACCTTTAGCTAATCCATGCATTTGTATACATTATTTACAATGTATGAAGGGAGGAGACTTATTGTGACGGAGGGTGAAGTGAGAGGTGATGGGAAGTAGTATTTTTATTTATTTATTTATTTTTTACTAAAGAGTTGGACAAAAACAGAGTTTAGCAGTGTGTTGATTGCTAGTTAATATTGGTAGCAGAGGATGGTTAGTCATAAGATTCCGCCAATCTTTGGTGAGGACAAGCCATATGAGAGCTGGAAGAATGAAGTTATGGTCTGGACAAAGGTAACAGAACTTGACAAAGAAAAACAAGCACTCGCAGTCGCTTTGGCGCTATCAGGGAGTACAAGGGAAGCAGCGATGTAAGTGCTAGTAGATTATTTAAACAAGGAAAATGGCATGACAACACTGCTTAAAGCACTTGATGGCATATTTCTAAAACAGGAAAAGGATCGAACGTATGAAGCCTACTCAAACTTGTGAGAGATAGTAATGTCTCCATGATTGACTATGTAATTTAATTTGAACAGAGATATTCATCGATGCGCAAGTACAACAAGGAACTTCCTGACGCTGTGTTAGCCTTCAGACTGCTAGGAACCGCTTGCTTGGAAGTGAAAGATCGTCAGTTAGCGCTAACAGCGTGTACAGAATTAACTTTTGCCTATATGAAATCCACACTAAAGAAGATTTTTGGAAGGAAGCAGGCTTACAGCCATAAGAATTAGTCAAGGAACTGTGTATGGGACAGAGCACAGGCGACAGAGAAACAATCAGTGGTCCAAAAATGATCAACAAAAGACACCACCGCCAGGTACCAACTCTCTGGAGAGGTACGGGCGTAGATCGAAATGTGCAGTTTGCCAAAGAACTTGGCACTGGCTAAAGACTGACCGCATAAGGGTGATCAAATAAAGCTGAGAGGATTGCAAAAAGGATGGCACTGAAGAGTGCAACATTACTCTCTTTGCTAAAGAGTCACCTACTGAGGCAGAAATCTTTATGACTGAATGCTTTGGTTCCACAATAATAGATACAGCATGAATGCACACTGTATGTGGAGGGGAATGGGTAGATAGCAACATGAAACTCAGCCGAGGTGAGCTTACCACTCTGAAGGAGACAGAACAATACAGTCATAGGCCATCTAGGTTTGATGATGGAAAAGTGATCCACTCCATAAAAAGGTTAATTCCTGCAAAAATTGGACAAACCAAGTGCAACACTGAGACTGAAGTTGTCCCAGGAAAAATCCCACTGCTTTCGAGTAAAGCATCCATGAACAGAGCAGGAACTGTGCTAGATATGAAAAATGATAGAGCTGTGATGTTCAACTAGCCAGTAAAAAGGATTCACCTACATGTAAGCGAAGAGACTCTGTGGAACCTCTGTCAATGGTCAGTCAAAGGCAGTAGACATTTCACTCGATGGGAAAGCCTGCATTCTTACAGGGAACTAAATGGTCACGTGACATTTCTATAAGACCCTCACCTGAGGCTAACTGTTAAGGAACACTGGAAGCTTAAAAGGGGTGCGTAACGTCTGGCAGATGCCTTACTGTACTGGTACAACAGAGGGAGAGGAATAATGCTGCAAGCAGGAAGAAAAATGTCCAAAGTTGATCCAGCCGTTTTCTATTGGACAGATCAAGACTGTGCGGTCACTGGGGTACTTGCCTGTCATGTAGATGACTTCATAAGGGGAGGTACACTAAATTCCTCCAAAACGGTAAAATCTCACCTCCGGTCTGCTTTTCAAGTTGGACGTGAGGGAGAATAGACTTTGTTACTATGGGCAAAATTGTTCAAAGGCACCAAGGGAACTACATTCAACACATGCAGGCAATACATGTGGATCCTTCAAGAGCTGTCGAACAAGACTTCTCCCTCAATGAGGAGGAAATGAATCAGCTTAGGTCAAAGAATGGTCAGATTCTCTGTGTAGCGAGACAAAGCTGACCAGATGTCTTGTTTGATGTTAGCAACCTGGCATCCAAACTAAAAGATGCAACTGTGCAGGTAATCCATAAGACGAACAGAATAGTGTGCAGGCTTAAGGCCAAGAAAGTAGCGCTAAACTTTCAACACGGGCAGAGACACCGCTCAAGATCGTCACGTTCAGTGATGCCTCATTTGGAAAGCTTTCAGATGGAGGCACTCAAGGAGGACACTTGATTGTTCTGATGGGTGAGAATAGAAACTTCTCACCACTTTCTTGGCAGTCAAAGAGAGTAAATAGAGTGGTGCAAAGCACCCAGGCTGGAGTGACATTGGCGATGTCAGATGGAATTGATAATGCTATTTCTTGCTACGTCGTTTTCTGAACTGTCCAAAGGAGATGCGCCACCTGTGTGTGTGACAGACAGTCATTCTCTTGCTAATGCACTGAGGTCCACAAAGTCTGTCACAGAGAAAAGACTATGTCCGGAGAAAAGCACAGGAGGCTGGGTGTGTGTTGGGGTGTAGCACAAAAGAACATGCCAAAGGGGGAGCATCGGAAAATAAAGTGTTACTGTTTACACTGTTTTTAGGTGATGTTCATTCTTAATGTGTAATAGAATGAGATAATCCATGCATTTGTATTAATTACTTACAACGTATGAAGGGAGACTTATTGTGACAGAGGGTGAAGTGGAGTGTGGGGTGATGGGAAGTAGTTTGTTTTTTTTAATTAGAGTAGTTGGACGAAAACGGAGTTTAGCAGTGTGTTAACTGCTAGTTAATACATGGCACACTCACACTGGGAAGACGGCAGAATTTCCTGAGTAAAACCCAGAAAATGATGCGAAAACCAGCAAACTCCATGCATAGTCCACACAATAGTCCAAAGCATCAGTTACTCAACTAAAAAAATGCTAATACTTCATACCACATCAACATTTGGCTCACCAACAGAATTTACTCTGAGAGCAAAACTGAAGCATAAATGGCTGTGTGACTCACCGGTGATGTTGAAGTCTTTTAATAGGGCCTGATGTGACTGCCGAATGCGGCGTACATACTCTGTCGAGATGTGATAGATCTTTGTACAGATGCCTTCTATCGAATCCTTGGCAACAGCAGCCACATGAGGGCCACACTGTTTGCGCAAGTGCTCTAGACGGTCCTGTAAGGCAGAACAGCACACGAGTAGCACGATTAGTACCACTGAATCTGCTCAATTCGATATTCGGATCAGTATCAATGCAGATCCAGACCTATTTGACAGATTGGGTGTTGAACATACATGATCGATCCATGTCCGATACTTATTTAATTTATGGCAGTCTGTAGATCATGTTAAATGTATTTGTACAATCAATTGCACAATGCCTCTTTCCAATTTGCTTTTTGCGGCATTCAAGCTGAACGCTAATGCTGCCATTCAGTGTGCAGTGTTTTGCTGTTACGTCACACGCATACCCTTTTTATGCACTCACTGCAGCTTGTGATACACGAGGGGCTGCTATTAAAACAAAATGATGCTGGGGGAAAAATTGTGGGGCATCTCAAGCATTCGCCACTTACATATATTCTCATGGATGATATTCAATTTGAACTGCAAAATGCCTCAAAAACACTTAAAACAAGATGAACAGTACACTACGTATGTTACTAGTAGTCTAAATTAGTAATTTTAATCTCTATTTACTATAGATATTAATGCATAAAGTATAAATATATAATATTTTAATACAGTAAATATAAAGCAGAGCTCTTATATCGGAATCTGTATTGGTATTGGCAGGTGTGTATCGAAATCGGATTGGACTGGGAAAAAAAATGTGGATCGGCCCATCCCAAGAATCAACAACTGTATTTACAAAAACAGTGGCACCATAATGAATGTCCTTACAAGCAACCTGGTGCAGGTTCTGCAACGCTTAAAACAGCAGATAGAGCCCCCCCAATATCACATTGTGACGTAATCATGATTATATGGCGTATGCACAATAATCAACATGGCTTCAGATAACGGGTGAAACATTGGTCCAGACAATGGTTTTTCATTACTTTATGGACATTTGCTTACACCCACTATTTGGTAGGCAGAAATGATAACGAGATGAGTATTGTGCCACCCAAAAGTAAGTATTAATTTGGTGTATGTTTGTTAAATTCAGCTAGTGGAACACTCCATACGGTTCTGTTTTGGTATCATGAAAGCGATAAACACTGAAGTGGCGATGAAGTAAGGGACAGCTCAGCAACCACAACAT
>JABFEB020000124.1:10538436-10553973 GCA_019775895.2 Stomatorhinus ivindoensis | reverse complement strand
TTAACATCTCCACCTCCCTCTCCTGTTGACATCTCCACCTCCCTCTCCTGTTAACATCTCCACCTCCCTCTCCTGTTGACATCTCCATCTCCCTCTCCTATTCCATGTCTCTTTTTCCCCCCACCTTCTGGGCTTACTGCAGTGAAATCCGAGATCCAGAAGTTTGTGAAGGAAGAACTGGGGAACATCACCATTCCGGATCTGCATGGCAAGGATGGTGTCTTCCAGTACAAAATTCAAGAGTGAGTCTCCAATCATTGGCTATAGATCATCAAACTCCTCCAGCATCTCTGTCTCTGTCCAGCAGCAGAAGATTGCATTGGTGAGTTATGTCCCATAATTCCCTCACAGTGTGAAGATCAATGAACTGAAATTCACCTTCGTAGACCTACGGTTCCAGCCAGATGTTGGTCTGGTCTTTGAAGTCCACAATTCTTCCATTTCTCTGAGCTTCCAGCGACAGATCCAGTACTGGTTATTGTGAGTCTAATCATGACATCTCACTTTGGATTAGTGCGCTAATTTTATTTTAAACAATATCGGGGGACTGTGGTGTATGTAATAAAAACAAAGACTAAGAACCAAGATTATGGTCTTACACCACTAATGGAGAATCAGGAACAAAATCACTGAGTCATTATCTAAAATATCAATATGCTATGTCTCTAAGACATGACGAGGGGGTCATCAATGCCTCAGCAGAAGACGTGAACATCCACACGGCCCTGCACTTGAACAAGGACGTGTATGGTCGCCTCAAGATCTCCAACATCTCCTGTGATGCCAGCGTCGGAAAAATGCGAGCCAAATTTAGTGGCACCCTAGGGTAAACAAACATCCTCTCATGTTACTTATATCGCTATAAATCCGACCACTGGAAATTTCCAGATCAGGCTTAAAGATACCAGACATAGAAGGCCTAACTTTACTGAAGGACTAGATTTATTAATGCCAAGCATGTTACATGTACCAGGATCATCTTTCAAAGTCATTCCAAACATAAACAAAGAAAAAGGTAATAATATTCATAGCAGTGAAAATCAGTGTGTGCTAATATGTTTACAGTACAGTAGGAGGTTCAGTAGGTTGCACTGTTGACTCTTAACTCCAGAGCTGAAGTTAATGTTCCAGCCTGGTCAAGTATCCACTTTTATTGAATGGGTTTGCTCCAAGTATCCTCTGTAGACATGGAGTCAGGCTACTTGCCATTGCTAAATGGCCCATAATGTGTGTATGTAGCCATGTGACGGATTGCTGTCCTGTTCAAGCTGTGCCTCAGACTTGGGTCCTTTGCTACCAGATGTGGAAATTTCAGGTCCAGAAAGTAAAAATCCGAACCAAGATTTTGTTTCTGCCAACCTGTTGCATATAAAGAGTCATAGTCACAGAGTACTCAATTGATTGGTTGAAACAAAATCTTGGTCTGGATTTCTATTTTCTGAATTTGAAGTGTCTACCTCTGCTACTAGAGACAGGCTGCAGGCCCCCTTTGACCTGATAGGAGTTGGATTGACAGTGAGAAGAAAATTTACCATATTAGTTACCAAGTTACCATGAGCTCTATTTTTTCTTCATAAAACACTTTCTGCATAGAAAACAGATCCCAACTTTTTATCTTCTATCTGACTTCTGGGTATTGTGTCTTTTCCTTTGTTTGCTTAGGAGGGTATATGACTTTTTGGGTACCTTTCTGACAACAGCCATGCGCCTCATTTTAAACCAGCAGGTAAGGCCAGTACTAACTGTGTATGACACTTACATTCACCTTTCCTTACTTGATTTACTATGGTAACATTGGTATTATTGTTAATAATATATAATCAACAAATATAGCATTATTAATGAAAAGAGTACAGTTCTTGGTTCTGAAGACTTCTGTATCTCAGATCTGTCCAACTCTGAATCATGCTGGTTTAGAATTGATGAACTCCTTGTTGGATACAGTTCCAGGTAAGAGTTCAAAAAAGTCCAGTTTCAATGACATCATTCCAGCAGAAAAAAAGTTGATGCAACATCCAAAACAATTCCCTAGAGCACTTAAGATTACATTTTAATGTCGCTGGGAAAGTTTTTACAGTACAGCTCATACTCTTGTCAACACTTTGCACTTAAACATAACATAAAAAGGCATTGTTTGGCCTGATTTTGCTATTGAGACCTTTCAGAGGATTTGTATCTGCTCGATGTAATTTAATCCCTGTTGTTTTTCAGTTCGGACAACTGTAGACAAGTATGTAGGGGTTGACTACTCCCTTCTGAGTGATCCGCATGTGACAGCCAATAACCTTGACATGGATTTCAGGGTGTGTTACGTACATATTGATTTATTTATTAGTGGCCTTTATACAAAGTGACGTTCTTTTGAAAAATCGTGGGCAGCCAGTCCATGGAGCAATTGGGGTTAATGGCCTTCCTCAAGGGCCTAGGAGTGAAATCATTCTGTCATTCTGTCTCGGATTTTAACCAGTGACCTTCTAATGATGGGTTCTGAGACCTAACCCACAGAGCATCATGCCACCATGTGGCAGATCATAAATGTATTGCAGAATATCATATGTACAGCATATATGCAGTCAGCAAAGAGAGAGAGATGATCTTCTGAAAGAACTCTCCCAACCTCCTGTGCAGGGAATGTTCTTTGAGCTCCACAATGTGAGCGACACACTGGTGAACTACGCTGTCTACCCAGTGGTCAGGGAGTATGACCGCATGGTCTACCTGGCCCTCTCAGAGTACTTCTTTGACAGTGGGATGTACGCCTACTTCAAAGCTGGAGTTTTCAAGATGGTCATCGCCAATGAGAAGGTGGGTATTTACCAGCCCACATGGTTCCTTTGTAGTCATCTTCATCTGCCCAAATATACATTTGCAGTGTAAGCTAAAAACAAGTATATTGTCCCTTAGTTACAGATTATTTTCAGCTGAATGAAACAATTATTTTAGACAATGTTCTGCAATCAAAAACATTGCTATTTTGAAAATTCTAAATAGAATGTATTTAATCCTGGAGGAACACAATATAGCATAATGTGAAATAGTACTGTCCATTCTAAGGCCACATATACTTTATTTGTACCAACCTCATCTTAAATGCAATGGTTTAGGATATTAAATGTTATTTTTTCCTGTTTCATTCTACGTAATTTGTATGTAATTGTTCAAAATTATAGCTTAATTGTCAGAAATGTCTTCTGTTTATTTGTTTTTGTTATTTTTAGGTGTTTCTGTCTAATTGGTCATTATTTTCATTAAATGCAAAGTCATTTATTTGTATGCTGGTTTTTTAAATAAATGTTTGTTGCCATTTACAGTCCAAGCTGTTTCAATAATTGTCCTAATAAGACAAAATTATTTATGATTTCAGATGCCAAAGGACCTGGAGATGTTACTGAGGACAACCTATTTCGGCACGATATTGATGCTGGTGAGCCCACACCGCGAATTTGAGGATAGCTGCTTTGAGCATCTATAGCAGTGTCTCTCAATCTGGGCTTCAGGAACCCACAGACAGTCCACATTTTTGCAAAAATATGGACAGTCTGGCAGGGAGCTTGGAGGGAGCAAAAACGTGGACCGACTCTGGGTCCCTGAGGACCGGGTTGGGAAACACTGACCTATAGGAAAGTCTGTGTGGAGATTTCCCTTTGGCCGTCTAGGATAAATATACTGATGTGTCTCTCTTCTGTCTTCTTCAAACATCTCTTATTAATGTATCTCTTTAAAAGAACCCTGCTCTGGTAGATGCCCCCATCTCCTTGCACCTAGAGGTGACCAGTGCTCCACACTGCATCATCAGGACATCGGGGGCCAGTGTGGCCGTCACCTCTGTGGTCAGTGTGATGGTGCTACCTCCCGGGCAGCTTCCCGTGCAGCTCAGCAGCATGACCATGGTGAGATCTGCTTGCCCCTTGATGACTGTGACCTTACTGACCATGGTGAGATCTGCTTACCCCAGTGATGATTGTGACCTTACTGACCATGGTGAGGTCTGCTTACCCCCTTGATGACTGTGACCTTACTGACTATGGTGAGGTCTGCTTACCCCCTTGATGACTGTGACCTTACTGACCATGTTGAGATCTGCTTACCCCCTTGATGACTGTGACCTTATTGACCATTGTGAGGTTTGCTTACCCCAGTGATGACTGTGACCTTACTGACCATGGTGAGATCTGCTTACACCAGTGATGACTGTGACCTTACTGACCATGGTGAGATCTGCTTACACCAGTGATGACTGTAATCTTGCTGACCATGGTGAGACCTGCTTACTGCCCTGCTGATCCAGTGGATTAAAAATACAGTCCACAGTCATTACCTGGTCCTCAGAAATTATACATTTCAGTGGAACATTACTTCATAACTTTATTTTTGTTCTGCATCTTCTTGCAGGAAACCAAGCTAAATGCCAAGGTTTCGATGAAGGGCAAGAGGCTGGCTGTTCAGATGGATCTGAGAAAGTACAGAAATGCAAACACCATGGATCATTACATACCTGTTTTTTTTGCTTGTTTGTTCAACAGAAATAATCCATGATGACATGTTTTCTCAGGTTTAAAATCTACTCCAACCAGTCTGCTCTGGAATCATTAGCAGTAGGATTCTTTTGTTTACATATTTTCTTACTATTTTGACTCAGGGGTAACCACCAGAGGTCTAATGTGGCATTTATTCTGTCTATTTCAGCTCATCCCCCTGCAGGGCCCCTTGAAGGCAATGCTACAGCTTTCCATAGTACCCATCATTAACAGTAAGTGTGTTTATCACTGTCAGTCACACCTCACCTTGCTCTAAAGAGGATCACTTCTGTGTATGTTATCCTGACCCCTTTAGCTGAGTAGGGGCCCACCCAGGCAGCACAGGGCAGGGGTACACCTTGGTCGGGGTGTCAGTACACATGTTAGACTGTGAGGGAACCCAGCGTGACACCCAGAGCGAAGTTTGGATCCAAATCCCCCACCCCGAAGCAGCACGCCGCCCCCCCAAACCCCCTCTGTGTGCACTTGCTAATGTGTTTTTATGTGGTGTCCATGGTAATATAAGCAGAAGCGTACCTTGTGTTTAAGATCGAACGAAGAAAGGAGTTCAGATCCCGCTTCCGGAAGGGATGGACTTCATCGAGGAGGTGGTGGAGTATCACAATGTAAGTTTAACGCCATCTGTTGTCCAGTAGAAGTTCATGCCAGTGCTGGAATGATTCGTTTATGTCCTACTATAATTTCCTAATTCCAGGGCTTAGGTGAGCTTGGACCACAGGAATTTTCCATTTATTTTCAGAAATATATAGAGATGAAATATCAGTTGGTTAAGTTTTTATTTCTGTGGGGTACTTGCTTCTAGTCACAGAGTCAGGTCAAGGAAGGTCACTGAGTAAAATCCTGGAAAATGTTACTGCAGATTGCAGAATCCATGCATAGCTGATGGTGTTGCATGTCCGTTTCCTGTCAATATTTCTGCAGTGGTAGCAGCATACTCACATCTTTTCTTTTTACTTAGGGGTTCATCATCATTGGAGCCAACCTCCACTTCACTGAAGGCCTGAGAGAAGTGATTCAGAAGAATCGACAGGAGGTGCCAAGCAACAGCACCGCGTCTCCCTGAGCTGGAAACTCCTTTGCCGTCCGCCGGGCCCCATTGCAGACTTCTTGCAGATTCGCACTTTAAAGTTCATCATTCACTTATCCACCAGGAGAAGTAATATCAAGAAAACACAGGGATGAATTTAGAGGCACTGACTGCGCAAACTGCATGCATTGAGGCTGTAAACAGAGGAAAAAAGCGATACAGTACGTTACATACACAAAAAGCCAGATTCAAACCCTGCAACTCAGGCAACAGCACCAACCCTTCAACAACCACATCGGGTCTTATGACAGAAAGCCCATCCAGACCAGATCTTAAAGTGCGTGCACTTAAATGCTCACCAGGAAATATTTACAGCAGCAAATCTCATTCTTGACAGATATATAAATATTTTGAGACATGCACTGTGATCACACTCCATTTTGTATAGCTAAAAAAAACCCAAAATTTCCACTGTATTAAAGAACAAAACAAGACCAAATAGGTATGAAGGCATGGTTTTAACAGTTGAAGTGGTTTTACAGTTTTTGGAGGAATCTTAGGACTGAGAAATGAAAAATTCTTACATATGCCCATCGTCTGTTCTTTAAAACTGTTTTCATAGTATGATTTCCTATCCACACCAGTTATCCTATATATATTGAATTCATTTTTTGAACGATAAACCTAGTTTTCAAACTGAAATAATGTACGTTGGTTTTTGTATTGCTGTTGTCCTACTACATAATTGTTAAGTAACCAGCTATTTTTCTTATCTTTTTTTTTTGGAAAAAATAAACATTTGTATGAAAGGAAAAAATAAAAAGTGCTAATCAAGGTAATATTTTTACTGTGATTTATGCTTATTTGTGATGAATAAAATAAAAAATGTATTTAGTTAGACATTCATTATGCACTATATGGACAAGAGTATTGGGACACACCTCTTAATCATTGAATTCAGGTGTTCTCAATCAAACCCATTGCCATAGGTGTTTAAAATCAAACACCTAGCCATGCAGTCAGGTTTACAGACATTTGTGAAAGAATGGGTCATTCTGAAGAGCTCAGTGAATTCAAGCCTGGTACTGTCATAAGATGCCACCTTTGACAGTTTGAGGAGGTTCTAGATATTCCATGGTCAACTGTACAGTAAGTGATATTATTGCAAAGTGGAAGCATTTAAGAACGAAAGAAACTCAGCCCTAAATTGACAGACCACGTAAAGTAACAGTGGGGTCACCGAGTGCTGAGGCGCATAGTGCGTAACAGTCACTAACACTCTGTTGACTCAGTAACTGCAAGTTACTGAAGTTTCAAACTTCCTCTGGCAGTAACTCCAGCACAAAAACCGTGAGCTTGCAGCTTCATGGAATGGGCTTCCATGGCCAAGCAGCTGCATGCAGGCCTCACACCACGCAGCATCGAATGCAGTAGTGTGAAGCACGCTGCCACTGGACTCTGGAGCAGTGGAAATGTGTTCAGTGGAGTGATAAATCATACTTCTATCTGGAAGTCAGATGGATGAGTCTGGGTTTGGCAGATGCCAGGAGAATGTTACCTGCCTGACTGCATTGTGCCAACTGTAAAGTTTGGTGGAGGGATAATGGATAATTCTTTACCTTCTCATACTACCAGTTACAATCGCTAAATATCTAAGATTACATTTTCCAAGTAGTTTAAGAAGTCACATTTATCTGCATTCTTAAACACATTTCTCTGTGTAACCCTTGTATGTACTGCAAACAAAATCATTCTGGTTGTGTTTTACATACATAAGTATTATTCTAAAAAAAATCAAATTACTAAAGTACGTGATGAACAGTGCAAACTTAAATTTGTGCTTCGAGTTCGGTTGGGATTTTTAGTGTCTGTGTCAGGGGTGCTTATGGGAGACCTTGGCTTCTTAAAGCACGAAAGACGGACCATGTACCTGTAATACAATGCTAATATCGTAAGGGTGATGAATAAGACAAGGGTGAGAACCACTTCAAAACTCCATAAATCTTTTGAAAAGTTTGACAGATGGAAATTCATTTTTCCCCCTTCACAAAGTTTTCTATATTTCTCTTATGTATTTTGAGAAGCAAACTATGACCACAGTGTATTTATAATATCAGCTATTGTCAACTATCCAACCTATTTCAGAATCCAAGGTACAGAACTCTGAATAACAAGAGACAGGAGATTCAATGCAAACGAATTTATTAACAAAAAGTAAACTATAGTAATGCACAATAACTGGCTTTATTCCCAAGTTAACGCAAACACAATTGACAATACATAATACTGATCTTTAAAATAAGTCCATCATTCATACAATTCTGTGTATAAGGCTGAAAATATATACATCTTAAATGATGAAGCTGCAGTTTATCATCGACAGTGAAGTTTCTAAATGACATATTGATACATTCCAGTAAAAGGCAAATTGGTGATTTCCTTAGACAGTGATTATTCCCTTTGAATGCATCAATAACAGTGCGGTTATTTTTGTATTAAAACTCAATAAAACTTCAGGCATAAGACATACGATCGTAACTATCAGCACGACTTTCACTGGCCAGTAGGGACCCCACACTACCCACTGCGATCCTCTTGACTTCTTGCTACAAAGTCTGAATGGTACAGTAGTATGACCAGCATCTTACCATGTATTTATGCGAGCAGATAGACATTCAACATACACAAAATCATTCCAACAAAAAATTAAGCTGTGCCATTACGTTGATAATCAAGTGCTGTTCACAATGAATTAGTGCATATTACATCTTGTACCCCTCATGAGCATAATTTATATAAAGCCAAAGATTGTTCACAGTGCAGACAGATGCCAGGAAAGGACTTAGAAGTGAAATAAGACAGTTTTGCATACAGTCCCTTTTTCAATACGGCTGCTTCTTCAGAAAACGGCTGAACATTGCATAGGCCGCTATTGGCTTGTCAGTGGGCACCATGTGACCTGACCCCTGTTGAACAACAAAGAATTATCAACAGGAACGCTGTTCTGAAAGGTCTGACAGACATATTCTGGAGGAAGTCAAAAATTTAGAAGTAGCCCTGTTCCAGCGTCGAAGAACTTCACTACGGATGTATGAAGCACCGATGCGCAGAAGAAGCCAGACTTGACAAACGTTCTCTCTTCTAAAATGAGGTGAGAGTGGTTCTTACCTTAATAGTCATGAAGGCCAGGTTAGAGAACTCTTTGATAAAGCCTCCAACCTGCATGCTTTCCCCAGTGTAGTAGAGCCAAGGCCTACGCTTGACCTGCACCTACAAGGGAAGGCGACAATGAAACTAAGAAAGTGATGCAATCACTGCAAGCCAAAGGTGATTGTCACATACTGCAATGTCCAGAACGATTTTTACTTTTTTGAGGAGGTATGCTTTGGGATCTTATTCAAGTTCCTTTTCTTTTCCTTTTGTACATTTATGAGGCATTCCCACGTTTCTACATTTAACATTCATATGTTCATTATTGGAACTCAGCAACAGCACTGAGACTTGCCTCTTGTTGAAGTGATTCCACAAACCACTCATCACCGAGGAAGTTGCAGGCCATGTCCACGTCTCCATTGTACACTAGCACGCGGTACTTCTGCAGGTAGTGGGGAAAGTCACCCGTGAGGATTAGTAGGTGGGGTTAAAAACATGGTTTTTATTACGCAGTTCATTAGGATGAAGTCGGTCAGTCCTGCCCAAGATAGACTAGACCTGGAGAAGCAGCGTTTAGCTATTGGCTCTGTCTTCCGGATTCTCATATACTGGCAAATAAACTTCTGGTTTCTCTACGCCTGTCAAAAAGTCCAAACAACAAGGTTCTCTTTTTCACTGTTTAATGTTTTGGCTGTCTGTCTTAACATACATGTGCCACATTCCTTTGTCAGAGTTTACTCAATACAACATCAATTGGTTCTTTTTTTCCCCTCTACCCTCTTATTAAGTTTTAAAATATTCTTTCAACCCAGAAATGCCTCCGTCCCATAAGTTTAAATTTGTTTCCTCCTGTTACCATTACTTTTTTCCCCCCTCATCGCTTCTTAATGCAGTTACAGTTTTGTCGTGACATGTTTTCTCTTTAAAGAGAAGCCTAATGAGGAAACTTGTTCAGCATATCTCAGTTTAAAACACACTTTCGACTTAAACTTGAAACTGAAATAAGGCCAGTAGTCCTGGAACAAAGGCCTATGGACAAGCTTCAAAGGGAAAATGGGATTATTAATGTAAACGAAGATCAATGGCAGCAGTGAAGAATTTCAAATAATTCTGCGATGACTTCATTCATCACCATGTAAGTATATGGGTGGAAAACCTATTTTGAACTATAGTGCATTGTAATCCGTTTTCCAATCAGTTCTGTATAAGTGTATTCCTTTTGCATTGGTTCCCGTCTGATATCCTTACTCAGACATGTAAAATGTTCCTGTACATTTTTGTTTTCTTGGTTAAACCAGCTGCATTTCTGTCCTGTATCCTAACTCATCTGTAATTTGCATTTTATCTTCATGTTTTTTTTCTTTTAAACCTATTGTTTTAATCATGATTTTTATGTCTATTCTGATACATCAGTTTAATTTGAATTTTCTTTGTATTCTGCATTTGTCTTATGTGTAAAGCACTTTGAATGACTGCAGTGTACGAAAGGCACGATATAAACTTGCTTCGTCTCATTCAGGTACTCCCAGTACAAGGAAGAATCATATACAAATAAATGAAAGATAACAGATAGGAAGGTCACAGACTAAACTTACCAGAGCCCCAAGCAGCTTCAGGTACTGTGTGCGGACATCCATGTAAAGCCGTTTGTATTTTAAATTGACCTCTGCACTGCAAAAGTAAAAACCAGCCAGGCAGTAGAGCTCTTAGATGGATTCAACTAAATAAAAACATTTGACTAATATTATATTTAAAGACATATATATCTTAAAAGTTATTTTTCAACTACTTAAAATTTCAATGGCAATTGGTCTTTAAAAGCCGTAATTATAAATTCTTATAATTACAAATTCCAGATTCGGAATCAAAGTGTTGTCCATTGGTACGACTCACCACTTGACTTCAGGTGAATGGTCAGTACACATCGCCTGAACACGTCTAGAGAAAGGATCCCACTAACCGTGACTCACCTACAAATCTGCCACTCCAGAGAGGAAGCAGAGATGTGCAGAGCCGACTTCACATAAGGATTGTTCAGAAACATGCTGGATGCAGTGGAATTAGTGCAGGGAGGGTCAAGCCTCACTGACTTGTGCTTGGTCGCGATATCATTGTATTTCTACAAGTTAGAAGCATAGTGGAGACGGCTAAAGTTAATTTCGTGGCCTGAGTTACAAACTTTAAAAAAACTGGGTAGGATGGGGTAATGTGTGTACATACAAAAAGAAGATATGATCATAGTCAGGCTATATGTGGTACCAGAAGACATACATTTTTATTTAAAAATGTAGGAAATTCATTATATTGATTATTTCGTAAAAAAGTATCATAGAATTCCTTGGTTCTCTTCATTATATAAGCATTGATAAAAGCATTGTCTTATTTTCTGCAAGTTCTTTCTATTGTATTTACCTACACATCGATCCATATCGCATATGTAATTGATTTGGCAACTGATTTCAACTCTGCAACAACAAAGTGTGTGTTTTGGGCTGTGTTGACATCTCTTGGTTAACATTCTGAAATTCTAACTATTGTAATAATTTATATTACATTTCACATTGTATATTTGATTCAGGTCTATGTCATTACTTTTAAAAACTAAAGACTTCACTGAAAGCATTATGTTTCGACTATGAAAGGCAGTCACCTGGCACACTGTTCACATCTGTAATAAAAAGCGGAGCACTAAAAATGTAATGGCGAATTCACTCTCCACATTATCATGGGTTAAAGTCAACCTGAAAGAGCCATAAAGTTCTTTGAAAACTGTGAAATTGCTGTAACTGTATTCCTGTGGTGGTAAAGTTTGTTTAAGCTTTTTCCTGAGAGTGATTGTACAGGGAACACAGAAACACCGAAAGGAGGGAATCTTTTCCCTAAAAACCGTTGAGATTATTTACATATATCCTTATATAAGAGCTATCATGAACAATGAAACATCTCATACATTTTACTGACAGTTCTTACGTTACCTGACTCCACAAGTTGCTCCAAAGGTGCTGTGTGAAGCTGTTTCCCAAATCATGGATCACCAGATGGTTTCCATTGTAACTGGACACAAAAGAGTTAAAATTTGACTAATAAATTAATGAAATGAAAAATGACAAGTCAGTCACACAGGACTACACTTCAAAATTAACTGCTGAAATTGCATGAAATACATTTGAAAATACATTACAGTAATTTTTGTTCTACTGTTATTGTCCTTTTAACAGATACAATATCTACAGAATCATTCGCATTTCAAAAATGTACCGTTAATCAAGCCATTCTAATGTTGTAAATTGCATGTTTTCCCCCCCCAATTAGCACGACAAATTGGCTCTCATAACAGGCAGGGCTGCATAAAGGAGTATCCTCATAAACTATGAGCCAGTTTGCTCACAAGCATATGATAGTTTGGGAGTGCAGCCGTCTCCCCTCACTCCCGGTAGCATTTCCTCATCGCCTTACCTCACTCTGTGGTGCACACCTCCGGCACAGGGGGCATACAGGTTGTAGATATTAAGGCCAGAGCCATATACAATATACTGCACCTCATTTAGCTGGAGGGGAAGAGACCGTAAAATAGACAAAGTAAAAAGATATGAAGGAGAAGGGGAAAAAATGAATTTGCATGTTTTTTTTTGCATGTGCATAACGTACAACACTCCCATAAAAAGCAGTTCAGCATCCAAAACACATGCAATAATTAGAGTGCTACATCATCGTCAGAAACAGCAATGTAAAAAAACTAGCAATAAAATGTGCAAACAAACACATTACAACAAACAAAATTAAACTCACTGCAGAATTCCGAATAACTGTATAGGTGCCACTATTTGAATTGATTTCTTTAATTTTCTTATTATGTTTCCAATACTCACATTTGCAGAACAATTGGGATTTTGGTTATTATAAAAGTCACATCTCCCATCCTTGCAACAGTATGTCTGCAATTCCGTCCAAAGTCTGCAAAACCATCATCATCATTCAATTTCAAAGTGCTCTATAGGTGCAGACTTACCATTAAGAAAGGCTTTCTGCATCATAACTTTATAAATTGACTTAATTGTTGAAATAAACTTAAATCTTTGTCCTCAGTGTCCTTACCTGCTTCCAAGTAGTCCATGGTAGTAAGCAAAGTACACCAAAGAATTGTCATTCATCTCATAACTAGACAGGCCGTTACCAACTGCAAAGCCCTGTAAGGGGAACCCAAAGATGTGTCTATTATGTCAAAATACACAGACAAGAATTGGCTCAAGTCTTTTTTGTTGCAATAAGGAAATCAGAATACAGAGACATTCAATATATCAATACAGTTACTTGCAACAACAGGTTCAAGTCTAAATTCTCCTCAAATTTTACAACTAACTGGGAAAGATAGTCTTTATGTTTGCTCATTTTTGGGGGATAATTACTTAAATAATGTTTTTAAGCAATCCTTAAACTGGAGACTCCCAGGAAGACTCCCTCAGGAAATGTTCCCTAAACAGATAAAACTAGACTGTTTTGAATGCTTTCCAAAACAATAAATGCCAGTTTGTCAGCAAATTATCAGCTGGTGGCCACAGAAGTGTAGAGCTGCATGATATTTCTTAAAGGGCAATAGTAGTATGGAACTATACCTGAATTACAAATTCCTATGTATACAATTAAAAACTCAACAAAGCCAATAAAAACATAAAACACACAAAACCGATGGTACAGTATAATGTAACTGGGAAAAGCAGCTACCTGGAGGTTAATGCTGCTATCTTCCATCACTCGCTCTGCTAACGTGGGAACATAGATTCCTCCATAGCTCTCGCCTGTAATGAAAAACTCGTTCGTGCTGTACTCCGGGAAAAGCCGGAAAAACTCCTTCAAGGCTAAGTAGTTGTTCATTGATACCTAAGAAGCAAAGGTGCAGAAATAACTTGTGAATGCAGAAGCTAAGACAAGCAATGTTCTTATGATTCTGAAGAATTAAAAAACAAACAATCTAGTTATTAAACACTGGAAAACAAATGTCACATATCAAAATTCTGTGCAGATATTGTGGGGACTCTTGATTCTCTCTTGAGTAGGCTTACTACTAACCTCTGTGTCATTGGTAGTGTACATCTTGTCATCCGAGTAGGAAAACCCAACTCCAGCTGGTGACTCCAGGTACAGCACATTGGCAATCTGTTAAATCCAATCACCTTAGCAGTCAATGCCATTGACAGACAATGGAAGTAAAATTCCATATTGATTTCTTGCTGAACCATAAAAAGACCTATGAATTCATAAAGGGTTATCCTTTATGGACAGGACTGAGGGACAGCCCATCACAGGGCAAACACTGAAATATAAACTTCACCCTCACATGGATATGATTATGGCTGGGGGATATAAAATCTAAACTATATGAAAATAAGAAACCTCAATAACCTGTAGATAAGGAATGACAGCACATATCAGCCAATTACATTAGAGAAACGAACACAATTCCAACCAGTCATATGGTATCTTAAGAACGGACGTCCTACACCCAATAAACAGAGGCTGATCAAGCTAGAGGGGCATACCACATGCTTCTGTTGCAGTAAAACGTGTCAGGGATGCGTGATGCTACCGATTTTATCCTTGATCCAATACCAGCCTAACCCTTTCTGGGGCTGAGGTAGGAATGGGGGTGGGCGGAAGCCAATGATTAAATTTAACAGTAAATTACTGGCAAATTTACCAGGTAAAAAACATTTTAATGTTAGAACTGATTCTCAAACTGTAACATCCAGGTCAAAAGAATAAGGCAGTGTTGGAATATACGAGTGCTCCCTCAGAGGAAATGTAAGGCTAGGGCGGAGAAAATGACAGGTGAGCAGCCACAGGACCTTTTAATAGGGAGATATTGTGGATAAATAAGGCAATAAGATGTTGGTAGTGTGGCAGTACTTTGGTTATTTATCGGGTACACGTGCTTTATTTCATTGGTGGTCAGTGTTGATTTGCACCCACCCCAGCTGGTGGCAAATTTCTGGGATGCTTTCAGTTGCCAGTCTGGCCCAGGTGCTGTGTAATGCAAAAATGTTGTGCCAATTTAAACTAGAAATACTACAAACTAATTTCACCACCTGAAATATTGCCATCCAGTATAATTTACAGAAATCAGGCGCCTACAGTCAAACACCAGCAATATCTAACCCGTCCCTGGAAACAAGCGGTGAGGCAGTCGGATAAAAAGCCCACCGAAAACCTTACTGTCAGATTTCTAGCTCTATGCCCTACAACATAAAGTTTATTTTTGCATGATTTATTCACTTTGCAGTCCATTCCATTTGTGGTCATTTTACATGTTCTGAATCTCTAAGAGGAAACCAAAGGGAATTTCAAGAAAAAAATTGAGCCATGAAGTAAATAACAATAATATCTTACATTATATTCTGAAAATTATTGATATTAACAGATATGAAAAAATATACATCTTGATCAAATATTTCTCCATTTTGCCTATCCTTAGACAAATGACATCTGTGGTCAAAGCTGACCACCATAAAGCACAGGACCGAGATCATATTAAAATATCATTGAAATCACAGCTTCAAATGTCATAGATTAAGACTATACTTAAATATTCATTAAGTTATTTTGACAACATTATTTGATTCATGTGGATGCAGTTTTACACCATTTTTCAGTTAATATGCACTTCATTGGTTTCTTGTGGGGGGCGGCATGGTGGTGCAGTGGGTAGCACTGTTGCCTCACACCTCTGGGACCGGGGTTCGAGTCCCTGCCTGGGTTCCATGTGTGTGGAGTTTGCATGTTCTCCCTGTGTCGTCGTGGGGTTTCCTCCGGGTACTCCGGTTT
>JABFEB020000124.1:10517610-10538336 GCA_019775895.2 Stomatorhinus ivindoensis | reverse complement strand
GTGTGTGAGTGTGCCCTGCGATGGGCTGGCCCCCCGTCCAGGGTTGTTCCCTGCCTCGTGCCCATTGCTTCCGGGCAGGCTAACCCGGAACGCCCCCGCGACCCAGTAGGATAAGCGGGTATAGAAAATGGATGGATGGATTGTTTCTTGTGTTTCATAGCAATTAATAACTGTAGGTTTACCATATCATGCAAATTCTAGGATGACAAGCACAGCCAAGAAAAAGGGAAAATACCTTATTCCAGGAATATGGGTTGTACATTAGCGAGGCACCATCATCCTGGATCTGCAACAGATAAAACCAAATTTCAAAGGTTATAGTGAATCTCCATCTACTTGAAAAGTTTCCTGGGAAACACAATAAAACGCCACACTTTACTGATGTAACACACCAGAAAAGGCCCGTGTTCAGTAAGCAGACCATCCAGCGAGCTACATCCAGGTCCTCCATTCAGCCACAAAACAACTGCGTCGGCTGCCGGTTTATCCTGCGACTCCACAAACCTGCCCCAGGAGATTACAGGACACGCTGCATTCAGTGCTACAACTATTACAAGATCGTTATTATAACCCCAAATGTAAGGAATATAATTAAAACATTTAACTAAAGACACTTCAAGCCATTTGTTTCACTTCTTACTGGTAAAAGAACCATGTGATGATGTATACTTCAAGAGGAAGTATAATGCTCTTCCAACATTAACTTTCAAACAATAACTGCTGTCATAACCTTGACATTAATCTTTGTTTTTATCCCCATATCTACCCAAGAGAATATAGCCGGACGATTCTATAGGAAAGTTGTTGCATGAAAGTGAAACTCTGCAGTTAGGTTAAATCAACACAGTCGTATACGTTGCGCAAAAAATAATAAAGTAACTTATTCTTCACCAGTAATGTAGATGTTTGTTCCCAGAAACATTGAGGTAGCCAGAATATTGTTTGAAACTTGGTTGCTTCGGCAGTCCTGGAAGGTATTTAATCTCGTCGGCATCTGGAGCTCCGAAAACTCCCGATATCCCCCAGAGAAAGTACAGCGCCCAGCGGCACATCTGAAAACACACGATGCGACAGTGCAAAGTTATCAAGCAACAGCTGCCTAGTAGCAAAGTTATTCTGTTACTTTCTCTCAAGCAGCAAATTATTCCAAAATAATTTACTAGCACAGCAGGACATACAGATCCAGTATCGCTACATATCAGCGCCGTTATAACAACTAAAAGCAAAATATTTTTAATTGACAATGCTTTAATTAAACAGGAACTAGGCAGCTGTGGCAATATCCCAGGCAAACGGTAAAGGTCATTGCTTCCCACACTAACCTTGCTCGGTGAAAGAGAGTTAAGATCAATCCTACAAATCCGTCGAACCAAGACTTGAACCCAGGATGGATATAGCTTTTGGAAAATCATATGACTAGCAGACCTACCTCTACTTCCGCGTCGTTGTGAGCACGAGATCTGCAGACTGCGGCGTGTAAGTCCCTCCCCCTTATCAGCTGATGCAGCGGTTTCCCCTTCCCGACTTGTTAAATACAGAGCTGGTGGGGGAAGGTAATTCTGGCGCAATGTGCACTCCGAAGCAGCAGGTGTCGCTAATCAAAGATATGCTCTATCATCGGGAATTAAGAAAAATACCAAAGAAGTAGTATTTTTTTATTCGGGGGAGAGTGAATGGGACTAAAAGCTACGTAGAAGCAATTATACCGATATACTTTACAAGATACTGGAGTTTGGAGTTATTACAGCGCAGATACTGTCCCGGTGAAGGTAGGAATATTTTATTTGTTGTACAGTACCTATGGTTGCCTGTCATCTCTTTCGTCACGCAGCTATGTACTTCACGTAGCGAATGTTCGCTAATAAATGTAGGTGTTTTAACGGCAACAAAACTCTTAGGGGATGATAAATCGATAGCTGTTATGCTACGGCTTATCATTTCTGCCCGGATTTGTGGTGCCGTATATTTATTTTTGGTTATAAACGTTGCTTGCTTAACCGTGCAGTCGTTCGACGACATTTTGTAGGTTAGCTAGCATGGCTAACTAATTAGCCGGCTGTGTTCATGGCGGCTAGTAGGCGCTGGTTAGCCACCTAGCTAACAGATTTCGCTGGTGCGCGTTACAGACATTTTGGTGCTTTTCTTTAACGTTTCGTGCCACACGAGACGACTGCAAGGTGCTCATCAACGCGTTAATGGTACGGGTCATTCCCATTGCATTTTCTAACTCTTTGGATCGGTCCGTGTGCGGTGTTATATCCACAGAGCATCATTTCACTGACTCCAGAAAATGGCGGCATGACCGATATAATCTTCCCCGTTATTGCCAGCTGGTTTTGCAGATTTGCACGAAAATTTCCTATAAAGTGTTTAATTTCCCCCTGTAATATTGGTCAACGTATTAAACTGTAATTGATGGATCCGATACTAACTTGTAAATTTCAACGTTGAACTTTCTTCTAATAGCGAATGGGGAGAGTAAACGATCCTTTGGCAAGTCACAAAGGATTCAGCCTGGGAATAAAATAAGATGCATTCGAAGGCGGCGAATTTAAGCGCTCATCTGGCTGCCTTTGCTTGGATGTCATTCATTATCTAACGCGGGCTGTGTTTTATTCTGTAATTTGACGTACGCGTCCTGCACAGGAAAAATCCATGAATTACATGCACACATTTTTCTTTTTCGATCGTTTCATTTGGCTAAATAGATCTGGTTCAGTCGGTTCGACCTGAAGCGCTGATCAGAGTCTCCGCTTGGTTGCTTGCGGGGACGTGATTTCAGACACACTTGATCCTCCAACTTGTAAGCCTATGTGTTAGTCATACGTCTATATTGATACGCCCGGCTTGCCGAAGTGCAAGTGTAGGCGCCATGCATACTCTATATTCAGTACATTTATGTAACGCTTTTATCCAAAGCGACTTGCAGTAGAGAGGGGTTACAATTTATGTGTGCTCTCAGGGATTTGAATCCAAGGCCTTTGGGTGTGAGCGCAATGCTTTATTCTTTGAGCTACAGGACCGTAAATAACATTTGAATAAATACACTGTTTACAGATTCATTTAAAGACTTTTGTCTACTCTTCTGCTTCAAATGGCTGTAACCCAGCAATACATTTTACTGTAGGTTCTTATTTAAAACAGCAGTTTAATTCTGTTAATCTATCTTCAAGAGATTAATGTTGTAATGGTGTTCATCAACTTTGCTGTGTGTTTGTGTATAATTTGAGACAAAATGGGTAGTGAAGATGGGTAGGAGCGAGAGAGGGTTTTTTCGCTGCTGCTTTTTTTGAGGACTCCCTTATCCAGTTGTGGATTTTGAGTCATACTGAGACAGAGCAACCCCCTCCCCCCAAGATGGGCTTAAATCATTTAACTGAAGACGTTTCCTAACGAAGTTGCATTTTCCCGTCCATTTTCATCCATTAAAGGAATGCTTTGTCTAACAATTTTGTGATGTGTTCCTGTTGGTATTTTTATGAACAGGATTTCTTTTTTTCTTCCTTTCTGTTGACACACTGATATTTTTAGGGCCTGGGACAGTACACGCAAACACTTGACAAACTTAAACTTACAAAACCATTCAAACACAACGTAAAGAGAGGGGAAAAAACCAAACCAGGCTTTAAGATCTTGCCGAGTATTTGCGCCATGTCTCGGAGGAGGAGCCGCAGTGCAAGCCCTGCTCACCACACCACCAACAGCAATGACCCTCGCGACCTGGAAAGGAGGATTTTTGTGGGGAATTTGCCAACAACTCTCATGGACAGGAAGGACTTGGAGGATCTGTTCAGTCCATATGGGAAGATAAATGGTTAGTAGTCAGCATGGTTCGATGTACAATAAAAACATTTTCAATGCTGACATTGCGTCTGTAGATTTGTAGGCAACCGGTTTGATATGATTTCTCGATACAAGCACTCCAATACGTCTTGTGTACAGCTTGCGTATATGGTAGCAAGTTTCAATAAACTATTTTCGTCTCATGTTGTTTTTTTTTTTTTAAGCAGGAACTGCAGGGATAAAGGTTAATTTTTACAAACACTTGAGTGCAAAATATTTGCCTTAAGATCTCATGACCGCCGTTCAGCAAAAACATGATATCTTAAACATGGGTCATTGAGCATTAATTTAGTCGTAGCAGGTCGTTGTGGCACACGGGTATCCTCAGTGAATCTCCCAAAAACCCCATGTTCCTTTTTCCAGCCCTGTCCATGTTCCGTGGGTATGGATTTGTGCAGTTTGAGCAAGCTGAGGAGGCGGAGGCAGCAAAGGCGGGACAAAACGGTCGCTTTTATAGAGGGTATAAACTAGGTAAGATTCCACTGACATAGACCTATCTGAACAGCCAGTTGCTGAAGGAAGCAGAGTCATTTGGGAAATACTGCACCTTGTAAATGGTCTCCTGTTAATTTGAATGCGGACTTATGACTTGCAGATATTTCGGTGGCTTTTGGAAATGGGTAGATCTTGGATTCTGTAGCAAGTTGCTTTATGTTGGTTGTCTTTAAAGGCTATCGGAGGTTGTCTCGGTGGACGAGGACTTGCTGTTATAAAGGGATCTGGAGATGTACATGGACCTTTTATGAGCTTATTTAATGAATAACAAAGTTGTCAATCATAATTCTGTGGCTGCATTTCCTAAGGGTATACCTTTTTTTTGGGGGGGGGTGATGTTTGGTTTGAGAATAATGAAACCTATATTTAAGATAATGGTGATTAAATTAAAAAGAAGAAAAAAACCTTAATTAAATCTTCAGCAATTTCCTCTGTAACTGGCTCAGGTTGTGGCATAGCTGTGTCCTTTAATAGCTCTAGGGCTGACAATCAGAGGGAGCACTGCTTTAAATCCCAGCCATTGATGTTGAATTAGGTGGACGTCTGGATCTAGAAATCTCCAAAGGAAAAATGTCTTTGGAATCTTAGCCTAGTTTGCATTTAAAAATTGATTCATGGTGATGTAGTTCTTGATGAGTGATGGTGTATTCTGATATTTGCAAATATCAGGTTCATAACATAATTGTTGCTACTGTTTTGCCATCAGGTTGGAGATTGATAATTCACAGCTGTTTGATTTCTTACTAGTATAGGACTCCAGTCAAAGAAGAATTTAAAAATATCATTAAACATGAGGTTTTAGGTCTGTGCAGCCAATTGTATCTGAGTGTTCAGTACCAGTTATTACTTGAAACGTGCATAACCACACAACTGGGGAGTATTTTGGGGGGAAGTTCACTTTATGGATCCAAAAAAAGTGCAAGCGGGTAGAAACCATCGTGCCAGTTGAGATTCTCTCCTGAACTGATGAGTTTCTGTTCCAATGATATGTTGAACGTGTGGATTGGTTTATTTTCAGATATTAATATGGCAGCGGAGCGACGACAGAGCAAAGCTCAGTCCCGGCCGAGTCCTCCAAGAAGGTAATGTAATGTACAGTCACTGTGGGGTGTGAGGACGCATCCTTTCAGCTGCTCTGCTAATCTGTATTTTCATACGAATAAACGACTCTGGAGTCATGACAACTTTTATTACCAAATTAAAAAAATAAAAATCAAGAGCCCGGACTTCAGCTGCATATTCAAGTGATACGTTTTCAAAAATAAATGACTAAATCGGTTAGTTTTATGCCTGTGTTGTCTTTTGTCTCAGGTTTTATTTTGCTTTCAATTGCCTCGTTTATACACCTCCTACAATTGATTTGTCTAATATTTTGAGCCCTTTTATAAAATGACCACTGAAGTCGGCATCGAATTGTGATTTCTATGTATTTAACCAGTTCTAGCATTCACTCAATAAACATGATTTAAACCCTGGTAAAATTATTAGGAAATAAAATGTGTAATTCTTAATGTGTGTGGCAAATGTGTTTATGCCTCAAAACCGATGTTTCCTTCATTGTTTGTCTGAGCCGTCATTTGTGTATTTGCTAATGTTTATTAATTTAGATTAATCACACTTAACATAATTTTGCCATTAACGACACACTCAATGAATTTTAATATGAAACCTTTTAGTTGAAAACTATAGGGAAAAAAATCAATAGTACTGTCCTTTTGATGTACTTAAATTACAAAGGTGCATGGGACAATGGTGGGGATTTATTTTGCATCCTGAGCAAACATTCTCGCCCATGGAACCAAAAGCGCTGAAAATATTTCAAACTCGATATTTTTATCTGCGTTACTGAATGGGAGGAACGGTGCATCGCTACTTCAGTGTGGAAAGCTGCTTCCATTTCAAAGAAGAAATTCACAAGACCAGAATCTTCAGGGAATGCTTACCGCCTATATTGGACTATAAATTCTGAGGATGCCTTTCGTGGGGAGTGGTATTCTGAGCTTTCCTGGAAGATATGAACTGCAAGCTGAAATTGCGTTAATTTCCGATCCATTCGCATATTGAAAATGGCTCAGAGAAAATATTTCTAGGTTTTTTTTTTCTCTTTCTTTCTTTGGACAGTCAGTTTGATTCAGGTTGATCAATTAACTTTCCATAAAACTTTGCTTGCATTGTTTCTTACACCTTTTTGATTTTAATTGCTTTTGACATTGTTCCAAAAGCTCACAGAGGTAGCAAGGGGCCATGGCCCCGTCACTGATGGCAATTTTTGTCCCCTGCAGGCACCCGTATGGTGGCTATGGGGAGAGCCGGGAGCCTCGAGCCCGCACTCGCTCCCCTATACATGGGCGTGACGTGCGTGACCACAGGGAGCCTGGCCGGGAGCCGCGGCTTGGGCACCCGCGAGAGCACGTGCCTCGAGACCCGGACTTCGACCGCTACCGTCCCTCCGAGGGCAGGGAGAAGGACCCCAGAGCCGATCCAGGCTTTCGGTGAGCATACAGCTGTAGTGGGGACTCTGGGCAGTAGCCTGACCTGCACCGGTTTGCTGAAGCATCAATAAACTGTTGGTATTGCCTTAGGGATGATGCTTATGACCGATACTACAGAATGGATGATTATTATCGAAAGAAAGAGGACCCCTACGGGGAGAGATACAGGGACCCTTGGAATGGCAGGCGGGAGCAGGAAGGCAAGTAGAAGCACTCTCCTTTGAGCCAACCTTCAAGCTGGGTGTCCGTTAGCACCTGTTGATACCTGGTTGCAGGCAGTGAGCGTTCAGCCCTTCTGCTTTCAGAAGACCGACCAAGGATGGAGGAGCGGCGACGGAACGAGCTCTACCGACAGTATTACGAGGAGCTCCAGAGACGCTACGACTCTGAGCGGCCCGTGGATTGCTCGGTGATCGTGGTGAACAAGCAGCAAAAGTGAGTGATTGTGAGTTTTGTAAAATGTTTTGTCGGTTGCAAGATCTGGCGCTTTGCTCCGTCGCCTGCTTTCACGTAATCAGAACTGCCTAGATCATCAGGGGACAATGGTCCTTCCTCTTCCAGCAGCCAGAAGTAGAGGCATCTGCCTCTGAATGCCAGTGGAAAGTCTGAGCCACCTTCCTGTTGTCTTCCCTTCAAGGGAGTACGCAGAGACGGTGGGCCGGAAGGTGCGCGACCTGGGCATGGTGGTGGACCTGATCTTCCTGAACACGGAGGTATCGCTGACACAGGCCCTGGAGGATGTGGGCCGGGCACACACACCCTTCGCCATCATCATCACGCAGCAGCACCAGGTGCACCGTTCCTGTACTGTCAACATCCTGTTTGGCACCCCGCAAGGTACGCCTACCTTCTGCGCTAGTGTTTCACGTAATGCGTTGCTTAATGATGGGGGAGCGCTTTGAGAAAGGTGTTGCTAGCCAATTTCATAATTGTGAGAACATCGTGGAGTATACTTGCACAAATCTAGATGCTATAGCCTACTACACTCCTAGGCTGTATTGTGTAGCCTAAATAACAATAAAAAGTTGTGTATAGTAGAGTCATAATCCAGTAATATAGTTGTCATTGTCAAGTATTATATGCTATACTAACACGACTGGCAGTGCAGTAGGTTTGTTTACACCAGCATTACCCCAAATACGTGAGTAATCATGCCAAGATGTCACTAGGCGATAGGAATTTTTAGTTTCATTACTGTATAATCTTGAGACCACCATCATTGATCAAAACGTCGTTATGCATTACATGACTGTTCTGATTTGGCTACTTTTGGTTCTTCAGGGTCTCGCTAATAGTGTAATTGTATATTGCAGGGGTGGCGAACCTGATCCATGGAGAGCCACTGTGGGGGCGGGGGGGTCTTTGGGATGGCCTCTCAATCGGCCAATAAGAGTGGGTCCCCAGGACTGGAGTTGAGAATCGCTGCTTTACTATTGGCTGATTGAGTGGCCATCCCAAAGACACGCACCCACAGCGGCTCTCCATGGATCAGGTTCGCCAGCCCTGGTATATAGCTGTTGCTTTGAGGCTAAGTGAATGAGCATTTTGTGAGTTTGAGTGACCGCTTCTGTTGGTCTGCCACTTGCTGCTAACGCTGCCACTTCTTATTGACGTTGCAGAGCATCGCAACATGCCTATGCAGGATGCTATGGTGCTGGTGGAACGCAATTATGACCTGTTCAAGGCCGAACACAGGGATAAGGAGCGAGAAGAGATCGCCCACAAGGCCGCCAAGATGGCAGACGACGTGCTGATGCGGGAGCACGAGCGCGAGGGCCACCCCATCTCCCTTCAGCCAGTCATTACCCTGTTGGCAGAGAGCAGGTGGGTTAGCAGCTAGATGCAATGGTAAACGTTGCGGGATTGATGGGACTTCCTGGGTGCTTCAAGCTCCCTCTCCTTCATTTGGTATAAGCCTGTCCATCCACATTACAGGTTTCTTACTTTGGAAGAGTTGGATAGACTGATTGACTATCTGAGGGACAAGAGAGACCGTCTGGTGAGGAGCAGCGGTGACCCACATGCAGGTACTAATATTGGAGCCTTGATTCATTTCATTATGAAAGCAAAGGTGTGACACGCACATCCCCATGACTTTTCCACAGCTGGGTCATTGCCGTATCGGTCCAGAAGCGTTCAATGCTAAATACCTAGACGTTTATTGGCCTTTGATTCATCTCCTCTTTCCGCAGGGTCCCACCAACCTGCCACAGTCTCCCCGTTGGATCCTCCCCATCCGCCGGTGCCGGCCCTGTCTACTGGGCCTCACAGTGTCCATGGTTCCCATACAACCCACTCTTCCCATACTGTCACCCCAGGCCATACCCCTCATTCTTCTCATACAGTCCATTCAGCTCATAAGGTCCACGCAGTTCCCCCGACCCACCTGACCCCACAGACCCACCTGACCCCACAGACCCACCTGACCCCACAGACCCACCTGACCCCACAGACCCACCTGACCCCACAGACCCACCTGGTGTCACCCTCAGTCTCCAACCCTCCTCCACCATCCAGCCATCAGCAAGAGCTGCAGGCCAAGATCCTCAGCTTGTTCAACAGCGGATCCGGCGCCGCCGCCAACACCAGCGTGGCTTCCCAGTCTCAAGCATACGGCAGCCCTGCAGTCAACCAGACCACCAGTCTTCCCCCTGCACTGGGGCCCTCCACCCTTCCTAAAATACAGCAGCCCCCCGTCCAGAGCTCTGGCATGATGGGCACTCGACCGGCACTGCGTGTTACCCCCTCGCAGTACGGTCCTCCGAGCCGCATGTCCACCCCGATCGGAGTGCAGAGGCCACCCACAGCTGGCACTGGGATCAACTTTGACAACCCAAGTGTGCAGAAAGCTCTGGACACTCTGATTCAAAGTGGACCTTCCATCAACCACTTAGTAAATGCAGGCAATGTCCAAGCCCAAGGTCATTCGGCAACGCTGGCCCTATACCCACGCCACTACTGAGCCTACTAAAATACTCCTCCTTTAGTTTTTACAGATAATAGTTTGTAAAATAGTGAGATCTTTGATATGAAAGTGTGTTTGAGTCCAAGCTATTTTGGGGGATGGGGGGAGGGGGGATTTGTTCCTGCATTAAGATGTCCCCTCCCCTCTTCTAAATTTTGGTGTTGCGTTTTGTGTACCTTTTGGTCATGTTTGTGTAGTCAATGCTGTTGTTGTAACTCACTTCATTTCATTTTACCAGTTGTGGTTGATTTAAGGAAGTTCCACATTGCATGCTTGAATGTAGACTTTGTCCATACTGCCTGGAATTTGGAAGATGCGGTTTTGAGAGTTGGACATCGCCGGTACTGTAAATTGTTTTATACAGTCATTTTGCTATTGTGTATATAGACTCTTGGCTATATGTTGCTTAAATAAACTAATTCCAGGTTTCTCATTATTTTGTCTTTTATTTTAAGACATTTTTGCACCAAAATGGAGACCTGTGGAAAAGTGAAGGATACAAGTCATCCCTTTGTTATTAAAGAGGATTGGCTTTGGGATCAAATCCAGCAGCTTTCTGCTGGTGTCTTAACTTTAATATAAAGTTTTGTAAGGAACTTATTTATAAATACGTTGGTCTTTGTGTGTTAGCATGCCTCAATACAATGATATCTGCACTTCGTTTTGAGTTTAAAAGATTTTGCGAATATGGAAAACCACATTGGATTTTTTTCCGAAATAGCAATTTTGTTTCAGGTCTTTATGGCATCAACCAAATACTTGTGGAGTGTTTAAATGCTGAGGATCTGGATTCCTCTTTCTGGTCTTCAGGTTCCATATGTGTGCAGCTTTCCTTCTTGCATGTGCCTTTCAGTCCCTGATTAATCTCGGTTTTTCTCTTCATTGAAGATTCTTATTGTTTTGGAGAAAGCCGGGAGACCTTCGGTCGCTGGTCCACCACTATCAGGGTTGGGGATCTTGTATGTGTATGATGGATGGTAGAGAAATGTTTAGATTTACACATTGAGCCGGCAAGCGTAGCGTGAGAGTGAAGAAGAGTGATCTAATTTACATGTAAAGTATGTTTTTGGTGGTTTGTTTGTTTCCACACAAGGGATGTGCTGTTACACACAACTGCTCTTAACCTGGGTATCATATTTAAAAAAATGAACCTCATGCTCCTTTAGGGCATGGGTGGGGAACCTTATCTATGGAGTGTGGGTTTTTGGGATGGCCTTTCAATCAGCCAATAAAAATCAGTGGAAGACCCACTGTTATTGGCTGATTGAGAGGCCATCCCAAAAACCCGCACCCACACCGGCCCTCCTTGGATCAGGTTCCCCACCCCTGCTTTAGGGAACTGCAAGTGATCTTTCAGTGACAAAGAGGAAACTGGTCTTAAGCGGTCAGAGATTTGTTGACATCTTAATCTAGTGTCTAGTGAATCAATTAAAATTCTTTGTTGCAACAATTTTGTCATGACAATTTTTGACTGCCAATTTTCAGAGTTTGCAGTGCCGTATGTATAGCTGCCATGTATTAGTATGCAAGTATTTTGAAAGGAGGAACTCAAGGGCAAAGCTGTAATAAAATTTTATTTAGTTTATTGCATTTTCTGCTGACAAATCTATAAAATGTTACAGTAACGCCAGAAGCCATAGATATAGAAGCATTTGAAATGTAAGATAAACCTACAGTTTGCGTTTAATTCTCAATATATATTGAACACAAAGGATACGTCTATCTCTTTAAATTATTCAACCTACAACTGACACAAAAAATAAACATGTAAGCCAACTAAGTTTTTTTTTAATTTACGTCTCCCCCGCCTGCCCCTCCCCAACCCATCCCCATTTCAGCGTTTACAGGTGCACACATACACATTCAACTGAAAACACAGGAACAAATAACGTACCTACAGTAACACGTCTACCTGTGAAAACTTAAAAAGTGTGAGTGTGAAACACCGAAACACAAAGTGATTAAGATATATCTTTTTCCTTTAGGTCTACATCCATCCATATTAAGACATTCATACAAAGTATATTACAAATTTCCAGTGGATTAAAAATGAAAACCAAGTTCAATATTAGCTTCTCTGTCTGGTGCTTATTCTGTCTTTTAAATGCTGGCTGACTCCTCATTTCTTTCTACACTTCAAATGTTTGCTTGTTTGTAAACTATGTTGTTTGATTTGTCTGCTGGTCAAGTAAATAAAATAACACCTATTTTGTAGACTAGAATGGATAGTGTGCAAAAATAAGAAGATGGACAGAAGCTGGAAAGCTGCACACCCTGCTTTAATATTAGGCCCATTTTACTTCATACATTTGTATTTATATCAACATACCACTTAATAAAACCTTTTTCACAGTGTTAAAAGACATCAAAAGTTGTTTTCATTTATATGTTTCCCTTTTTTGTATTTGTTTTACTTATATATTGAAAACTGTATATTTCTATTGCAATTATCATCACTTCCAAAACTCCAGGTTTTTCATTGGCTTTTCCAGGCAAAACTCATGCACAATGAAATACAAGAATTACATATTTTTTAAGCAATATCCCAATGGGATCAATATTTTTTTTTTTCTGATTTTGAGCTACAATAACCTTTATATTTTTAATCCACTGGAATATGTGACTTTTCGACACAGGTACAAATACTGTCAAACAGATATAACAAAAATACTTTGGTAATCAGTTTATCTTCAGTTAATATAATCTTTTGAATAATGAAAACAAACTACTTCCATATATATATATATATTTTTTTTTTATTTAACAAAAAACAATCCCGTAGCTGACATTGATAAACGATTCCACTGATTGACCAATTTTTTTTATATATATATATATAATTTTTTTTTAAAGTGCTCACAATTACAAGCCTGTATTGTAGCTAAATCAACAAGTGAAAAATAAAATACAGAATGTGGATAAAGACAGTAATAAGAGTAACATACACCTAATTAATCAGAAGCATGCATCAAGTGACACAAACGAAGGGGCCTGGCGCTGCGCTGGAGCTGCAGTAGGGGGCCTCCTGTGGCCTCTTTTGGCAGCTTAGCCAACCGAGGGCAGGAATGCAGAGACTCCTCTGCTTCTTGGCTGGGTATCTAGTGGACCAGATCTCCCTGGACTTGGCTACCTTTCCAAGAGGAATCAGACAGCAAGCGTAACACTTCAGCCCTTACCACGATTATTTTGATGGTCTGTCCTCCGCCCATAGATAAAAGGCAGAGAGTGCTGAGATAGTGTCCCATTGCAGATATTTGGGGATGGGGGCTACTGTGCTACAGCGGTAGGGAGGAGGGGCTGTGAGGTCAATAGACACAGTTCCAGCAAAGCCCAGGCCCATTCTGGAAGCGCTCATTTATAGTCTTTGATCAATATTTAAGAATTATACTGCAACCACATGTGAATACAGTGCAGAGAGATCAGGGGTGGGTTTCTGGAGGGTTGAGAGATGCTTGTGACAGGTGGTTCACAACACAGCTAATGACATGTAATGTTACGAGTACATGACTTTTAAGTGTGCCTTGTTGTCTCTGTCATTTGCACAGGAAATGTGATCATGGAAAATAACTCCTGTCATTACAAGCCCCGTCTTTCATCTCAAGCACCCTTTTGCTACAGGAGTTAAAATAATAGGTTTTGCACTTAAAGAATTGCATGTATATTTTTCCCAAGTTCGGCATCGTGGTCACAGCCTGCATTATGCACTGCGTCCACTAGGGGGAGATTACGATTAAGATAGCTATTTAGATGAAAGACACAAAAGGGGACTTTTTTTGCTTATTCCCGCTTCATAAATGTATAGTTCTTTATCTACAAAAAGTTAAGCCCTGTATAAAGTGCTTTTCGGTGTGTCTCACAGCCATCACGGAGGAGATTTTTTTATTTCTAAAAAAGCATGAGTCTTTCAGAGCACAGCAGGAACATTCTGTCAGTTCTTCTGTTTATTAATGTAAGCACAATGATAGATATTCATATTTCATACAATACAGTTAGCAAGTTAGCGTCTCTTTCTAGGCAAAATTAAAAAAAAAATACTTGCACTAAACTAATAAAATAACTTCCTAAGGATACATTTACAATAATAAAACAAAGAAGGTCAAATTGTGAGAAAAAACTCTAATATCCTACTTCTGCTGCATCATATACAAAGCCTGACTGGTGAAAATTTCAGGAGCATTCACTCCCCTTCTTACAATACTCATTCATCTCTGTTACATTATGTAAATAACATTAAGACAGGACTGAATACAATACTGTGATCACACTTTTCCTAAGTCCCCACAAGGACACCGGCCAGCAGTACTGTGCCCAGTGGGCATCTCTCTCTCCATGCTTTCCTGTCTTACACTTAAATTTGCCACATCAAAGGAACCACAGAAACAAGCACAGCCACAAGTACCATGCAAAAGGGAATTGTAAAACACTAACTAAGCAAGTTCATTGTCTTTTTTCCCTCCAACCACCAAGTAATCTAGCAATAATTGTAAGTAGCATTTAACATCAGGTAGTACTTCATTAAAAATGTGATGACGTTTGATGTAGATGAAACACAGGTTTCGGGCAAAGTGTGTCTTGCATTTGCATTGGCCTGAATTGGAAAGAAAAGCTTAGTTCAGACCACAAATTTCCTGTTGTCTTTCAATCTCATTAAATTTGATATCAGATATCCACTTCAGGCAAAGGAACTATAGCTCTCGACGCATGTGAGTCCATATTACCAGTTTTATGTTTATTGACGTTAAGCATATGCCGATGGACAAAGAGTGCAAACAGTGTAGCTGTTTAGACGCTGAAATCCAACACCAGCAGTCTTCAAGGAGTTTTGAAGTAAAACCGAAGGGAGTGACTTCAGATGCAACCTAGGAATGTGAACAATCGGTCCAGATCTGTGGCAAGGGGACATTCTCACAGCTTTAGTTAAAAACGAAAACACCTTTAATCATTTCACTTGTGGGGACTTCAGCTGCTCCCTGGCTCCATGGGTTAACTTTACATCATAAGTTAATACTTGATATTTTCTTTGAGGAAAAAGCTCTTATATTTCAAAATCAAACCTGGTTTGGTAAAATTATACACACCTTGTACATTGATAAGAAGCTCTGGGAGAATTCTCTATTTATGTATACTTTATGTATTATATGAATTTCATTATTTATATTAGCAGCATTTGCAAGAACAATTTCTTTGTATATGTTTATAGTTTTAGCGATGTCACCAGATTTACCCTAACAAACATAAAACCCCCTTGTTCAATAGCTCTATAAATAATTTCTCCTCATAAAAACTCTGTTATATACTCAGGTATGGGTTCCATGCCTCATACTTCCCTTCAGAGTACATAGTTGCGATTGTTCGCTAATAATAAATTAATAATATTATAAGAAATCTACTCATAAACGATTCGTATAAAAATAAACCAAGAGATGTGTCCATATTAACCACTTGTACATTCATTTTAAAATAGGAGCACATTTCCTATATTCCCAGATGGGCATTCTGGGAAATCTAATTGAAAATTTATTGTTAATAGTGACTGCTATTTGTTCCAAAGATTTTATAATTTAAATAACTTTTATTTAAACTACTATTTATTTGAAGAAGTACTGAAAGCTTTTCCATATGTTTGGTAATACATCCCTAGCTTCTGCATATGTAGGATAACCACATAATTCTGTATTTGATTCCGATATGCCAATTAACATTTGTTGCATATCATTAGGGTAAATGTATTAAAATAATATCTATATGGCTCAACAGACAGGATTATGTTTGGCAATATACTCCCAATAAATAAATAAATGAATAAATAAATAGATAAATGTTTATCTTAAAAAATATATTAATGGTCAGTTATCTATAGTTTCTAATAGTTCAAGATATATTTATATAGACTTTATAAACTCTTATAGAATTAATTTTTGTATAAATCATTTTTGTATAGCTGGTGTCTTCATACACATTGCAAATGTAGTGCGATTAGTCACTGCTGGATTTTCTGTAGGAGACGTGTTCAATGTGCCACCTAATTCACGTGAAGTATTTTCATTTGCACAGTGGAGCAATCACTCAATGCACAGTGTATAACCATTCAGATGTGTCAAAGATAACATTTACTATAGTGAGAAGAACGAAGCCGCTTCGAAACACTGCATGTGCTTGAAGCTCTTAGTCACAAAAATACTACATTGATATTTAACTATGCATCTGAGTTTGTACACTATTTACAGAAATCCGCAAATGGGGTCAGGGGTGAATTGCATCTCACAGAAATGTTGACATCAGAATTGCACACTTTCTTGCTTTTACTTCTGGCCTTCACAGGGGTTTGCAAGAATGCCGTCTTGCTATACGACAGCGTGTCCCTTTCCCAGGTATTTTTGGCACTGCATTTACTGGGGGGTCAACTTCATGGCCGTTGAGGTCTGCGCCATTTAGAGTACAGGTATAGCTCCGAGAATGGAAGCTAAACACAGTCAGGGCATATCTCTGGCTGCCATCTAATGTGTAGCGTTCAAGGATGAATCTCTGGGACCGGAACCGTGCAGGACACTCCTTGGGTACCTCCTTACATGTCCACTCTGACCTGCGTCATGGAACCTCTTGACAGTCGGGTTGACCATGGTACATAAGCTGCCAATGGGAAGATTCGCCATTTCCAAAGAGGAAACCTCATATATGGCAGTGACTCTCTTTCATTGTCTGCACCAGTTGGTCGCAATGGTTCCCCGTCACACAGCAACTGAGACTGGGGGTACCAAGAAAGTGCAGGGGAAGTTATGGTGAGTTTTCTTCGAATTACGAATCATTTTGGGGTAACTGAACTCCACCACAGGCATTTTACAGGAAGACAACTACAGAACAGATAACAAGAACCTTCACTTCCCTAAAGCCATTTTAACCCACAAATCCTTCTCAACGCTCCTGAAATATCTGCTAAAAATGCCTCGTTTAATATCAAACCTAAATCAACTGATATATTGGGGGGGAAATTTCCCCCGTGATCTCAAACTCCCAATGACCCCCTTCCACAAACACCACTCTGAGTGGCAGGGCAGGTAGAGCAATGAGGAGACAAGTATGCACCTCCTGGCTGTGTCTAGAGCAACAGTGTAGGTATTTGGCAGCTGAATGGCAGAGGACTGGCTGGCATCTGTGATATGTGCTGATGTATTATGCGAGGACTAGATAGCTGGTAAACAGGCAAGCCGAAGCCTCATTAATCAGCCACAGGAGAAGTGAGAGACAGGGCCAGTGGCACCTCAGCCATCAGCTGCTTATGACGTTGTAGGGTGTTACATCTAAGGAGACCAAATGGGAAGTGGATGGTGGAAATTAGTGAGAGAAGAAACGTGCTGGGTAAGAAGGTGAATTGTGTCACATCGTACGGGGCGAACAGCGATGTAGGGCTAGCGTCTGGGCTATTGCTATCAAATGGGTCAGCTAGCGATGGGTCAGTCTGTGGAGAGGTAGTAATGAATAGGAGAGAAGGGGGTGGGATGTGGGATGCTGGGCCCATCTCTCAGGAGTAAATAGTGATGACCTCACGTCCTCCACCACGCACAAGGAGGACCCGATTGAGACCTTCAGTCAAGACCTCTAGGAACTCCATGTCTAAGATAGTTTGAGTTAAGATACCAGCATAAAAAGAACAGATTCTTTTATGAATAAGTGAATAAGTTATAGTCTAAGCTAAGCTCTAAAATCCAGACTCAAGTATAAAGTTGCACTGCTAAAAAAATTAAATTGGCTAAAACCATTTTTATAAATCAAGTAAAAAAAATTGCTTTGAAAAAAATAGGCAGAGGATTGACTTTTGTAGGACTAAGCATATGTTTAGGGAAATACATACGTGATTACAAAAAATCGGAAATTTAAGGCTGGCATGTTTTTCTTTCTGAATAAGGAATATCATTGTCTTTGATCATTGTAATGCTCAATTGCTTTGCAAACAGAAGCCATTACAGTCCCACTGAAAAGGATACAGTTTTCATCACCAGTCCGGTTTTTGGGTGGTCCCGGCATGTTTAGGAGGACCAGTTTGGCTTCTTGGGACTTCTTAATGATGACTCCATTCAGCTTCAGAGCTGTGTGCATGCGTCTCACATTGGACTGGTTTCTAATGGAGCAAATGGGAAATTTTTATTTGTTGTTTTTTTAAATGATGCTCACGTGACTCCTTACTGAAATGAATGTGTGACAACATCAGCATTTGAAACTCTTGACTCATTGTTGTAGTCTAATGTTTTTCAGTCTAAAGCTGAAAGATTTAGATTATTAGGGGATTCTGGTATTATTGTGGCTTTGTGATGAGATACAGAAGAGGCTTCCAACCTCGATTAAACCAGCGACCCATAAATGAAAACAGGCCAGAGCGCTGGACCATAACCACTAGGGGGTGTCGGAGGGGCATGGATGTAATCACTGACACTGGCAGATGTAATCACATAAGTAACCAATAAATAACAAGTATCCCCCCTTGAGTATTCTTTGTAAACCAGAAAATCATGGCAACATTCCATCAATTTAAAATTTGTTTTTGTGGACTCCCTGCCATTTCTCTATGAACTTCCAGGGGGCTGCAGCCCCCAGACTGAAAATCCCTAAAATTCCCTTAATTGTGTTTATGTCAACAAATGTCTTGAAAAGGCTTAAATAAATACTTACAGGTTCTCCCACTCCCTGTGGCATGACAAGGAGAGAAACACAACCCAGTTAATAATTATAACAAAATAAGATGCCAGGAGTTTAATGTAAAATAGTTCTGGTACCTTTGAACCTTGGGGATGGTTGTATATCATTTTTTCCCAGCTGGAACCAACATCACATTTATAAAATTGCATTTCCCAGGTATTGTACATCTATATTTGGAGTTTATAATTGGGCACATTAGAGGGCTGCAATTTCTTCCGAAAGACAGACTATGTAGTTGACAGCTGTTACTGCATACTGAATACATCTACACAAATACTGAACATATACACGCATATACATAAGGCCATCGTAACGGGATCAAGTGTCAAACCTGCCCTTATTTGTTATTACTCTTGTTCGCTGGTTCAATTTTGGGGCGATCGGTCACATAATTTATTCAATTTTAGTTTATCACACATACAATGCGGGTTTGAAACAGATCAATCAAATGGTTTTTGAGTTATCAGCAGTGGTCGGTACTGCTAAATGAACAGTTAGCTCCGATAACCATTAATCCACTAACTCCAAAGTTTAATTCAAAAATACTAAACCAATAAACCACAAAAAATTGAAGCTTATTATATGAATTAAGCTTTGGATTGGTTTTTGGCTCTGAAACCATTAAGATATAGCTGGTGGTTTTTAGCTCTGAAACCCTTAAAAACATACATATAGAGCTAAACCACTGGAGTCCCATCTGTTGGACTAGAGTGAATACCATGGGATATTTAGGACTCACCCAAATGGGTATCGTTGGATTCTGTTGTGTGTCCGGAATAAATCTGCACTGAAATTTTTTCTATGATATTTCATTCCGAGATACAAGCGTTTATGTCGCTTCTTGCTTAGCTGGATAAATGTTAAATGTAAGAGAATGAAGATAAAGTCAATTTCAATTAGCGCAGCTTAAACCTGCCATGCTATCCGACTAAGCAAGAAATCTAGGGGGGTGTTCCACAAAGTAGGATTTCTTGCTTAGCTGGATAACTTGTTGGGTTTAAGGTAGTCTAGGTTAAATTGGCTTTACCTTTGTCCACTGACATATAGCTCAGGCTACCTTAAATCCAACAAGTCATCCAGCTAAGCAAGAAATCCTGGTTCATGGAACACCCCCCGGCTTCATGATACAGGCCCCTGTTCTCCGCTTAGTTCAGAGTACCCCAGTTTAAATTAACTTTATCTTCATTCACTTACATTTACCCCCAGACTACCTTAAATCTGACAAGCTATCAACCAATCATGTCTTGTGTTTTTACCAGTAGTTAACCAAAGGATGCCAGATAGACTAGCAGGCACGCTCACAACAGATAGGAAGAAATATGTATGTTTTTATTTTTTTTTTATCGTTAAACTTCATTTACTTTACTTGCTAAAAATGTTAGCAGATTTACAGTTAATAAAACTGAATTTAGCAGAAGCTAACTGGTCTGCTAACCGTTTTCAAAGTTAGCAGAAAATACTAACCCATTAACTAAAAAGTTAGCTTTGTTAATATCTGGTTAGTGGACTAGTGGAACCCTGTTGACCACTAGTTTTCAGTTACCATACTAAAGCAATCGCAGTGGCAGCAGACAATTAGTATGAATGACGCCAGGGAAAAACTCCAAAAAGCTATGGATTTTGTAAGCGAATAAGAACGGATAAACAGAAAGACTGGATTGGCTGTGAACAGAATGGCAATATTGCTGGGTTTTTCAAATTCAGCAGTGTGTCCTGTGTTTCACAGAGGGGTCACCACCCCAAAGACAGGTCAGTGGTCAAGGCTGACATTAACTGTGCAGACATTTCATCTGGTGACGCTGATCTATTAGCTTCACCCAAAGAACCAAATGAAATGTTACAATAGATATTTTACTGCAACATTGATGCACTGCATTTTACTATGATTTTAAATGTCTTTTGGCTTATGACATAAAAATAACTTCCTTACAGGTATAAAATCAAAAATGACAAAGAAATATATATAATAGTATGGCCATGAGCCACACCTCAAATAAAAAACTAAAAAACAGTAGATACTTAAAAAAAAAAAGGAAATTTCACATGTATTTTTTATCACTTGTGAGGTTCTCCTCCACCAATAACACGAATGCCCAAGTTAAACTCTCCAAGCATTTTATAGCCTGCCACCCTCCACGGAAAATATTTCATATTTCCCCCAGTATTAATTCAATATGAGTGGTTTTGATGTGACAGTGTAACAGTATGTAAACAGATTCCAAATGTATAAATGTATTTGT
>JABFEB020000124.1:10504485-10516028 GCA_019775895.2 Stomatorhinus ivindoensis | reverse complement strand
TTAAGGCCTGACTGCCACAGTAGACAGACTGCAGTAGGAAAGGAACTTAAGGCCTGACTGACAGGGTTGACAGAACAAAACTGCACAGAGAGTTAAGGCCTGACTGCACAGAGAGTTAAGGCCTGACTGCACAGAGAGTTAATGCCTGACTCACGGCTTCATGTTGAATATATCCTTGATGCCCTCTGGGGTACCAGCTCCAGGTGGCTTTCCTTTGTCACCGTCGAACTTCTCTGTCCACGTCATGTGGACCTTGTCCCCAGGGGTCTCGACACTCTCGGTGGGTGACTGAAGGCTGGTTGGGGTTGCTGCAGTGTTCTTGTCATGGATGAGCTGCTCCTGTTGAGGTCAGGGTACATCAACAGACCGAGAGGGTGGCATGAGGCAGATCACAATGGTTGGGGGGGGGGGGGGGGGCGGTTAGTGGGGGGGGGGATGCTAGAGGGACGCCTTTTTCACTCCATGAGACGTATGCTCTATGCTTCCTTTTGACCCTCCTTTCACAGTATTTACAGCCTGAAACTAACCACGGTTTCACTGACTGGTTAATGGCCTGAAAACTGTGACCTAGACACTAAATAGTTATCGTTATCCATTATTTAACTCGATTACCATCAATGCTGCTTTGAATAATGCTTCGTAATATGAGTAATGTTTAGTATCATTCTCTTTTTGACAACTGGTCAACCAAAAGAATAAAATGTGAATGAGATATTTAAATTCATAATAGTAAAAGATAAGTACTGAAGCACATAGAGTGAATATCATTGAAAATCGGGTGAACTGAGCAAGTGGGAGAGGAAGAGGAGAGACGGGTTACGTAAGAGGTGCAGGGATACAGAGAATTGGCATTGTGAGGATGTCGTACCTCCTCCTCAGGCTTCTCCTGTTCACTGCTGCTGGGCTGCTCCTCAGTCACACTCAGCTGCGTGCTCACAGCGCTGGGGTTTTTGCGACGGATGGATCCCCGGGAGGAGTCCGTGATGCTCTGTATCTGTGAGCAGCGACGAAGAGACGAGAGTCAGAAGCCTCAAACGGGGCCGAGGCAACGAGAAGGCAGTAAGAATACAAGTTACAGGCAGGAACATTTTTCTTACTTCGCGTTCACGCTCGTTCTTGGTGAGATTAATCTGCTTGAGGATTTGGGATCGCTGCTCCATCACCAAGGTCTTCTCGTACGTGTAGGCTGAGATATCGCTGTCATGCTGAAAATACGTAAACAGTGCAGTAGGCTAGACAGGAAGTGTTTCATTGAAGCCAAAAGATCAGTATTCACAACGAGGCCCAAGATCTCATTGGAGAAACTGCCTCAGTGTCCTTTGTCTTTTCACATGTTGTTATGTGATTTGAAGTGTACAGCACTTTGGTGAACACGCAGTGTTCACGAAATGTGTGTTAGAAATAAAATTTTACTTACTTACTCAGAAGCAAGAATGATAACAGTATAACAGAGGAAGTGAATAAGTAATCTGTAATTGTATGGTTTCATGCTTCTTACTAATTATATTAACTCAATATTTCATATCATGTGCTGTTACTGAATGCCTAAATATACATCATATTTCTTTTATAATCCCTTATTGGGTTCCTAAAGAAGATAATAAATTGGCTACAATAAGGATTTTGCCAAAAATGAATGATCGTCAGAAGACTGGTCATTTCCCTTTAGTGTCCTTAAGTGGTCATTGCGGACAACACATTCAGTTAAAGCTTTTATTCTCATTTCACTCTGAGATGAGGTCACTAAATCTGCAGCATCATAGGAATAGCGTTTTAAATGACTTCCTACGGCTATTCAGGTGTTTGAGAGTTGGATCTCTTGTCAGACTTCAGTGTCACGGCGGGGTGTGTAAATGATAAGCAAATTTTCAATTCCTGAAACAAGTAATGGAGCATAAGTAGATTCACATACAATTTCACCATACAGTAGTCAGCAACCAAAAGCATTGCGGAAAACAAGTATGCAGTTTAAGAGATAAAGGCTGCAGGAAGTTGAGAAACACCTCCTGAAACTGGTGTCCTTGTAAAATTCAGATCTTTGTTTTGAATGTCAGAGAGCTGAAAAGAAAAACTCCGAAATGGCCTCACCATCTCCACAACTTCAACCTCGGCGTCGATACGCAGGTGGTACAGGAAGGTGGTCAGATCTTTCTTCATCTGGATGCTGTTGTCATCCATCTGGGCCACAGTGAAGATGCGCATCTTACACTTCCTCCACACCTAGAGAGGGACAGTCATCGATCACGTGTCAGTCGTGCATTATGGGCTGCCACACTCCAGGTATACCATTTTCATGGAACCATTCCTCTTCATTATTACTGAAATACCATTTTATTCTTTTCTTAAAGCTTTATGTGTCTTTTACTTCGTCCAGATAGTATAAATAGTACAAACTTGCTAACCAGTCCACATTATTGTTCAGATGAATTGCAATAAAAGAAGAATATTAATGCACATATTCTCTGGATAAACTCAGACTATTGAATCTATAGACAATTGAATCTATTAACAAAGTGTATTTATGTATGTTTTTTTTACAGACTCGTATGAAGGTAAGTATATAGGGAAAAACACATTGGTTATATTTAGGTGTACAAATGCATTTTTAAGAGATGATAATGTACCAAGAGAGAACAGTCTTTTGTTTATTTCATCTTTTATTTCCTGAACAACATAACATTAGAGGCAACCATTAAAATGATGGATTATTACCAACCCTGCAGCATTATGTGCAATTTTATCAGATGCATTTTTATACCCCCCAGAAAGAGGCAAATTAAACTGCTTTACAGGCTAAACCATAACTCTTCAGCTTGGGAACACTGTGTAATATCATGTTGGCATTATTTAATTTTTTGCTCCCCTCTCATCCAGGGTGCACCCCCCCCTGGGATGGGCCCCAGCTCCCCCCGCCGCCACCCCCGACCCCATAACCCGGGCCAGGGTAAATCCTCAAAAGATGGATGGATAGTGCTTTGTAAGTATTACCTAATGCTGTTTTTTTGGTAAATGACTGTATATATGACAAATGCTAGACAGTGAAGCTCTGCAGCCTTTCATTACTAGGACAACAGGCAGGGGCGCAGTTAGAAATTCAGTCAGAAACTTAGACCCACTGACAAAATGTCACCTTGGGCCCCCAACCTATTTTATATAAATTTTTTCATATTCAAGGGTCCCTGTCAAGTGCTGGGTGCACCGACTCATATCCATGCCCCCTCAATGCCTTTGTCTGAGTTGGAGGGGTGAGTATGTTCCCACGTCTTAATGGTTGTACTCCAGTTTCTTACCACAGTCCAACAAACTGATGTGTATTAGGTGTAGAGTCTGATGTGAATCAGGGAACCTAGGAACTGTTACATCCTCAGTTTTTAACTACCGTCAGGATGGCAACCAGGTCTCAGGTGGTCCCTACCACCTATACTGGCCTGAAGCGTTAAAGGACAGCGCAGATAGCAGCAATGGCACTATTTCAAACTGTGCAGAAGGCAATGGTAAACCCCTGCAGGACCTTACCAAGAAAGCCTTATGGAGAGGCACGATGGCACCTACCTCATAATTATTGATTGATTGGGTAAATTGGTGGTTCTAAATCTTCCAAAGTGTGCAATTGTGCATGAAAATGTGTGGTATGGGATTGATGGGAAGGTTTAGTCTCCTGTCCCGTGCTTCCTGCAATAGGCCCCAGACTCACCGTAGTGTTCTACTGGATAAATAGCATGGAACTAAACAGCTATGTATATATGTATGTATATTCAATGATGCGCTTTTCAGAAACTCCAGAGACTACTGTTAGCATGTAGAAACATTCTCATCATCTCAGCTGCAAACACCCTGACTACTGGGCACCCACATTCACAGTCAATCGCTAAAACTGAGAAATACCCAGCAGGCTGTGGGACGACCGGCCTCGTCGATACCTTGTGCTGGCGCAGTAAGAAGGGCAGCAGCATCAGCATGCCTCCGTCGTGGACAATCCACCAGACGTCGATGCTCCCCTCGGTGAAGCGCTCTCCATTGGATGGGAAAGCAGCAATGTTTTTGGGTACCAGGAGGGCCAGGTGGGCAGCCGTGGTCTCTCTCACGAGCTCTGCAACAGACAAAGGAAGCTGTCAGTGTTTAGAATGGGCTTTGTGAATCATGTGTAGCTTGAGCCACGCCCCCTCCATCCCACATGCTTTTCACCCACCAATGAAATTCCTCCAATTCTGATGATCCTCAACCTGTTTCCAGTTCCGTGGCCAGCTCACCAGCACAGTGTTGTGCTGTAGACCTCCCAACCCTCCAGCTTGGATGAGGTGGGACGTGGCGTCGCGGATGTTCGACGAGATGACCACCTGGCAAAAGCCCTTCACCTTCTCTGTCTCCATCAGCTTTCGCAGGGACTAAATGTAACATGGAGTCGTTGAAAATTACAGTCACCCAGCAAACAGGGAAAAGCACTGAAAACTTTTGGAAGCCGCCCCATCCAGGCAAAGTACAAATAGGAGTGTCCAGGTGTCTGACCTGCTCCGCACGCTGGGCCTGGGGGTGGTTGTTGAGGAAGGTGCCCTCCAGTGCTGCACCCACAATGGTCAGGCCTTTACCTGCCTTCAGCTGATTAGTTAACGACAGTAGGCGGGGCTGTTCCACGGCCTGCTCCGCATCTAAGCTGGCCAACACCAGCAGCTGAGGCCTAGCAGTGAGAGGAAAGAATCATGTGATCACAAAACCTGAATGGTGATAAAATAGCGCAATGGAAATTTTAATATCCACCCAATTTATAACCGCTTATCCTGGTCAGGGCTGGCAGGAGGAAGCCAGAGGAGAATGCAAATCCCACACGCACGGGGGGTGCATTTGAACCCCCACCCTTGTAGGTGTGAGGCAGCAGTGCTGTTCTTGCCAGCATGCTGTCCTAATTTAAATATCCCCTTGAATTAGTTTGTATTAATAACAAGCAAATCCTTGGCTACTTGCAGTCTAGGGATGTGTCATTACTGCGATGTTTTGTTCTCATGTTGCTGCTGAGTGACGACGGTGGACGCGTCTGGCCCGGTTCTCACCTCCAGTTCTTGGTGTGTGGGGGACCTTCCTCCAGTCGCATGAGCGCGAAACGCGCCGCGCTGAGCGACAGGCCGCGGATGCCGTCACCCCACTCCTTCTCTGCACTGGAACATGGAAAACACAAGAAAAATAACATTATTGAATTTTAACTGCAACGCTGAATAGGACATGTGGTTACGGGAACTGGATTGATGGATTTTAACACAAATGCGAAAATAACCAGTAACAGACCAGAAAGTAAAAATGAGACAGAGAGCTTGATATAATGGAACATTATGGACTATTCTTCAGTTTTAACAGTAAATCTGCATTTTAAATAAAAAGGCTAACGAATAATCAAATTAGATACATATATACATACAATTAGATAGATCTTCTCTTTTTACACTTTTTTATTTAAGAAATTGAACTTCTGATCAAAAGTTGCTGGTTCAAAACTGAAGACCACTGCTTTACACCAGTGAAAATGTACATGAATGTATTAAATACCCAACAGTATATTGCCAAAACAATAATAACCCATCCATCTTCTAACTTCTTATCCTAGTCAGGGTCATGAGGACAAACAAACAAAAACACAAACCAGCAAATAACAATAATAATAAGTATTTGAGTATTGGGTTAGCAGATGAGTTCATGGGGCATATCCTGTTTACAAAATTATTTTCTCTGCTGTTGGCAATTCACTTACCCACGGAACTCAATGTACTTGTAGATGCAGCCAGCAATCACCATGGCGACGATGGCATAGTACCAAGAGCAGATGAACATAAGTGATAGACATAAGCTCATTCCCAGGAAAGACAGCGTCCTGGAGGGTGAAAGCAGCACTCAGGACAGGTATCTGAGCATTAGGACTCACGGCACACCTAGGCATAGTTCTTATGTCTGATTCTACAGCTGCCTCATCACCTTCCATACCCTTTCAGTTTCATGCGTTTGTACCACACTACGCATTTTCCAGTTCTGTTAATAACCTCCTTTTTAAACAGACTTTGCTTTGAGTTTAAATAGTATTATCCTTTAAAATGTCCCTAAATTTTACTTTGTTTCTATGATTTTCCTACCTATTACACTTCCTATCACAGTTTCTTTGCATTAAGAAGCATTAGTTCATAAGGATATAACTGTCTCATAATTAAATACATGATGTAAAATTATATGTATTTGCAGCAAATGTCTTAGGTGGCCTCCGAATGATGCTGTACCAGGACAACACCATCCCTGCCTGCATTCTCCACCATGTGTGGTCCTGGCCTGTATCAACACCAGATCAGAACGAAAACAAACAGGGCCTTCAGGAAACAATAGGCACAGTATGTGGAGGACCGCCACTAAACCTTTTGGAAAAAATATTTTATTTTTCCCTTTTTTATTGCACTTTTCCCACTACTTTCACCCTTGTTTCTTTGTCTTCCTTTTAGTGTAGATATATATGGTAGATGCTTTATTATTTAATAATAACAAGCACTTTATTGATCCCTGTGGGGAAATTCTCTTTATGCCTCCCCCATTATAGTCTCTGTAGGTGAGAGCAAGCTGGCTGCAAAGGGCAGCCACCCATAGCAGCACCCAGGGAGCTGGGGGTTAAGGGCCTTGCTGAAGGACCCACAGATGTGCCAAGGACGAGCTGGAACCAGCGACCTTCTGATCACAGACACAGAGGCTTAGCTCACTGAGCCGCAAATCTGCCCCCAGTATATCTGGTGTGTTATATGATGTTTGCGTTAAGCTTTATTATGATGTGCTACATTATACATCTCATGTTATATTACAATATGTTATGTATTTACTCCTTTATGGCTTTTTTGGACTGTGGCACTCGAGAGTAGCTACGGGACTTACCAGTGATAGAACTTGAAGCGTGGCCTCCAATTTGGGGTACGCAGGAGAGTTTGCAAGGCACACGCCAGGTTGACAAACATGTAGCACATCAAAAAGAACCTGTGGGAAAAGCCAGTAGCCATTCTGAACACAAAGACACCGTAAAAACAATGCATTCAAATATAAACAAAAGATCAATTCATAATAATGGATCTTGCTCACTGATGAGGTCCCAATATTGAAGGGGTAACTGCTGGGGTGTACGTTACTGCTATTCGATCATTGTTTTGACAGTGTACATCATATTCTTGATGCACTCTGCTTGGATGCAAGCACTGCTAGCTGCCACAACAATGTGTTTCACTGACGGCAGAGAGGTCTCACGTGAGGAAACTTACATGGAGAGGATTGGTGCGACGGCATCGAGGGAGGCGATGAGGATGCCACTCTCGCAGATGCAAGCGGTGAGCAGCAAGGCCCAGGTGGGCTCGCCGTTGGCCTTGCCATGACCGAACACCTACCGGCAGGACCGGGACGTTAGCAAGCAATCATACGAATGGGTGATGGCTGTGGTGCTCTCAATCGCTCCGTCTGTTTCTCACTTGTTTGTGACTTTGGTCCTTCGATACAGACTCATAAATCAGTGCCACAAGCCAGTGGGTATGGGCAGCATGTACTGTATAACCGCAATTATTTTTGATTTTCACCTAGGAAAGGGCCAGGCTGGCAGTGCGTTGTGTGGTGGTGAGTGATGACGCTAGACTGTGTGCGATCCATCAGGTCTAATGTGGTTTTTGCAGCCTCCTGTGATAATACCTCCTGATACCCTGCTGAGCTGAAACCACTGTAGTGTGGGCTGGGAGTTGGGCGATAGGGTCCACGGATTCACTCACCCTGAGGAAGGGCACGATGCCATCGCGGGCGATAGCCTGTAAGAGACGTGGTGCGCCCGTCAAGCTCTGCAACCCGGCTCCGCAGGTGGAGAAGAACGAACCAAATACGATGACCCAGGGGGATGGCCAGGCTAGCGTGCCAATCACCAAATTGCCATTGACTGCCTCACCAAACCTGTGAAAGTAATAAGGAGTTGTGCACATATCCCCAGGGACAAATTCTCCTGTATTTCCTCATGTCTAAGCATAGCTCCTCAAGCCTCAACATTAGTGATTCGGCATCAAACTAATAGAACTTTTAATGGAACTTTATTAGAACACATAGCATTCATGCCTTTATGTGTCTGTCCTTTTCTATATTTATTGTTATTTATTTACGGTTGCTACATGTGTGCTACTCCACATGATTTTTTGTTTGTCCCTTTGGGACAAATAATGTAGTTTGAATTGAATTGAATTGAATTTGAATTGAACTGAATTAAAGAATTCTCTTTCTCTATTACCGCTTATCCTATTAATGGTCGCAGGGCGTCCAGAGCCAAACCTGGAGGCTACGGGCACAGGGCAGGGCACCAACTCACCGCAGACTCAACAAGTATTGATTTAAACATCTTGATTTAAATATTGATTTAAGTAACTTGATTTAAATATAGAAATTTCCTTAAACTAAGCATTCTGCTGCTTTGTTGTAGTGTGCTACAGAAAAAATATAGAAATACAGCAAAAAGAGATGCAATACTTACTTGTCTCTCAGGACCACTCCTTCAATGCAGGCCCCAAACATGAAAACACTAGACATATCTAAGTGTTACAGTGAAGGCAAACAGATAGAGTGTCACTGTCTGGCAGATTCATCCTAGATCGCCCTTTGCCTTTTGGTAGAGCAGATTTTCATAACATAAAGAATAACATTCTAATCTAAGTACATAGATTAGAATTGTATTTGTCTCTGAGACAAATCATACTGTCCTTCTTTCACTATGTGTAAGAGGGTCTCATTCTTTCTAACAGTAGACTGTTAGATGAAGCATATTTGACCTCCACCCCAGCCAGGTAGCTCTGCAGCTCCAGAATTCATGGAGGAATTAAATGCTCTTTTGTCAAACATCAGGAGCAGACTTGACCATTTACCTTTGATACAGTATTAACTTGTACAGAATTAATCTATTCTAAATCTGGAGAGGTTAAGCACAGTATAGGTCATTGATCAGAAAGAGGTTATGGCTTAATCTTAACCCACCTCTATGAACTGTGCCATTCCACAATTTGGTCTCCAAAATGAAAGGATACAGACTGTGGAGGTTGTGGTGATGGCCATTATGGTGCCAATCGGGATTGACTTTTGAGCATCCCTCAGATCCCCTGAACGATTGGAGCCCGCCATGATACCTGTGATAGACAGACGCAACATACATATATAAACGCAACAATCAGCTATTCAATACCTTGCTCATCTGTGGCAGTTTATGGGTCAGTGGAATGGTACTGTGCCTCTGATCAGAAGGTTGTTGGGTCAAATTTTGTGGCCACAATTGGGCTATGAAACAAGACCTTTAACCTCAACTGTTCTAGGGACTGTCTGCATCACTTTGGAACTTAACATTAATTATTTAAAAATGTTTTTTGAATTCTATCTATTCAAATATTTCATTTGACTCATTTTGAAAGTGTAAATAAAATAAAAAACAAAATTCACAGAATAAACAGAATAGGCAGAATTGTTCTGTGATTTATTGTCATAGCATACCTGTGCGTTACAGAATAACCATCCAATAATTAGCCTGCAAAAATGTTAATTGTAAGGCCAAGACATTTCGGAAAATGTGAAAAAAGTACTCAAAAGCAGTGCACAAAAAAGTGCACTTTAGAATTTGGTTTTTATTGTGTAGACTGTAAAAAGCTTTCCCCTTCCCTAAATGTGTTATTCGAACTGCAGACAATAACACTGCAATTTGCACAGATAGCTTGGCCCTTTAATGGCACTAGTCTAATTATGAACTTGCTACCATAATTCAGAAAGAGCCATTAAATGTTTGATGACATTAATCTTTACTCTGCAGGCTCTACAATGAGATATCTAATGGCCTGTTCTCATTTTCTAGTTTTTTAATTCATTTTTTTGTATTTCTTGTTAATTGTATTTTATTGTAATTTGACTGTTTTGCCACAGATTTTTTTTAAACATTAATTCAGTTTTCAGTATTGCTTTGTTATTATTATATATATAGTACAAAATACAGCACCTTCATAAAGTATTTGTCTTCTTTTTCACATTTATTTTTTCTGTTCAGCAACATCATATAAATAAAACACATTCATAATACTAAACTGATTCATTTGGATATATTTTAAAAATGATCACACTCACACATATTATTTACCAATTGCATCCTTCTCTGTGACAATGCTTTGTAGATCGGCCTTTGAAGTTTTTGTGGTACATTTGTACGAACAGTAATTTTCAGGTCATACCACCAGCTTAATAAGCTGTTTGTGCTACATCAAACGCGGCGCTTCACTTTCCATTCATCAGACCACAAAATCTACCAGAATCTCTTACGGTTTCTCACAGAGCTTCTGGAAAACTGAAGCCCTGACTTTATACTAGCCTTTCTCTTCTGTCAATCCACTCCCCCAAAGCAGTCAAATCTGTACATTTCTGAAGAGATTGTGGTTCCATGGTTCTCCTGTGTTACTCACATTGAAATTGTTTCTTTAAAAATGTTTAAACTTTAGTTTAGACAGTTGTCAAAAGTGTGCAGTATTTTTAACTTATTGGTTAAGGACTTGTTTGTCAACGTCCTTCATAACATCAGGGCATGCTGGCCGTGTTTCATCTGTTTCACATGATACTGCAGGAGAAAGGTCAATGGCAGAGGAAACAGTTATGTATAGAACCACTGAGGGAGAGTCAGACCTTGAGCTGTCAGATGATGAGGGCAAAGGAGGACTGGCAGAGGCAGGGGAGGCAGCGAGTTCAGATGACGAAGCATAAGATCAGCAAGAAGCAGGCCAAGACGAAACACCACGCCGTCCAGTTTGGGTTAAAAGTAAACTGCATGAATCTTAAATCTCATATTCTAGGAATTACTGATAGAAACAGCAACTTTCAGATTTTATCCAAAGGAATAATTATTAAAGATTTCTATTTGAATGATAGTATTTTCTTCGAATAATATAACAGGATTTATTTTCATTGTGTTAAGGTTCATGAGTGATTTAAAGGAGTTTCCCCAGATAGTACTGGCGTTCAGGAAAATTATTTAAATTCCATGTCTCAGATCACTGATGCCACTGTGTTGCTAAGGCAACACAATCAAGATGATACAAAGTGTGCATGAACTTAAACGGCTTACGGTCCACCATGGGTGTAGCACTAACATTTCAGCACTAATCCCCAAATAATACAGGCTCTATCCGCAAAGACTAGAGGCCTTACAGCTACTTTGGGCAGTAAAGAGAAGACATGTCTTAATAAGCAGGAAGAGATACTGCTGACAGGGTGCAGCTCTAACAGCACTTCAGAGGAAATGACTTTCACTGGAGTGTCTTTGTACATGATATGCCTTGGATATTCAAAAATTAAAATGTACAGCGCAGCAAAGACTATTTTCAATTCCTGTTATATTCTATTCCTATTGTTGACCCGGTTCAACCAACAACTAGATTCAGTCACCTGAAGATAATAAACTTTGTACCAGAGCAAGAAAGAATATACTCCAAAATCTGGATTTCAAATTAGCTTTGGTTGACCAAATGATCCTGATTTTGCTTCCCCGT
>JABFEB020000124.1:10478889-10496969 GCA_019775895.2 Stomatorhinus ivindoensis | reverse complement strand
CACATATAGACTCCAGTCTTTCACAGGGCACATACACATATAGACTCCAGTCTTTCACAGGGCACATACACATATAGACTCCAGTCTTTCACAGGGCACATACACATATAGGCAATGGAAAGACCACGCTAGGCATCACTGTATGTCTTTGGAATGTGGGAAGACCCAGGAAAATCATGGAGAACATGCAGATTCTACACACAGAGCACAACGGGGATATTTGAGCCTCCAACCCTGCAGGTATAAGGCAGCAATAAGCCCCAGAAAAACAACACAATCTCAGTTTAATGTTGTGTTTTACAAATCGACAATTGACTAATCATAAATCAGGTACGGCATGTAGGGCAACTGGTTTGATTTCACTGCTTTTATTTAGTGGGAGCTTCAGATGTCAATACAGCATAAATTTTTAACGAAACGGCTTCGCCACAACCTAATCAAACAAGGTTACCGCAGTAAATATTTGATGAATAGACCCAGTCTTGTTAAATGGCTAACATGTCAAGCCTTGTATACTCGATTCCATTACATGGTCACACGATTCAGTTTAGTCTTGCATGGACCTGGAATTAAAGTCTGAGCATGGCCAGGACCCGACGCCTCGATACTGATCCAGACCTGAGCCCAAATAATACTAGCAAATCTAAAACCCGAACTTATGAAAAGATTAGTCATAGGCATATGTTGAGACATTTATGAGATTTTGCCATATTTCTTCCATTAGTAGTCAGATTCTTGCTAGGTAGCTGGTAGATGGGAGAGGAGAGGAGAGGGTGTTGGGGTGGAAATGAGAAGCGCAAACGAGCAATGGACCCAACGAACGATTTTCACTGAAAAAAGTAATGTATAAAAAAACTGACCTACAGTATACCTGGCCCCATACCCGATACTAAATCAGAGCCCATGGGGCTTCAGTCGGATCGCAGACTTCTAATTTAGGCAGGAAGTCCTTTGCATTTCACAAGGTCTACAGTAAAATGTCTCTCAGTAGAAGCTCCGGTCAGTCCAGAGGCTGCGGTGGGAATGCTAATGAAGTCTAAGCTGCAGACGATTAACAAGAGAGTGGCTGAGGACAGAATAGTATAAAACAAGACATTCTGCCACCTTTTAGGCCCCTATACTGTCTCTGGAGAACTTGTTTGTGCAGTTCTTGATGTTGGAGACAGCTGAAAACACAATATCTGACTGCACCCTAGGTGTGCAGACGCTCAGAATGGCAGGACAAAGCAGACCTCTCACGGATTTGTCTGTTGTCAGCTGATACCATGCTCCGCAGCTCACTGTGATGAAGCGACTGGCCTCACTGCGTAGGGGGGGACAGATACAGAAGCACTTTTTCAGTGGGTCCTATTGAAGCTTGATGGGACCTGCAGCAGATCCCTGCCTGCAACACGTTCACCAGCTAATCGGCTTTTGAAACGGTCAGTTTCCATTCACGTCCATGCAGCCCGAGGCCACCAATTACGGGCAACGTCTGGTGCCTGCCGCAACACGCCAAGAGTGAGATTCACACGCTCACTTGTACAGCTCCAGAGCCAAAGCTACATTAAGCTAAACTAGCGCTTAGGATAAATAGCAAAAGTCCGATAGCGTAAGGTACCATCTTAATTTTAAGACCAAGAATTTGCATAGTCATACACGTCCTTGAGCGAGCTTGACTGATTGAGTGTGTAGAAAAGGGCAACACCATGGGTTCCTGGGTTCCTGCACGTCTCGGGGTGAGGCTGCAACATACCAATGTGATGAGCTGCTACCTCCGAGGGTCATTCGAGATCCTGCTCAGCTTCGAGAGAGAGATGATGCCGTAGCCTCCATCACCACTGACCTCACGGCAAGCCTGAGCTACGGTGATGCCTCCTGGCTGAAATATTTTCTCATGCTACCCGTTATTCTTGCATATCAAAAGCTCTTTAGAAGTAAATCCTGCTGGATTCTTTGTCATTCTAAAGACATTTTTTTAACTTGATTTTTAACTCATTTATAGAAGTCTCTTATGGTCTCCCAAGCTGTGAACACTTTCTATACTGGAAAAAGCGTCCCCAGGCTGCTCATTAATCTGGACGCAGACATTGTCCCAGCTAAGGGGAGAGATGTAGGGGGTGGCATGTCTGATACAGTATCTGCTTTGGGAATTTGAACGCTTTTGGGATTCTTGCTGGTCCGGGGCTAAGGGTAAGAAAGATATAGCTGCCTAATCTTGGTGTGTAAAGCGGTGTACACTCGTATTTATATGTATTACATGTGTGTGTGTTGGAGTGGGGGGCTTACACATATACAAACATATATATAAGGCACACGTTTTGTTCATCTAGCAGTAAAAAGCACATGTAATGGAAGATATAATACAACATCATATGATTTTGGCAGTTACATAGGCTGCATGTTGCTGCTTCTTTTTTTAGTAGAATTTGTCAATTATGTTATAATGTAAATTTATTTGGCCGACAAAATTACACAATGGGAGATGTGAGTAGGGATACAAGGAGTAGAAAATTCACGCACTTGAATCTTTATTATTACTTAATTTTTTTTATGCAAACCATTGAGTGTGAGTTTCTGCTTTTTCTTCCAAGCCTTGAAGACAGACCTAGATCCAGATGCCGGATTCTCCACTGAGCGGCAGCCTTGTTCATAATCCGATGTCCATTTTGTATTACTGTGCCTTGTGCTGATGCCAAAATGTCTGTGATTTGCTTTAATTCCTCCCCAGCATTTAATTGAACTGGCTCCAAATAAATATCCGTCACCCCATCCGTGTGTAGTGTGCTTCTGTTTTCCGTCCCACTCGGATTACTGTGGGAGGGAGGGAGTGAGCATACGAATGGTGTAACAGCATTGAGTTCTCTGTGTGAAGTCACTGTCTGCTTCAGGTCTGTCTTTTTTTAGGGTTCAGGAATTTGTGTACAACAACTTACATGTACTGCATTTATTACTAATAAATTGTGCATATTTCTTTTTTAGGAAAGAGCAAAATCTGTTTTATAAACATTCCAGGCTAATTAATTACTTAGATACATGTATTTGAATCCACTCTGATATCTGACCTTTTAAAGTGGCTTTCATTTGCATGTTGTGGAATTAACATTTTTAGCAAAGCAAGCTAACTCAAATTTATAGTAACAAGACCCTTCCAGAGACGAAATAGAAGTAAATGATGGGGGGGATACTTACAGTGGAGCAGCACATAAAGACAATGATGAAGGTCCCTAGCACTCCTCCAATGCCGACCAGCCAGGTCATCCGCAGGAAGAGGATCACCCCAAAGATATTCTGCAGGCAAGGCAGGTAGACGCCCATCAGGGTGCCCATTCGTGGAGCCTGGGGAACAAACAGAGGCAAAGCCTTTGGATTCTCTCTATCCTTACACTGAGGACACATGACTCATTAACAGTTAAATACACTGGTGACTCTAATCGAGAGCTGAACAGAGTAAAAGACCAGAAAGGCTTTCTTGTGGCAATTGAAAATTAATGAGATGAACAAATAAGTATCTTGTGGGTGACTGCTGCAGATGGGCTCCGGCAAACAGGCTCTCTGCACTGTGCTGACGCCTTGTGAGGACCTCAGGGGAAGGTCTCTTCTGATACAGGTCTCCACAAAGAGCCAGATTCAATGAGAAACTAGAGCCTTGATGTGGATATAAAGCTTTCACACTGAGGCCAAATGAGCCCACACTGCAGCTGGCAAAGATGTGCTTGGATCAGAAGAATCTGGCACTTGTGCCTGTAATGTAGGCAATCTTCAAACTCAAACAACTCACTACCATTTTTGTGCAAGTCTGTATGATCTTCATAGTTACTAAAACATGTAGGGGAATTAATTTTCCATGTTACATTATTCTTTCAAGCAGAACAGGTACAAATGTTGACACTGTGATAAATACACACAATACTGTCCATCTGTGATTCCAGATATATGTATACTGTAGGTAAAACCAGGACATCTGATTTGTGATTATTTAGGGAAACAGGCCACTGAAATATGAGCCAGATTGCTAACAGGCATTCCACACTCGAGTGGCTCACTTTAAAATGAATATGATAAGTCTGGTCAAAACAGAATTGGTGTCAACAGCTAAATTTGAGGACAAATCTCTGGTTTGTATTACTGTCATCCTTTTTAGAATCAGTGTTCACAGTAGAGAACACGAGTAACTTACCACCAATTAGTATGACCAATATATGTATAACTGAGGCTGATGTGGTACTAAGCCTAGCTAAGGTCAAAATAAATAAATCGCAGGGCCCTGATGGCATCTTACCTATAGTATTAAAAGTGATGAGGGATATTATTAGTCAACCTTTAACTTTAATATTCCAGAAATCGTTATCTGTGGGTGTGGTACCTTCAGATTGGAATCATGCTAATATAACACCCATATTCAAAAAAGGGGATAGAACTAATCCAGCAAACTATAGGCCAATCATTTTAACTAGCATTACTGGAAAAATAACGGAAGCTATAATCCAAGTGAAAATGGTAGATTACCTGGATGCAAATAAAATTCTGAGGGATAGCCAACATAGATTTAGGAGAGGTAGATCCTGTTTAATGAATTTACTTGAGTTCTTTGAGGAAGCTACAAGAGAAATTGATCACAAAAAGGGCTGTGATGTGATCTACTTAGATTTGGAAAAGGCCTTTGATGTTTGATGCCCCCCACAAATGGCTCTTGCTAAAGCTCAAAGCTGCAGGGATTTTAGGAACTGTGGCAGCTTAGATCGAAAACTGGTTAACTAGTTAACTGAAAGGAAACAGCGAGTAGTCATTAGAGGCACAATGTTACAGTGGGCCTGAGTTCATAGAGGGGTACCGCAGGGTTCAATTTTAGGACCACTATTGTTCCTAATTTACATTAACGATATTGACACCAATACACGCAGTAAACTGGTTAAATTTGCAGACGACACCAAGGTGGGTGGTGTAGAAGATACTGATCTAGCAGCAGAGAGGCTACAACGGGATCTGGATTTAATTAGGGACTGGGCTGATACCTGGCAGATGAAATTTAACATAGATAAATGTAAGGTGATCCATGCAGGGAGCAGAAATATAAAGTACAAATATTTTATGGGTTCCACTGAAATAAAGGTAGCTGATCTCTTTGTGTATGTTGATGCTTCCATGTCCCACTCTTGCCAGTGTGCGAAAGCAAATAATAAGGCCAATAGGATGTTGGGTTACATCTCTAGGTGTGTGGAGTTTAAGTCAAGGGAGGTGATGTTACATTTATATAATTCCTTGGTAAGAACCCACTTAGAATACTGTGTGCAGGTTTGGTCACCATACCTTAAGAAGGACATTGCTGCCTTGGAAAGGGTGCAATGTAGGGCTACAAGAATGATTCCTGGTCTTAGAGGAATAGTAAATGGCAAAGTCTTGGGCATTCTGTTAATATGACGATGTGCACTACTGTCTGTTTTGCTAAGAGGCTGGACCAGGAGCTAAAAGTAGGCTTACAAAGAGCCAAAACTAGCATACACCTCTAGTGTACAGCATTGAATCTGGCATCTGATAAAGCCTTTCCGATACATAGTCAGCGCATAACATGTCTTAGAATACTAATCTGGAATGGTTATCATTGACGTTATTGTTCTATAAATCTCCTTTTACTGCCCCTTTACATCAATATGTTGCAATTAGATTTCCTTCTATTGTAGTTAGAGATTCACCAGAAATGTAATGACCTGGACCGACAGAAGAGGGAAGAAGAATCACAGGGAAAGGCTTTAACTCAATAAAATACGGCCTGTACGATAGATTGGCATAAATGCGATATCTCATTAATGCACTGAATCCTGATGATAACTTAGAATCAGGAGAGGATGAATGGCCATGGATGTGTCGATCAATAAAACTCATAACATTTCCTGATTAAAGGGAGTTTTATTAAACAGCACATTGAAAATCAGCGACAGCCTGTCATAAAATCATTATGTAACTGATATCGTATCACTAGCTCCACCCATAATGTAAAATGAATAAAATAATAATTTACGCATAAAGGCAATAATAATATAAATAGGTGTATAAGGGTGACTGGTATAAGCATGAGGTAAAAACTGTACAAGAAATGTACTGTTTCTAATGAGAAGGAGCTATTTCTAGTACAGTTCTTGGTATATAACAGTTTTGAAAGTGCTGTCATGACATAACATAACCATTTTAATGGCTGCTTATTGTGGAACATTTTGGATTATTTCAATGTATCCAATAATTTGTTTGCTGAAAAGAAATAGATTCCTATTTCTAAATACAATCACCCCTCAATCTAACAGTTTGGCTACGAATTAATTCAGTAAAATATCCTTCAAACAGATGGGATATCAACAGACAAAAAGATGTTAAGGTGTGATCTATGTGTTTCCAGTAAAATATTTACCTGGTTAGAGGAGAGAAAACTGCCATCTTAAATTGTCTTTGAAACACAAATAACAGTTAGTGATATCATCAAAAGCCACATGCTCAGAGGGAACCTTTACAAAGACCGGTTATTTCAGACTTGGTAACTATGGCAATAAACTGGTTGTCAAGCAGGACAGGGGCAAAGGCTGTAAACAACCAAATGCAGAGAATAGCTCAGCGAGTAAGCTGGAGGTATACCATGTGAGCAATGGAAAAACGGCTAGCGCCTCTCTGTAGCTGGGAGGTATTATTAAAGGCAATTTTGCGGTATGACGCTAATTCATAGGCTGCATTATTCTGGATCAGCTAAATTCTTAATATGTGATAGAGGTTTTCATAACACAGCAGTTAATTGCATGAAATATCTCATACATATACTTGTACTGACCAAAAGTAATGTATCTGTATAATGGGAAATGATACAGAAGTAATGAAGCAGGAGCTGCTTGTATTGTAGCATTTCTCTATCTGGCCACTTTCTATTCCCCAGTTCTGTTTTTATTTGCCCAATATACATTTTATTAAAAACATACATATTCCGATCCATTCACCAATCCATCTATCATTCATCCATCCAAAGTAAATATCCTGTTATAACAACATTCATTTTTATTCTATCCAAATGTCACCATGATCATATTCACCACTTTTCTGACATTTAGTGGGCTTCAGTTTAGTGTTTTGTCTGTGAACAGTGAGGACTCATGGCTGTGCAGTAAATGCAGCAATGCGGTATGAGATTAAAGTTTGTTTAAGGTGAAGAATTGTTCCCCTGTACTGTCTCGGTATGGATCCCCACAGGTATTATGGTAGAAAAAAATATTGTATCGTAGTAATCTGTGCTCTCAAATCTGTAATTCATGCTTTTGAGTTACTAATTCATGTGCTCAAGTTAGTAATTTATGCTCTTGAGTTACTAATCCATGCTCTCTAGTTACTAATACGTGCTCTTGAATTAGTAATTAATGCTCTCGATTTAGTCATTTGTGTTTTCGAATTAATCACCAATCGGAGAGTGGAAGAGGAATTAGTAACTCAAGAGAACAAATTAGTAACTTGAGAGCATGAATTACTAACTCGAGAGCACAGATTAAGTAACTAGAAAACACGGAATAGTAACTTGAGAGCATGCATTAGTAACTTTATTAACTCGAGAGCACGAATAACCAATTAGAGGGCACAAATTACTCTGAGATAATATTTTTTTCCACATTGACACCTAAGAGGCTCCATATTTCAGTGTTCTGAAAATGACTCACTTTTATTAAGTGTTTTCAAGGATCGGGTACTGTTGAGATTTTTGAATCCTGATTCTTTATAATGGAACAAACATGTAGGAAACATTGCTATACAAACCCATATAGGTCAAGGTTAAAAGAAGATGAAGACACATTCCAGTCAAAAAAATATACATGGGTATATTGAATGATTACAAGATATACTGCAGTGATATTCAGAGAGGTTTTGAAATGGCTAAGCTAACACACATTTACAGACAGATTAACACAGGTATGAGGATCATTTAAATATTATTTTCTTTGACCATGTAAAAGCCTCAAACACTTGAGGCACTGATGATGTAGTGGTACACTCTTCCCTAATATATTAATTAACCAGAAACTAAGTGTTAGTTACATACTGATCCCATAACTCTTTATCAGCAGTCAATGCATAATGGTTCATGTATTTCATGCAGTTATTATATTTGGTCATGATTTGAACTTATATAGTATGTGTTGTCAACTATTGTACAGCACTGTTTTTCATTTATTTCCATAATACAACGAGATTAGAGGCAGCTCACACCTACTGGTGCTGTACTTCTAGAAAAGCAGGACCGAGGATATTTAATCACACTCTTATGTCGCACTTACATTTTACAAAATGACAGATATATTGGCAACAATCTGCCCCTGGAAAAGGATGACGGTGTTTAGTAAGCCACCTTAGACAATCTGTGGAATATATATTGCCAACTAATGAGGTTGCCGTTCCATAAAGAGTTTGAATGGAACACCTATTTTTAGAGGCAGAGTTGGATCATTATGTGGTTTGAAGTGTTTCTGTCGGTAATTACTAAGTCATCAACTTGACTTTTCCATAGTAGAACATACTAGAACCAATACAGCGTATTGCTTATTAAACCTGACTGGTGTGTTATAAGTATAGTTAAGATGTCAAAGTTGTTACAGGTACTATTACTCTTATCTAAACCAGAAAATAAAGGATTTTTAAATATGTATTTACAAGTCTTTTATATAGTATTGTAAGTATACACCAGCTTCACACAAGCAATGCTGGTCATACAATACTCATGTGACATTATCCATTTAATATTAATCCAGAATAACAACATCTAGAAAATAAGCTGAATACACAGTATCATTAGGCAAAGCCATATTTCTACGCAGTGTAATAAAAAAGAAAGTAAATGGTAAATGGACTGCATTTATATAGCGCTTTCTTCCAAAGCGCTTTACAATAATGCCTCTCATTCACCCATTCACACACACACTCACACACACACCGGTAGCAGAGGCTGCCATGCAAGGCGCCAACCTGCATACTGGGAGCAATTGGGGGTTCAGTGTCTTGCTCAAGGACACTTTGATGGGGTTAGGAAGAACCAGGGCTCGAACCTGCAACCCTACAGTTGCCGAACGATAGTGCTACCTCCTGCGCCACCAAAAAGTAGTCATGCATCATCATGAAAAATATTCTTTTTCGTGACAATCTTTTCATTAATTAAAAGAAATGTGTCTTACCATGTTTAATATAACATATAATTATAATTACAAATATGGGGAAAAACTAATATTAGATTAAAAATGTACTATTTGCAGCACTTGTAGTCACTTTCGACAAAAGCTTCTTCTGAATAAATAAATGTAAATAAATAAATGTAATAATGTGAATAAAATAGAGTGTATTGGGGAAACTGCTGCTTCATGGCTTCAGTGTACTCTTCTGGGACATGAGTGACCCAGTGTTATGATCACTCCCTTGGGGCTGGGGAGGGGGGGGCGTGAGGGGGCGAGCAGAAGGCAGAAGAGTGGTGGACCAGAAGCAATGCTGTAACCCAGGAGACGGGAGGACCACACCTGGGTCCCCTCCCAAGCCGCAGAGCAGAGAGATGCCTGGGTGGCTCTTTGGGACATAGCCATGGTCCCCCGCCGTTGGGCTCAGGTGCTGATATGACCCCCTCCTGCCCCACACAGGGAAGACCCTCCAGCTGCGGTACAACCAGACTGTGCCACCCGACTGCTCATTTCCAGCCACTCATGCCCACCCGCACCCCTGCCTTACCCACAGCTGGAAGTCACCCGTAGGGTCGTCCTTCCCTTCTACACATAAAGACCCAACTGATGACAAATACCAAGTGATGAAAATAGCTTCATTTACCTACTGCTGTATTTAAAGTGAAACTTCACCCCAACATAATTACCCACTTTATCCTAAAAATGTGACGTTAATTAATTCGTTGTGGGAAATGCCGTGTTTCCTAGGAGGATAAACCATTGCATGAATTTTGTGTATTTTTTCCACCTGATCCTTGTGTTTCTAAATTTGAAATATGACGGCACATATTTGATTATGCATAAGACCAGGTTTGAGGGAAGCATGTCCGTACGGCTAGCGGTAGCGTATTTCCGCACATGCTAAGAGGACATTCTTTGGTTGCCTTTGATGAGTGTTTAGTTCTGTCTTTTCCTCTTGTGTAGTTTCGCTTTTCATCCTCCCCCCCGTACCTAAAAAAACACACACTCCAAAAATAGTTCTATGTGATTTTATTCTGGAAATGAACCTGCTGTATCATAATCAATTATTCTTTTTATACAAAATAAGGGAATACAATAACTTTAGAGTGATAGCTTGCAATATTTTAATAAGTAGCCTAGTATAAGCAACTCCATATGCCCCCTAATCATATAGTGGTGTTGACTACAAAGAATGGCAAAGACAGACACAGACGGAACGTTCAAACGTCCATTATGACACTTTATGTGAGTGACTCACCTAATGGGGAAGTGATTGTGCTATAAATGCACTCTGAGTGTTTCCTGTGATGTTCCATGGCCTTTATGGCACAAACAGAACCACATAAGGAACCCGTGTCAACGTGTGAAGGAAAGAATGAAGGAGAAAAAGCGAAAAATAATGATAGCCTTAAAGTCCATTTATCCAAAGTTCATTTTCTGTGAACACTGGTCATAGGGGAATCTGGAGTATATGGGCACACAAGACAGGGACCGTCAGTTCATTTCCATGGACAAAACCTTACCCAGCCTTAACCTTAACCATAAATAACCCCCCCCCCCCCCCACACACACACACACACACACACACACACTTATGATGGGCAGTTTGGTACCTCCGATTAGCTTCAGCATATTTTTGGACTGTGGGGGGAACCGGGAGTCCCTGGAGGAAACCCCACAATGACATGGGGAGGGCAGGCGAATTTCACAGTCATGGAATCTTCAAACTTGGTCTCATAAGTTTGTGGCAACAGTGCTAACTACTGCAGCAGCATGCCATCCCTAACCTTCAGATAATAAGCCAAAATAGTAGCATTCTTATATCACTTCTTACCTATAATAATTATTATTATTTTAATTTGTCATGGCAAGAGCAGAGTTTGATATCACAGCAGGTAATAATGTGTCTGTTACTGCCAGACTGAATACAGTGGCAACCAATAACCAGTAATAAGAGGGAAGTCAACTAAATCGGTCATTGACAGTTTATGACAATTCCAGCCGCATGAAATAAAAATATCTTGCTCTCTCACCAACACCAGTCACATGACTCCTGCTTGCAGCGGCTTTGTAGATTTGGCCTGCTTGTTCAAGAGCAAGGGATAAGGGTTCGAAACACACAGGAGGTCACTTCTGCGGCTCTTGCTGCCTACTTAATGCACCCCTCCCCTGCCTGGTGATGCCGTTCAGTTCCTCCCGGTTAAAATGCTCACTCTGATTCATGTGACCTGCCCTATGTCGTTTCCTCTGCGGTGGATTGCAGCTGCAGCTGACCGATAAAACGGGGGAACGAGGCGGAGGGAGATAAAATGGGCTAAGGTGGGGCCCCAGAAACAGCAGCAGGACTTATTACAGAATAAAGATGGCTGGGGGGGGGGGACTTGTAATGCTGCCTTCATGCTCTGTTGCACAAGTACAACCTGACAGTGCTAATGTGCTTCTGCTCAGGTGTGATGAATTACTGAACGGTGCTGGAATGGGAGGGATGGAGAAGAAGAGTGAATGCGATCGCCAGTGATTACCAGGACGAACCAGCACTCCAGGTGCCAGAAGAGGAACAGGGACACCAGACACCAAGCTAGAAAACACAGGCTATGAGCAACACCTACAACCGACACATAGCGAATGGAGAGCTCCTTCACAAGTGTTACTATCATTCCATTCATTTGGAGGTGCTTTTAGCTGAGCCAATGGGCAGGCAGAGTCAAAGGCTTTAAAAAGAGGAGTTGCTTTCTGCATTTGTTTTAACAAACGAACATGCTTCATCTGCCATTTGCACTAGTACATTGAAATGCTTCTCTTTGCCAATCCCATCATGCTCTCCATAGCGTGGGGGTCACAGCACAGGGTCAGCTAAATGCAGTGCCACTGGATCTGGGGGCTAGGGACCTGCTGAAGAACCCACAGACATGTGACTGGTCTGCTGAGGCCGGGGCTCAAACTGGCGATCGTCTGATCACGGGCACAGAGACTTCTCCCACTCAGCCACTCACTGCCCGCAGTTTCTTTTAGAACAATTTGGATAAATTCTGATAAACAGCATCCCTCAGTCAAACATCAACATCAAAGTCAATGTCAGTCAATGTATGGAAGCCACAAAAACTATGTTTTTTGCTATATGGACATTAATTAGAAAATCTAGACATTTAGCACACACAGAGAATAAAAAAATGTTACTCTACATATGAAGCACATTTCAAGCTGTGCAAAATAACATCATCAAATAGAATTACTATGTATGAGCTGCTGCAAAAAACCATAACTGTTTGTCAAGCATAGCCACCGGTACTCAGGTCCCCACTAAATGAAAGGAATAATGAGAATTGTGACTTAACAAATGAGATGTATGTGTGAGATCTGCTGGGCGCGCAGAAGCCTGATGGGGGAAAAAGGGAGCCTTTCTGGTGAATAAGAAAAAGTGCAACATTGTTAATTAAATAGCGCTTGCTGTGATGTGGAGATTTTCTTTGAAACGGGGATTGATTGGAGAGCAGCTGCTTTGGCACTGGCAACTAATTAAGGGAGAATATGAAAGAAGATGTGGAGGATTATCTCTGGCAGGACGGTCTCATCAAGGGTACAAAATGTATAACATTTCATCTGTGTTTCCTCCATTATTGGTACAATATGGACACAGGTGTTACATTATTCACAGCTGTATTGTCACCGAGTCTAGAAAGGTGTAAAACCTTTTTGTGGTGGGCAATTAAATATCATCAAGGATCCTGAGGAAGTAATTACTTGGGGGGGGAACTGAAGGTTCCATGAGGTTAGTTAGGTGACTGCCTGAGTTAATCATAATTATTTACATATTTTTAATTTCCAAATAAACCTGGACCGGTTCTTTTGGTTCAGTTTTTGTCATCGTGGTTCAGGGTATGGCGATAAATTTGTGCCTGATGTAATCATTCTTAAATAACATGAAGATCTTGTAATTTTATGAAAAGCTAAAACATTTTCAGGCTTGCAAATGTGTATCTCTGCCAGCCGTCTCATTTTCAAGAGTACAATCCTCATTTTGCAATTATGCACCGTAATGTATGAGTTTACAACGTTTCAGTTATGCCAACAAATCACAGTTCATGCGTTTGCAACTTCAGTAGTACATTTATGAGGAAAGGCACGTTACCAGTGGCCAGTAGGTTTGGGTAAAAAGATCTGACAGGAAGCTTTGGGGTTTGAGAGGAAAAAAATGAATAAATGAAAAGTACCTGATGGTGTTTCCATCTCTGAATTTGTTATTCTCTTTATTTCGCGCTTAAAAATATTAGTAATCAAAATGTTTGTATTAATGCAGAATTTCTATGTTGGCTAAACGAAAAAGACATAATGGGGACCACAGACCCCCAATTAACACGCTGCCTTTGTTGTTTCATTATCCATTCATTTTCTACCCTGACAGGATCGAAGGGGAACACTGGGTATATCCCAGGCAGCAAAGGGCACAAGACTGAGGTAAACTCCATTTACAGGCACATACAGTATGCAGACTGCTATCAGTTCAGAAACACAAAATGGCCTAACTGCGTGTATTTGAACTGTAGGCGGAAACCAACACGACATGAGTAAAGCATCTAAACTCCACAACTACAGAGCTAATGTGTGAGCTAACAGAGTTAACCACGGAACCAGCATTGTCTCATTATGAACAAAACAAAAGAAATGTTTAAGTTTACTCCCACCTTAGTAATAATAATTGATATTTTGTGGATCCCCATGGGGAAATTGTCTTTTCACCTCCCCCATCTTTCTCTCAGTAAGTGACAGCAAGCTGGTGGTAAAGGGCAGTTGCCCATGGCAGCACCCAGGGAGCTGGGGGTTAAGGGCTGTGCTCAAGGACCCACTGGTGAGCCAAGGCCAGGCTTGAACCAGCAACCATCTGATTACAGGCACAGAGGCTTAGCCCTCTGAACCACAAAGATGCCCCTTAACAAAGAACAACATATGCTATTAATAGCTAATTGGCAAACACAAGAGTAGCTATTTAGTAGGATGAAATGATGAAGATTATTGGTCATCATTCTACCCAGTTCCTATCCACATCCCTCTATGGCCTTTAGTTTGGCCAGGTTGGCTGAGCAGAATCCCAGGGAAACCTAACCTGAAAAAATATGCAGATCCTTATCCAAGGGCGTGACTTTGGATTTTGAACATTAGGGGGTTGTGGTCCCCAGCCATTCATCACGATTATATGATTATTGGGGGAAGGGGGTGCTGTATTGGCTGGTTCTGATTACACCCCCCCCCCCCCACAAAATTAATGTCCAAGCTCATTTCCATTATGAATATTCCGTTACAGGTAAACGCTTTCTTTGATGGCTATACCCAAGGTCTAACCCACAAAACTGAGTCAAATCTCAGCATGGCGGAGGTGCTCAGTACCTTGATGGGCTTCTTGCGGGCTTCCTCGTTGTTCTCAGCCTCTTCGTGCTCCTTGCTGCCCTGTGGGAGGTTGGAATAGTTGGCCAGGCTGCTGAGTAGTGATGACACCATGGGGCTGGTGTCCATCTCCTCCTGCGAGACACACATGGAGTCAGCAACAGAAACTCAATGACTGATGTCAGACTGTACCGCAAAACTGCACTGACATTTTCACTCAGCCATAGATATCAATAATGGACATAATTCTTTTGTATTAGCAATCAGAATGACACCTTGAATACATACACACAAATGCATATGTATACCTACAAATATTTAGCGAGGGATTTAATGAATATGGCATTTCCTGTCCAAATGCTGTTAAATTTAGTGACCCATACATGTAACCTTTAAGATTCATGCCTGATTCTTTTCAGAGACAATGACAGAAAGAAAGAGAGAGAGAGAGAGAGAGAGAGAGAGAGAATAATAGAATGAGAGCAAGAGAGAGAGAGAGAGAGAGACTTTCAAGTCTATACAGGTGACCTTTAAGCTTCATGATAGAAGCTTATAGCTCCACAAGTGTTAAGTAAATACAGGCAAGCAAGACTGAGAACCTCATCATCTCCTGTGCAAACTGTGAAAAGATCCCTGTTGATTTGATCTCCTAAAGGACAAGCTGTCACATTTTAACTCAAGATGCAGCAGGCTTGGAGTTGGCACAACTTCTGAAAACAGAATCGACAGTCATTGAATGCTACTGACGTGAAGCTGTCTGACCGTGTGCCAGCCTACTGGGCCACGCAATGCTGCGCTGAAACTAGGATGAAAAAAATACACCCACTTAGGCTGACATTGCGAAAAGACAGGCAAAAGGTGCCTCAATTATAAAATAACACCAAGGCCCTCATTTAGCGTAGAGAGTGCAAAAATACAAGACCTAGCTACAATGCTTAAATGCTAAATAATTTATAAAAAACATAGCATCTGTATAATCCCATAGGCTACGACGTAACCAGACTTCCAGGACATTCAGGACACATGTAAAATAAGGCATAAATCATATAAGGTTTTCATTATGACTCAATGTTGACCATGTATAATAGAATAGAATAATAGAATCGCTAGGTTACAGTAAAGAAAGTGATATTTTAATTTTGCATCAAATATTTATGGAGAGAATACTGAAACGAGGTTACATATGCAGTGTTTGAGCAGGTGCTGGTCCTGTTACATGTAAGTAGGCATCTTTGAGATTAAGGTGGCTTATGTCTTGCCACAATGATCCTTATTGCAGAGTGTCAGGTTCTGTATCCACTCTGTCCCCTTCACCTCCATCCAGCAGCCTGTCAAGCCCTCCATTAATCACTGTCAGTGCCGGAGCCAGTGCCGGAGCTCACCTCAAAGAGGGCCATGTTTTTGCCGTCGTATTGCTGGCTTTTCTCCACATCGCTGCTGTTGATGAAGGGGCTGCTCTCCTTGGGGTTTCCGTCACCTGCGGGGACACGGAGACAGAAGGTTAATAAACAGCCAGCAGCATAGCACTTTGCTGGGGAACAAAACAGGTCAGGCAGCGTTCAAATAGAATAAAGGCAAACAAGTTGCTATTATTAAACAAAGGGGTACAAGGTTGCTTATTAACCTGTCACTACTAAGCTAAAAAAGGTTCAAATATTGTACAAACACAATTATGTAATTCTGGCATTCAAGGACATCAACATGATGTAAGATCACCTCATCTCATGGGTAGTACTTTTAAACGGATCCTTCGAGCACAGTCGAATTTTACTTATTGATCAAGCACAGTAGGAGACTCAGACCATGTGACACAGATGGACGAATAGCAGTCTTGAGGCTATGGTCCATCAGAGAGTGCAGTGGCATGTCTTGAGCATTTGTATGGTTTGCTGAAGTGCTGTCTGGGTATTTATTGAGTGACTAGCAGCATCAGGGAATGTAACGATTATGGAAATGGACCTGGCATCGACAGGTTTTCATTCAAAATCAAATACAGGATGTATTCCCTAAAATACTTTAGTAGACAAATTCAGCTCTATAAACAGATTAAATGTGAAGATTGGCAAAGAGTACTGTAAGAAGAGCTGAAGAAATATAGATTTGACATGCTATTTTATGTTTTATGGAGAATTTTGGCTGAGGTTCACTCCGGATAGATTCTATTGCTTACACAATAGGTCTTATTTTCCTCATCCCGAAAGCTGAATTGCCAGGCTGCAGGCAACTGCTGTGTAATATAACCTTAGGAATCTGGCCGGCCTGCCAGTCAGAATTTAACCAATATTAAAGCTGCTGCCAGCTCTTAAAACGCCTTTATGCCCAGGAACTAAATACACACAACAGCTGGATTCCAGGCTTGTTCATTCACTGACATTCACTGGCTTATTGCACATCTGCCACGACTGAAATTCTCTTCCATTTTGAATTTCTCAGTAGCAGGTATCCTGGCTGATAAAGGCCTAGACTTTTGGCAAAATGGCTGCCTATTGAGAGTGCAACAGAAGTCCTGCTCTTGTACTCTTGAGAAAAGGATCCAAATTGCTTCAGGAAAGCACCCAACTGTATAAATTGAACTGGGAGCTGCAGATCCAATGGATAAAACCGTCTACTCACAAATTAAATATGGCAGTGTTTAAGGCATAGCATGACCCCTGCCTAATGGCTGCCTCATAGCGGGGCCTTGTGTCATGCAGAGCATTCTGGGTGATTTCTCTTAGTCTCCCTGTTGAGCATGCTGCACATGAAATCCCGGGTGGTCTTAAATACCCCCCTGCAGCCTGGCCTTGGGGACCCAAGTCCTCCACGTTGTCCTTGATGCCACGTCACGGCACTGCACACTGCTCCTCTTATTTACTCCGTTCACTGCTTTCTTAGAAGGCTCTGATCCAGCAGCAGGATCCAGCAGCCAGGCTGCCACTGCATGACCTTCTTTGCAGAGGTCGTCTCACACGGCGGGAGGGAATATTAAGCCCCACCAAGCCGCTTATACGCCAACATGTCTCTTCTATCTCAGTATACCCTGCGCTGAACTATTTCAAATGACTTCGGAGAATCGAGGTTTAAATGCCGGGTAATGAGTAACTGCCCCCTCTTGCCACCTCAGCGGGGACGGACCTGACACACACACACACACAGTTGGTCTTCCTATCTAAATGGGGACCGACTATTCATTTCTATAGTAAAAACCCCAATCCCAGTCATGACACCCTTAACCCCTACCCATCCCTAACCTTAATAATAAGTAACCAACTCAAATATAAGACTTTTGGCATTTTTACTTTTTTGATTGCATTCAAAGATTTTTATAAAACTGAGGTTATCCAAACGGGGACCTCAAAAGATGTCCCCAAAAGTAGGGAAATTTCAGCTCTTACTACACTTTGAGGACAATTTGGTCCACAAATGTGATCTATGCAAATCCACACACACACACACACACACACACACACACCCACATGCTCACGTAGGGTAAACATATCCTTATGGGGACCGCTCATTCATTTCTATCTGAAAAATGCTAATGCTAACTATGACAAC
>JABFEB020000124.1:10437248-10455270 GCA_019775895.2 Stomatorhinus ivindoensis | reverse complement strand
GGAATAACACAGCTTTCAGGCGTGCATTATAAGGAATAACACAGCTTTCAGGCGTGCATTATAAGGAATAACACAGCATTCAGGCATGCATTATAAGGAATAACAGCTTTCAGATGTGCATTATAAGGAATAACACAGCTTTCAGGCGTGCATTATAAGGAATAACACAGCTTTCAGGTGTGCATTATAAGGAATAACACAGCTTTCAGGCGTGCATTATAAGGAATAACATTCTGTAATGGATTGATAGAGGATCAAGAAGTCAGGTCACTCCGTCCGGAGTTTCCCATCATTCATCTTTGTGTGAGATGACTGCTTCATTCCCGCCTTCCACCAGAGATCGACAGAGGCTTCAATGGCTGCGATGAACAGATTGAAATGCCGAGATAACAACCCGGATCGCTATACGAGAGGCATGTCTCTCCAAAAGTGTTGATTCACCCAGAGTACCTGTCAGGAAAGACGATGGTAAATAAACCTACACAGTCTGTCTTCAGGGGAATTTTCCTGACATGCAGTAGTAAATAAAAACTATGTCAGGCAGAACCTCAAGTCTAACTGCAGTTTTTCACATTTTGTGCCACTAATGTGTAAATATCACCCGTGCTGAAAATTCAAACACAGAGTACCAATTATCTCTGCCATTTCCAGACATGAGTAAATGCATTTTCACTGAATGGACATTGGGGGCATTAATCCGAAAATAAACAAATAAAATCAGCTGTGATTATTCGGCCCCTACTTGTTAATGTCACTTCTGTCTGCCGAGTCTTTACTTTATTAGACACACGTGCACCAAAAAGGAAAGAAATTCCCTGTATAAATTGATGTAAAGGCTGATTAAAATACAGTGTACATTGCTCAAGCAGTGAAGCCCTCATGAGCTTGGAAAGGCCCTCAAATTATGAGCTTAGGTGACAGAAATATGTTTATGTTTCTTGGAGTGTGAAATATGAGACTGAGTGATAGACTGTGCGTGTGTTAGTAGTCAACTCAGCTGAAAAGCTAAAAGGGATGCTGTATGTGGCTTTTTACGTTATTAATATTATAATTATTTACTTTAATCGCTCCTTAACAAATACAGCTCTGAAGAGGGATGGTCAGATTTGAAGTGGGTTCCTGGATGTGTGGGCTAAAAGACAGCCGCCATGGATCAAGTGAGAGCCAAGCGGCACAGAGAAGGTGCCAGTGAGGATGACCTATATAGAGCAAGGTGGCCGATGCTGGCCGCAGATTTGGGGCCAGACACAGACAGGGCGCTTCATAGCAAGGGAGGGGGCGCTGGAATACTCCCCCTGACTCCGTCTCTAACCACAGACGTGAAATGTCGATTATTAAAGAGAGAAATGAGGGAGAACATTCACTTCTCTGATTCCCCCCCACTCACTAGCCACGCTAAGCCAACCCTCCCCCCTACAGAGCCGATATTCCCATGTACCTGACAGATCAGCCACGCGCACTGGACTGATGTCTGCAAAAGCACATTTTGCGAGGAGAGAAGGGTCATTAAGACGCTCTTCACGCTCCTGCAACTTATTACCAGCTACTGTTTATATCTCCTAGAAGGAAATGTGACCTGCTGTCACTTGTTTCTCATTTAATCCATTCTTTTTATTACTGGGTCTTTGTAACCAATAACAGGTAAAGTGTTACATGCGTGCTATGGCATAAGTGTCAGTCTGTCAGCAAGTGGGGGGATCTGTGGCCGAACAGCCCAATAGACAGCGCCGTCCATGTGCCTTCATGCTGTCTCAATTATGCACAACAGTAATCACTTTTGAGATCAAATCAATGCATGCTTCCTGTAAATGTCTTTGCATTTTCTATATAAACGCACACACACACAAATGTATGACACAGTTGGTTTTAGATGTATGTTAGGAAACATTCCTTAATCTCCATGAAATGCAGCATCTTTTTGCAGTATCATGTCACGGTTTTGTTTTTTTTTCTTCCCTCCTTATATCTCCCGTCATGGCTAGCGCGAGTGATTCTCTTCCTCTGGCATCCAAGCCACATCTCACAGATCCCGTACGGCTCCCTCATTCGTCAGGCATAACTGGATTTGGGGCTGCTCTGTTCTGGCAGGATGCTCTGTCTTCAACAGCCGACACAACGGTTGAGTTCTGACCATATGATATTAGGGCAGATTAGGACTTTGCTTTTCCCAGGTGCCACTGGTGAGAATTGAATCTTTGGCCCCATCCACCTGCTAAACTCACCACTGACTCCTCCGCTACTGCTCACGTGACTTCCACATGCAAGTAGCCAGACTGGCCTCCAGTCTAACACCTGTCATCTTCTAAGCAGCCAGGCAGGACCACCAAGAGAGTGACAATGACATTCAACCATCCATTGATTCTTAGTGAGAGGCTAGTCAGAGGCTGTAAGATGAAATACCCTGAAGACATAGCCGTCGCTAAATATTAGGTTAGTGAGGTTTGGTGAAGACTGATAAGTGCCGTATGCTGATGCTGATGAGCTCATGCTGAAGGTCAGAGATGCAGGCAAATTGTAATTCAGCTTTTCTGTAGGCTGTATGTTCGCGTGCTGTGAAATTGTTTTAACAGGTATTTTATTTCCAACATAACCTATAACTATGAAACATCTTAAAAATTTCTCAAAATATGGAAAAGTAGATAATGGTAAAGATCTGTGAGGATCAAATTTTACATGAGAAAAAATATACTATACATTTCAGCTGACAGATTTGCCTGAAATGTTACCAATTGCAAAATAATTGGCATATTACTTGAATTTTATGAATAATGCACAATCCTTAAGTTACTCAGGAAAGACCCAAGTGAAAAGGTCTGCTTTTTAGTACTTGTTAAATATAGAGTATACAGATTTTCATCATGCTGTAATACTATAGATAGCACAAAACCACATCAGTTTAAGTGACTCAAATGAACTGGCAAAGTTTGTTGGATTTCTATACATTACGTAACCAAACCGCTAAGATGCAAGACAATACTTCTATTTAAAATAACAATAACCCTCTGAGATGAATCTGCTTAGTATGTATCAAGTGTTACGGATAAGAAATGAGGTGGAGGAGGAAGGTGAAATGAATGTGAACACAGCCTACGCTGAGCAGAGAGGCACGCACAGCACCCATGATAACACTACAGTTACCATTCCTTCTTTGTATAGCTTCAAAGATGTGTATCTCTAAAACAACTTACCCAGCACACCAAGAATCCCTTCTCAAATCATCATGCGTCATGATAAACTAAACAGCAGAGACATTGCTAAGTTATTATATGCTCAAAATTAATTTAATATAATAGTAACATTATTTTCAGATATTGCTTAAACAAATGCAAAAGAAGCTTGCAAATAATTACCTCTTTTTGGTTAATATGCTGTATACTTAAAGTTTGTATGTGTGATGACATTTCTCTAAGCCTTAGCACATAAGGTAAGCTACTGTGCATTCTGATACAACCAAGTCAGCGATAACACTATGAATGTACAGTACCCCATTTTGTACTGCGAAAACACATTCATTGCATGCGATACATTTTAGAATTTTCAGTTGTCAAAGCAAATTATTCCTGCTACCCAGCGGTGAATATCTGTGAATATATATTGGTGCAAAGCCTTGAAACGGTATTGCATTTTAAATACACACAGAAACTTGAAGAAGAGCTCATACTAAAATAAATGAGGTGAGCCTTTTAACATATACTCGTGATTAACTTTACACTTCACAAAAATACCTAGCATCATTTTTCGTCAACCTACTGAAGTTTGCAGTTAAGGCTGTTCCTTAGTATCATCAGCTGTGTAACTGAAATTAATTTGTTGTTCTCCTGTTAGTATCTGAATAATATTCATTCGAGTATTTTCCTGGCACTGTTGGTGCAGGTCATGGCGATGACCGGAATCCTCAAGCTGGATGCTCAAAGCTGTTGTCTTGGAAACAGACTTGGCGCCAACATACGAATGCGAGTCAGTTTCCAAGACGACAGCTTACAATATCTGGTCCGCATACACACAGGGCAATAGTCACTGGAGGCCATACACTGTGTATGAATTCAGTACACCTGAAATTGTCATTTCAGCGATAAAGACTTTGCACAAGGGTATAATTTGTAGTATTAGCAAAATGATTAAAGAGCTGATGAGTGATTAGTGTCACTTCTACAATGAAGAACCGTACAGGACAACTCAGACTAGTATTTACTGAAACTCATCCCAAATTCTTCAGCATTTGCTCCTCATGAATGAGACAAAAACGAAATTCTGTTATATTTTCAAATGTTGAGTCTGATCCTAATTCTTTGTTTCTCACGTTAGGAAAACAATGTCTTTGGCACTTCAGTTGAGTCAGCGTAGTTCTCACACCCTGCTGGACTTTTTCCACCCTACGGGCAGAAATAGAAATAGAGAATTCACACCATTACCCCGGCAGTGCTTCCATACTCTAGCAGTGCCTCGCTTATCTCAGCTCAACTCGACTCAGCCGTATCCCCATAGCTGCGATGCGAAGGGTCCCCAGGGCCAAGCTTGAATTTAGAGGTCCGGGGAGAGGGAATTAGGACGTGCAATCTGTCTGCTCCTCCGTGCCCAGTGTGCCTGTATGTAACGGGGGCAGCAGGTGTCGCAGCAGCTAGGGGGCGGCGCACGTGACATACCCCCGGATGACGAGATAGCGTTAGTCGCGAGAGTCATTCCAGGTTAAAGCATTCGTGCGTTTAAAAGCTGAAGCGAGGGATTAGCTTGCAGACAGGGAACCATGTGTGCAAGTTTATCAAGGATAAGTGCTGGACCAGACCCCACCTTCCAGTCTCACCTCCGCTCTGTGTATCTCCTGTGTCTCGACATGTACTGTAGCTGTGCTGCCCCTTTAAAGCTATGACAACTCAGGCCCACGCAAGACAGTACAGTATACCCATATTTGTGCATTGCAACACCATCTGATTGGTGCAGCCTAACTGAACATAGTGACCGCACCTTTCAGTAATGATAATATAATTCTTAAACCCAAAGATCCTTTCAGAAAGCCCAATTTCTTAATCACTTTGCTATCTGCTGTGGATCAACCCTTATAGCTTTTCTATTTCTCTTTCATATTAATTCTTTTGCCAACATGTTCAACAAAAGGGCAAATTAAAAGATCAAAGCTGTAAGTAGGCTCAAACAGCATAAGGCCTCATTGTCTTGAACAGTTTGAGATCATTCTGGGTAGATCTTGATGTTGCACATGCTCATTTAGTAAACTTGGAGGCTGACATGATGTTTGCATAACATCCGTTTGATGCCATCTGTGTCTATATTCATGAATTTAAAGCAGCATAATAGAGAGTTGATTACTCAACTTTTCTTTTCGTGGATAGGTCAGAATATTCTATAGCTAACATCCTGCAATAGCGTTGTGTTCATAATCTGCTATGGATTTTTAACATCTTAAAGTGCTTTAATAAATTCCAAAAGATTATGAAGCACCAATAAAACATTAACAAAAGTCAACATGCATGAACTCCGGAATTACTGTCATGGGGAAGTCTTGGTACTGCAGAGTTCTGAAGTCATATTTCTGAGTATGAGTATGTTATTACAGGAGATATAATTCTGAACACAGTTCTGGGATCAATGCAGGGCTGTCATTATCAATGCCAGACTTCTAGTATTGTGATGCATCAGAAAGTATTAAGTGCATTAACCTCAGCAAGAGTTCACAATCTGTGGTCATAATGCATAGGTCACTGCACGAACTGCCAACAGGGTAGCTATTGTATTTCTTTGTTGACAGATTGCGGAAAGGTTAACAGGGGCCCTTCACTGCAGTGAAAGCAGAACAGTAATATCTTCTCTTTTGTTAATCCACTCTGAAATCCCTTTAGACTTCAGAAATTCTGGAACTTAAAAAATTCAAGTTTTTTTGCAAAGTGAGAATGCTTGCATCTTATGTTATTATAATGTATTTATCAGCTTGTGGGAGTTTTACTTACAAAAAATGTTCTGAGGGCAAAAGTAAAAATGACAAGGTTATCTCTCTGAACTCATCATTTTTCCATCTGCCCTCAAAACATTTTTGTGTAAGTAAAACTCCCATGAGCTATTTACCATGTTTGTTATAATGATAAAATTAATATTAATCTGATGATTCAGCCACTGGACAACAACTGCCTGAATCCTGTGCCTTTGATGTGCAGGTGGCAGCATCCACAACAAGCACCAAGTCCAAATCAAAGCCATGAAAGCTGGGAAGAAAACACAGCATCACAGCCGAACATCCACGCAGCATCGCAGCCGAACATCCACGCAGCATCGCAGCCTAACATCCACGCAGCATCGCAGCCTAACATCCACGCAGCATCGCAGCCTAACATCCATGCAGCATCGCAGCCTAACATCCACACAGCATCACAGCCTATCATCCACGCAGCATCACAGCCTATCATCCACGCAGCATCACAGCCTAACATCCACGCAGCATCGCAGCCTAACATCCACGCAGCATCGCAGCCTAACATCCAGGACCGCACCAGGAGACATAAACAAGAGAAACAGTCCTGTACATTTTCAATATGCATCTGAGGAATACTAGAAGGATTTCTTTGCTGTTTATTTCCCAAAGATGCCTTGAGCTATAATTTAATTGGAATCAGTCCAGAAAAAAACTGTCAAAAATATTTGACAGTTCATCAGTAGTAAGATTATTTTTACTCATCTCATCACTTTTTACCATTCTAAGGAAAAACAAAAATAAAAATTAACCTTTTTGTTTGTTTTTGAGACGTTTCATAATGGTTGGTCTTGTTATTATACAGAATTAGTATACTGTTTTGCCAGAACTATCAGATCGCTGAGATCATATGGCAAATTGCCTGTCTGCTATTTGTTACAGTGACTTTGGGCAGGTTTATTGCTGTTAAATTATTGGTCTCATCCAGTGGCATCACCCTGTCACTGTCGGTCACGAGTATAAATTAAGTGCAGTGACTGCATCTTGCAGCAGAATGTCTCCCGTGGTGATGCACGGCTTTACAAACTGGCCAGGCCAAGAATAAGGCATGATTCCAGCTAGCCAGCTTACTGGATTAACGAAATCAAACAGCGCTACTATTCACAAACTATAAAAGATTGCCCCAGTGACCACATATCTTACATTCCAGCTGTTTATAGTCTTTTTTCACATGACAGTGAAAAATTTTAATAAACTAAGGGGTAGACTTTCTTAGTTTAGAGTGAAAAGAACAGGTTATGGTAAAAATAGTCAGACGAACCATGTCTTGTGTCATACCATAATTGGCAGGTCTCCATCTCTGCAGTTAGTTCTCAGTGTAGAAGCAGTTTGACAACAGTATGTCCTTGTCCAGACTAGAGGTACCAAAATAGGCTGTACGTTTTACTGAGTCCCTTACATTTTTCTAATTTGCCAATGCATGAAGTCTGCTCCCCTTGACAGCTCGCTCAATAATACAACTTTCCCACCTGGTGGGTGAAAAGTAAAAAGATATAGCCTGTTTGTGCCAGTGTGAAAGGCCGTGATTGTCAAGCCTGCTGTCACCACCGGGGGATGTTTTATAGAATCTGTGCCACCTGCACTGTACCCTCATACCCTCTACTGCACGCTAAACCAGCACGCAGAGGTCAAATGGCACTCAATTACAGCTCGATATTCAGCACTCCTGGGAAATGGTTGTCTGTCCCTTCCCACTAATGACAGACCTGTGGCACTCTGTCAGAGTAGGGAGACCCGTGACCCAATGGAGACAGAAACACCTAGAGGGGGCCCTTGGAAAGGTCAGGGAGGCTTACACAATCAGCATTAATCATCCGCAACACTGCATCACAAGCCCCTCTGCAGAAAGGACCAGAGCGATGCTACGAGTTTTGAACAAGGGACCCAGAATCGCTATTCCATAGCAATGCTTTCATTCTAAATCAACTTTACATGCTTTAAAACTCCATAATCCACAATCGTAGTCCTAAATTCAGGAAGCCGTGCTCAAAATCAACCAGGCGAATAGAGTTTCATTCAAAATCCAAGGGTACAGTTGAAAACAGGAACTGACCATAAAAAATAGGCAAACTCTGCACTCAAATGAACAGAAAGGTGCTGGAGAGTAGCGTGTCAAACAGAACAGAGAAGGCTCAGTACGGGTGATCAACACTCAGTTTGGGCTGAATACTGGTTCTGGATTTTTTATATATTCTAATTTATTTTACTATGTTCCGAAGAAATGTGTTTGTATTCAATATGACTTGTGATCCATCCGTCTATTTTCTGTACTGGTGGGGAGGGAGAGGCCCACAGCAACAGGCCTTAGGCAGGGATGAACCTAGAATGGGGCGCCCACCCATCACAAGGCACGACATGCAATGTTTCCGCTTTTTTGTTCCTTATGAATGGGTGTCCACAAAGTACTTTGTTTTGAGAGGGACAGGAGAGAGTTCAGCTGGTGGACTGAGGGCGCTGCAAGGCTTGAGCTAAGTTCCCGAAGCCATTTTGGTGGGAAACTAAATAAAGAAAAAGCTCCTTCACATGCACTGTAAGCCAGCTCCTTTTATCCATGCCTCTGGAGACATGAGGATGCATCTATTATTAACAAAATAAGAGGGTTACAAGAACTCATAAGTTCACCTTACTAACTTCTTTCTATAATGTCAGCATGTTCAGGGATTGGACCAGGGAAATCCTCTTACAAATCCTACAGCTACTGTACATTCGGTGATGTTTTTAATATGTCCAGTATTTTAATTTACTTTTAATTAAACATAATTGCTTTTGAATTTGTTGTCTTATTGCAAATTTCGCAATATTACATGTAATGAGTGCATAAATCTCTATTAGAAGGTGTATTTTAGGTGATCTCAGATTAGTTTCGTAGCAAATGGTTTATAGAGCTACACATACCTTTATTATACCTTTATATGGGTTGGGTTTTCTATTGAACAGATTAAGGTGAAAAACCTTGCTGAAAGTACCAAGGGCCCTCCCTGGGCCTGGAACATGTATGCTTTCAGCTCTGAACAGCCTGTTAGCTGCTAGGCTACTTGTGGGTCATAATCTATGCATAGCAAATCAGAGAAAGGCTACAGTGTATTCTGCTTAAATTGTTATGGCTCCAGACAAGTCACCACTGACTTAGCAACAGCATTGAAACTTGGGTGCATTCATGTGCACAATGAGCTCCTGGCTTCAGATATCCTCACTAAACAGCCATAAAAAATAACATGCACATTCAAGTAGACATTCCCTCTCGCAGAACAGTCCTGGGAGTTAGCTAGTGTTTCCAGAAGGTGTTTCCATTACATATTCAATGCAGCACTATTGAAGTAATATGTATTAAACTGTAAGTACTTAAAATGCTTTGCTTGGGCAGTTGAAGTTTATCTAGCAGCTTAGCATGATAAAGTGTGTTGCAAGAGAAGGTCATCAAAGTTCACTGCGCTATTTCAATATGAGCTGAAAAGCCATGGTAATGAAAGTCCACAGCACTGCTAGAATATTGTGTTCTATGCTTTATATGTCACTTTCACTGTAGCTGTATATGCAGTATATCTGTCAAGAAAGCACTGGAATGTGGAAACTAAACAGCAGATATCAGCACCCATCAGAAAAGCCCTGACTGGAAAGCAGATATCAGCTCTGAGGGTTTGGCTGGCTGGGATTCACAGGGAAATGGAGCAGGGAATAATTTCTTTGCAAACAATGTAATTCACAAAAATTCAGAAATTCACAAGCAGTAATACATCACATAAAAACTCTTTCAATGAATGTCTCTCTATAGGCTTCTACCTAATCAGTATTAGGCTTTATTTTTTGTTTTGTATGTCAATGATTACATTTTATTGGTGTATGTCTTATGTCTATATGCTGTATGTATTTATATTCTATTTATTATTTTTTATACACTATGACCAATGGGGAGCAAAGTTTCATCTCAGTATATGATCCATGCACGGTGGAGCTGAGATGACAGTAAAGTCACCGTGAAGTGGACAAGCATCCTTATGGAACACGGCACACACGGAGGCTAAGCTGGACAAGCCACGGACAACAGGAGTTCATTAACGCTTCAGGTTTTCGATTTGGTCAGCCATTCTTAATGTTATTTATGAGTGACATTTCTTCAGTCAACTCGTGAGGCCGGCTGGAGAGGTCTGTTGTTTCCATGTAATTTGCAGTCTTGGTCCCAGGTATAATAATATCATTAGTCAGTGGATCGTGCAAAGAGATGACGACCCTGCCATTCACGTTAAAACAAGAAGGATTTTCAAGCATGTCTTTGAGATGTAGAAATTTATGATGTCGTCTTTGAGACGTAGAAAAGAGAGACCACTCTTTAATATGTTACTGAGAAATGTTGCCCTGCTTCAGTAAATGTGGGAATGAAAAGAATTATATTATAGTCCAAAATATACTACATATAAGAGAAACAGAAATGCAAGAAAAATAAGATGCTATTGTACAAGAAATCTGACTAGGTTGGTACTTTCTTTTCATAAGAGTGAGGGTATAACGCCTTCTGTAACCATCTGTTCTCAAGATCAATTCCTTAATTGCCAGGTAAATCACTGCATATGTTTCTTGCCACTGCACATAAATTGTATGCTTTCTATGTTTGTCTTTGTCCACTGATGAATAAATATATGATGTACTCCAGAAAAGTCTGGAGCTGGATCTCCACGACATCGGGAACCATGTTAAGTCACAAGATATTAAAACATTTTTTTTAAATAACATTCATTTCACTGTTCATGAGAATTTGATGTTCTTAAACATGTTAGACCCCAGCCATGCAGAACATTCTCATAAACAGTTTCCTTTGGGATAATAAAAGTTTTATACTTCTTATTGGCAATACAACATTCATTAAGCGACATTTCAATAAATAGTACAGATTTGACCATGTAACAATAAGCAGCATATACTAACATACAACCAAGGACTCATCCCCAATGCTGTTCCTTCTATGACAAATAGGAAAAAAACAACATATGAAGCGTCAAGCTGTCCTTGCAGAAACCACTCCATGTGGGTGATTGTATTCTGGCCACGTCTTGCCTGGAAAACTATGGGGAAAAAAATCAATTTAAACAACAAGTGTGAGTGATGACTGGGACTATGCATGATTGTGTAGTTCCCGATGGAGATTTCCTTGTAAGAAAAAGATTTTTCCACTGCAGATACCAAGGGAATTGCTGTACTGATCAGATGTGCTCACTGATACACCTCTGAAGTCCTGCAAGAAGGCTTCAGGCTCGTTTGGTGTATACGAGGACTTGTCACTGAAAGGCTCTGCTGAATTCACATGTCATGATCGCTTACCGTATTCAACAATATCTAACGGATTTTGCCTAGCATGTTTGGATTTTATTTTTTGACTGCCATATGTAATCTTCCTTTGCTGGATAATTGATTTGAAAGATCAGACAAGCGGGTGGATCGATGGATGGATGCTGACTCTAAAGATTACCTTATTAAACATTACTGCTCAATTTTTTATGTACTATAGATTTTAACCTTCCTATGGTGTTAGTGTCGACACCGAACCGTTTTTAAGTTTAAAATGCTTAAAATCACAACATAAATTTGTATCAAGGCTTTTTGACTTTGTCAGGAATCTCTATTTAAACAAACAAACAAAAGAACAAATAAATAAATTTCACTAAATTATAAATGCTCTGGTCAAGATTATAACAGCTCCGGTGTTGGGGTCAGCACCGACCCCTTTTAAAGTTTAAAATGCATAAAATCACCACATAGATTCATGTACTGCTTCAAGGCTTTTTGAAATTTTCAGGGATCTCTATTTGAACAAAATAAATTAAAACAAAATAAAGGTAAGGCATGCCCATACATGTAAGGCAAGATAACACCAATTCAGTTTATTTATATAATTTTTTGAGGTTTATTTTATCGTTATTTTTTTATTGAAAACGTGAGGTATGCTGTCAGAAGAAAAGTCCAGAAAGCCGCACCAAAAATATTAAAACCAATCTTTTCATGGGTAAGGAAGCATAACAAGGTAACCAAGAGGTAAGAAACAAATTGGGTGATAAATAATTATTCTGAGGTTATTATATGGCTGATTTAGGACACAGCTAGGCATCAACCCATCTAACATAAGAGATAGGTACAGAAAGCTAACATAGGCTGAAGGTTTTAATGAAAATGGGTGATATGACATTCAATTAAAGAAGCTACATGCACTTGTACAAGTGAAATTTACAGCAGTATTAATTAGTAAATTAACTGCAGTATGGTGAAAAGATTTAAAGAAATCTAATGAGATTCACTGTCTTCTCACTTTGTCAAGCCTACATATTTCATAAATAGCAGTAATAAAATAAAGTGTTTTTTTCTTATTGAAACTATTCATCATGCAATGAACAATATAGTAAGGGGGAAAAAGCAATATAAAATTTAATTTAAAACCAGCAGCAAGCCAGTATTTGGTACTTGTTATCCAAAATCAAGCCAAAATGTTGTATGTGATTAGTTATTTGTTTTGATCCTCACATCACATGATGGCCCTGTGTAAATTTATTTAAGGAAATAAGTGCATGTTATTAAGCGCATATTTCCCCAGAAAGGGGGCTTAGGTAAACCAACAAAAAATAAGTAAAAATCAGTTTCAGTTTCTCAACTGGGGTCAAGGCTCTGAGGTGTTAAGACAGCATGTGAAATCACAGAACAGGGAGACATATGAAGTCAAGCCTGACGGTGCGACCGTATCTATACAGGTAACTGCATTCTCATCTCCCACCTGCCAAAAAAGAAAAAACTAACAAGATAAAAAAAGCACAGGAATTTAATCCTCATTAACTCAGCCAAGCCAGGCAGTAGCTACCAAGTCTTTGTACATTTTGATATTTTAACCAATAACAGCAAGTAAAAGTGCAGCAATTTCTCATTGATAGATGTTGAATATTCTGTGATTTATATCATACAGCTACATTTTGTGGCAACAGAAACATTTTACATGCTTGCCCAGTGTAAACTAAATAAAATGGGGCATCTAACATAAATACGAAACTGTGAACGTCTGGATGTCCAGTAACAATAGGAGATTACGTGCTTCATTTAATATTTTAATTGTTTAACTGCCTCATTCATCTAGAGTGTCATTGTATCCCTGTTGTGAAATGCGACGCCTAGCATGCTAACATTTGTGCTCTGTGTGTGACTCGCATATCTGTGTGACGCGGCAGACTGTCGCCGTCAGTCAGGTATGAGAAACGCCATCCTGTCTGGCTGACACCCCATATTCCAGAAAGGGCCGCCTGCCAATGGAGACGGCTTTTTATGTCTCTGTTGTTACTGCAAAGCTTCCCAGTAACACGCCTGCTTTTCATGGTCCTAATGCGGGGGACAAAAATAGCTACTTTTGGTAGACAGCTACCCCAATTCATAATTATTCAGAGTACATTGTAACAGATGTTTTTATCCAAAGCTACAAGAATAGCTTTTGCATTGTACTCCATTGTACAGCTGGATTATTTAACAATGTTACTCAAATCAAAAACCTTTTTCATATGTACAGCAAAAGGGACTCTTTGACTGGGCTGCTGTACAAGAAATATAAGAAAATGTAGATTTATAAATATTTTTTTAAATGTCATGTGCAGAGAGTGTCATACTGTTTAGAACAGAAATACAAAAAAAACTACTGGTACAGCAAATGGTTTTATATGTTCTTTACTGCTAAATTGGAAAAGCTACCTGCTAATCTTCACTGGGAAAGAGTAAATATACATATAAATAAAGATAAACTAAAACCATTCACCTTTGTGGTCCTACCAGGATAAGCATTTGGAAGATGGGTTGTTGGCTGGAAGGATACATTAATGAATAAATACACCGGTGATGTTGTTCTGTATTTCTGCAGTGATCATTTTTTTGTTCATTCATGCTCATGTCAAAACATTTACTTCAATGCAGAGTAGGCAGGCGACTTTGCCCGAGCATAGAGATAAGGATATTTTTTGAATATACGAAGTCTACCAGTAGCTAGCATACCATATGCCTGTTTTTGACTGTCATATTCCGTGCTACTGCTACCATTTTGCCATTATTACACAAGACTCAGCCAAGAAAAATTCCTATGTGCTGTATTTTTGTCTCATTTACATTAACGGCATTTAGCAGACACTCTTTTCCACAGAGACTTACACAACCAGTGCTTTGTCGTCCATGACTGTTCTTCGATCCATAAGCTAGACCTAAAATCAACAACTGTCATCAAGATCAAATTACCGCTAAGAACATTCTATAAAACACCTCGTTAGGAAAAAGAGTGCACAGGAAGATTGTTAGTGGATTTTTTAATGGAGAGAGTGGACAGTAAGGGGAGTATTAGTCTTCAAGGTCTTCCTTGAAGAGGTATGTCTTCAGACAACGCTTGAAGACAGGAAGGGACTCGGCTGATCTTATGGCAAGAGGAAGTTCGTTCCACCACTGAGGCGCCAACAATGCAAAAAGTCTTAATGCATGTCGTCTCACTCTGATCAGGACAAACAGCAATAAGATGGATGGATGGAAGGATGGATGGATATTTGGAACAATATTTTGTCTCATCTTTTGCAAGAAATTTAATACTCCAAGGTGCCATTTCCTTCAGATATGCTGGCTCTTTCATTACCATTTTTTCTTTATTTACCCAGTTAGCTTCAGGATTGTATCCAGCTCCATCCTTATCCAAATCCAAAAGCCAGTTGAAGCGAGCCTCTCGTACCCCCAAAAATATTGCTGCACTCTTGCAATAGCATAAACACCAAAAAATAAACACCACAAGTGCTGCCATAACAAGACCGTTTCTTGCACCAGGCAGAACTCCATAAATAATTATGTGCTTGTCAAGCGTGGCTGGCAGTTTGTAGCAAGCATCTTCTGCCTTGTCAAGTGCCGAAGACATGCCTGTTTCCATTTGGCAGCCAGTAATTTCAGTATGTTACAGGCTCATTCCCCTCTGTCCGGTTTCAGCCCTTTCCTCATATGTATTTGCCCAGCTCTAATTTTGTTCTCTGCTGTCATACACCCGTTTTTCCTGCTCCCTGCCCACTCATCATCATAAATTAGCTAGTTATATGTGCAAAGGTGTGATTATCACTTAGCAGAACAGTAAGCGATAGGCTGTCTGTCTCTGATACAGATTTACCCATCCGCTGTCCACAGGCAGCCCCCCACTTGCCTAATGTCAATTAACTCTGTTATGGATGCTCTTCAGAAACATCAATCTCGGTGAGCGGGCAACAATGCACTTTTTATGATGCACACTTGGAGTCTTTGGAAATCTGATATACCTTCAGCAACATAAGGCTACCAGCCAATCAGTCACCTTGTAACAGGGCGTGAAGCCAAAGAAAAAAAAAGATCACTTGAAACAATGTAATCCAGATGGACGAGTTTCGGAGTTGTAATGGAGGGAAAATTTCCATCTGAACGGGCCAGTTTCATTACATTTTGTGCTGAGACAGTCAGGTGGGCTTGGGTACGAACGACATGCCTAAAGCTGGCGCTATGAAAAGCAAGCGTACACAGGGGAAATTACTGAGCAAAATACATCTCCGTCTGTCTAATCGCATGCTTATTTTGTCCACTTAGATCAATCGGCAAGAGAATATTTAAAGGTTTCCAGAAACTCAATAAAAAGAGCCTTACACTATATTACCTATGAGGTAGCAATGCATATAAGCCTGTTTTAAATATTCAGAAAAAAACTTAAGTATGAGGAAAAAGAGAAGTTGCATGAATTGTCTTAGAATCCTATATTTATTGTTTGGTAAATTTGTTATTTATAATGCTATAATGTTTCTGGATTTATTGACAATAATTCACAGTTTGCCAGCATCCTGTGTGTGTAATCAGTAAGGGTTATGTTAGTCCATGGTAATCTGCAAACATCGGTCCTTCAGAACTGCAAATATAACTGCCATGAGAATCAATCACAAGGCAAATATCAAAACAAGCTAGTTGTGTTTGCTTAATGACAATAGTTTGCTGGGCCGTATATCACACTAAGCATGAATTTTTGCATTTAAGCATACTTTTAGAACATAATATGTTCTAAACATATTATGTCTGAACAAATAAATCTGGCCTTAAGCAGAGGCCCTACGGTTGGAGCACCTCATTTGGTATTATTCAGCACCACTGTACTCAAAATGAAACCTTATTGATGTCTAATGAAGGATGGGCTTTCAAGGGTTTTGCTCCACGTGTGTAGATTGCCCTCATATGTGTCAAGCGGTGCTTCTGGCCACTGGGTTTCCAATCAGCGTGATTGCAAATTGCGGTTTCGTTTTGAAGTTGGGTTTCTCGCCCTCAAAAGCACATCTAATTTCCTCCAATTTAAATTAGACATATTTGAGAAAGTGGTGGGCGGTAGTAGCTTTAGGTGGATTCATTATAGCACCAGAAATACGCAGATGAGGGACACTTTTCTTCCCACTATGTTACACATCAACATGGCACGGTGTTAAGGGATCAGGAAGGAGCAATTTATTTTCTTATTTAAGCTACAGATTCTTGGCGGTGATTAAAGTGAAAGATGCCTGACCGAATTCTGCCCACAGTAAAGGTCCTGAATGGATTATACAATGTTAGGTTTATTGATTTATTATTGATCAGACTGTCTTCCAAACTCAAAAGATCATCTCTTTTGGCATTTGTTCCGATGGCCTCTTTTGGGAAGAGCGAAACACATTTACCAGGGATGCCAATTGTTTCACAAGAATGGGGGAAGGAGAACAGGAATTGCAATGCATTTTTTTTCTTTAGTAAATCTTTTTTTCTTCACTTTCCCCTCATCTCCTATTTCTGACCTACCTACCTGTCCTTTCAGAAACTGAACAATATCTGTTCCACTGATGCATCGGAAACACTGAGCATGCATGGTCTTTAGAGAGCAGCCAGTCAGAAGCACAGGCCAGGAAGCACAGGCCAGGAAGCACAGGCCAGGAAGCACAGGCCATGAGGAGGGGCCCCCCAGCATGGCATGCCAGGTGACAGGTTTAACTTTACACTTCTGTTACACGTAATTCATTTTCATGCAGCAAAATCCACTTCAGTAACTTCGCTTTTCTATTTCAAATCAGTGAAACACCCCTAAATTACATATGAGGCTATCCAATCTTAAATTTAACCAGTTTCAGACTGAATATTAAGTGAAGCCGCTCTGTTTTTTCCAGTAAGTTTTATCCAATGTTAAATCAATTGTCTGAAGTATGACTGAACCTTTTGCTGTTTTGTAGCACTACGAAATACATGATTAATATTTATTAACTTCCATGATAGATCTTCCTCATGTTAGGTAATATTCATCATTAGATGACACTGTATTTGACAAGATTTTATAATTGTTTTGTCGATGATGATCATGATTCTGTAGTGAGAAAAAAAAATCATATAAACCAATATGATAATAGCACTCATAATACCAAACACTTTACCCAAATAATAGTGATGCAAATGCTTCTGTTATGCTAGTAATATATGATAAATTTTGTGCGAAACTTATGGAATATGCCTCTTTAAATTTGTTATATATTCATCATTATTATAGGGCACAACATTTTAACTGAACATTAATTTCTAAAAACTGCAAAATACATTTTTAACTCACATATTGCCTCTCTTGGATCCTTATATTGTTAAACTAATTGCAAGGTAGATCAGGATAGTGATTATTCTGCAGGTAATTACCACTATTAATACCAATCATCTCCTTTTGCTGCAAATAATGACAGCACTGGCGATGTTATTATCCACCAAAAAAAACGGCAGTCAACAGAATGACTACAACAATATCACAATGATTAATTATATCTATATCTCTTTAATCACTAACCGTTGACAACCATTATGCAATCACAGGACGTCTGTATGAGTGTGTGATAGTAGATAGTATTAGGGAGTGGATTATAAAAGGATCTTTTGTTCTTTCAGGATTTTTTGCAAGTAATTACAAGATATACATACATAGACTATATGGACTAGATACGGAATACCTTCCACGGTGCTTCATATCTGACAGTGCGATTATCCTCGTACCTTTTC
>JABFEB020000124.1:10423901-10437171 GCA_019775895.2 Stomatorhinus ivindoensis | reverse complement strand
TTTTGTAGGCATATATGCAAACACATACATACATACATAGATATCACTGCTACAATGGTGAAGCTCTCCTGCTGGAAGTGCTGTTATGAGCAGAGGACTTAGTGGACAAAAGGAGGAGGATAGTTGGGTGTCAGTGACATAGTGATACAGTTTTTTTTAAGAAGAGTTCTCCCATTTAGAGTCGTACTTTTTAATGGCAGCGTATCTGTGCTGACCAGAAAAATGTAATTTTGTGGAAAATCAGTGCAGGACCCTGCAGCTTGAAATGAAAGAATGACTGACTCCTAGTCTATGTCTAGAATATTACAGAATACAGATTGGGGTAAAAAATAGCCATCAATTAAATTCTTCTCACAGCTGGGTAAAGACAGCCGGCACTCGACACACATTTCATACAGTTGCCCAGTGCAAATTAAATCAGTTGTGCAACTCATTTCAGAAACATCCAGGCACCCACCTGATGTCCCCTACAGTGATGGGGACATAGTTCAGAATATCCGTCACTCCCCACTGGAGCTACCAGCACATACAAACCTAAATGCATACACACATACACATACACACGCAGAAGAAAGCAGCTAAAATCATAGCTTGGTGTACTATACTATACTATACTATACTATACTATACTATACTATACTATACTATACTTTACTATACTATACAAGCAGGCAAATTGATATATTTTTGCCCACTTGTGAAACCATTCCTGTTTTCTCTGTCCAGCAAGGCATGCAGTGATCTAATCTGGTTCTACCTATCATTTAGATCTCGACCGTGTCACGTGGGAACAAAAGTGATAGTTGCTGCAACAGTATCCCTAAAGACCGTGAATATCCACTACTTCAAAATGAGGTTATGACAGCTTGTCCCAGACTGCACCATAACTCTTAACCAGGAATAGAATCCGGCAAAATTGGCCTTTTTTTTACCCAGACTCTCTCAGGAACTCCTAAATAAGACGGCACTAACTGAGATCCTGCCATCTTTTATGTCCAAAACAGCCTACTGCAAGACAGCAAATTTAATAGCAGTATTTGTGGGGACCAGGTTAGACTCGGACTTCTAAAAATGTATAGATCAGTTCTTTGTCAAAATGAATTATTTCTTATTACTACAAGATGATCATGAACCCAGAATGACTGCTCCATCAAGCAACAGAGAAAGGTCTTAAATCAGCACCATGGACAACGCCATGTACTGACCCCTCCCACCCCCCACTCCACCCCCGGGACCATTTTCAGGACCTTGGACAGAGTCTGTCTGAGGCAGTCATTACTGATTTTTTTTCCTGCTGAAGGTAGGACAATGTAAGACATTTGAGCAAGGTGTACCATTCTACAGATCACCTTAAACTGCACTGAAAGATTGTTGGAAAATGAAACCATATCTTGACAGGTTAGACCAGGGGTATCACTAAATGGGGAAAATGGAGAAGAGTGTGGGAGGTGTGTCTCAAAAGATCACAAGAAATACATTCATATACTTATAGATAATTGTGAATTATATTTATTATGCATAAATACAATATGCATAAATTTCTCATCTACGTTAAAAACAATGTTTCAGTTAACCTGATATGACCTTGCATTTGCATGAACGCATGTTCATATTTAACACACACACACACACACACAGTCGAGGGATAATGACTGAATGATCCAACTTCCTTAACATTTTCATGTCATCCTGCATGATTATAGCAATGATCCTGCATTGCTTCTTAACAAATAAAATAATGTTTTACACTGCCAATCCAACATGCCATCAGGTGCTTTGTAGAAAAGAGGCATTTTTTAATGTTTTTATGTTTGAATTTAACAGTCAGTTCTGAGGTAATCACATGCCCCCCCTTCTAAAATGGTTTCTACATCTCTGCGGAAGGATCTGTTGACGCGTCATGCTAATTCTTTGATAGAAACCTGCATAAAGTTAAATATTCATGCTCTGTGCCGGTTTTTTTTTTCCTGTGACTTTTTTCTCTCGTAAAGGCACAGAATTCAGAGCGAGCAGAATGTGGAGCAGTCAGGATGCTCGAACGTTTGGACGCCTGAGCTTGTGGACTAAATTGATATAGAGCTGAATCCCAGGGGTTTACCTGCCGAGCATTAAGCGTAGGCTGCGGGCCGCCGGCTTCAAACGGGTGCGTGTGAAACCGAGCGGCTGCGTGGCAAGTGGGGAGGCGAGGCAGATGGATGTTTCCGCGGATACGTTTGGAGGAATTCCCGAGCGCGCACAGACACCCCGCGGTGATACTTGGGAGCGTGTCTGTCAGTTGTAGTGCCCTCGTAATATCTCCGTCAGAAAAAAGCACACACGCGCACACAGACAGACACACACACGCACGCACACACACACACACACACACACCCAATTGTTATTCCTGTCACGGCAGCCATGCGGTAACGGGAAAATTGTAGCCCGGTGCAGCAGTTGAAGGAGCATGAGAAAGAGAGAAAAAGACAGTCTCTCTCTCTCTCTCTCTCTCTCTCTCTCTCCCTCTCTCTCGCTTTCTCACTCTATGACATTCCGTCACTCACCCTGGCTGTTGGGTCCCCCATCACCCTCTTCGCAGTCAGTGAGGCTGTTTAGCATCCTGGGTCCTGGGTTTTCTCAGGGAAGGAACTCAGCCCCCGCAATCTGCCTTCTTCCAAGTGTCCTCCCAATTAGAGAAACGGCAAACAAGAAAAAAAGAGAGGAAAAAAAAGCCCAAAAGCTGGTGTTCTGCCCTCTCTGCTCAGCGAAGCTCGGCTGTGGAGATGGAGCTCTCCCTTTTTAACAGATCCTCCTCTTATTCTTGCCGTCTCCCCCCCCCCTCGTTGCTTGCTGTGGCGCACAGTGCTGTCTCTTTCGGAGGTGGAGGGTGAGGAGGCGAGCGAGGGAGGCTGCAGGAGTTTGCCGGACGCACAGGAGGGTCTCGTGTCACGCACACTCGCGTCCGCAATCGCTCGCACCCCGGCAGCCTGACCGGCCCTCACTGCGTCTCAACCTGATGACTAAATTCATCATGTATTCACAAGGTATTATCTCTCTCTCTCTCTTTTGCTCTCTCTTGCCTTCCCTCTCTCTCTCTCTCTCTCTCACTCTCTTTCTCCCTCCCCCACCCTCTCCCTCTATTGCTGAAAGATAGAGCGCTGATGAAGAGGGAGGAGAAGATGGTACCAGATGAAGGGAAGAAGCCTTCTTGTGCCTGAGCACCACAACAGATACACTCATAAATATAAACAAACAACCTTTTACAGGAGGTTCCTTTTTAATACAGATACTGTAACATGTATTTCTCGAGTTTTTTCACAAGGAACATGTTGAAGGTATATGCATATTTTTGAGTTTTTATTCTTGTAAATTTACACATCAACAGTAATAATCTTAATGGAAACCTAAACAACTAAAGATCACCTTAATCCTGCCCCACCTGCAATGTTTTATAATGTATAAGGCAGGTTATGCTGGCACAAAATATTAACTAGCATAAGGATCCAGTGAATTACAGACACCGTGATAACAAAATTAATTTTAGCTCGTCCTTTATTCTTCTGACTTCATCCTGCACTTAAATGCTGTTACGTGCAGATGTGTAAGAGGTAAGACCAAAGCCCATTTGGGAAACCATGAGAGGGATGTGTGTTTGCAGCACGCAGCATTTTGAAAAAGAGCAGATCCTTCCAACCTGCTGTCCGTCAATAAGAATGTAACGAGAAAACGGCATTCCCAAATACCAGTGACGATATATAAGAATCAGAGCATAGAAATGAATGAAAATGAAATTGCAGCTATTGTATTAATATCATGGTTACTTTTAAAATTTATTTGCAAAGTATATACATCCCTTGGTTTTGGAAACTAATGTATTACTTAAATTGGTTCACAAGAGAACGTGAAAAAAATCACTACCTCTTCCAGATCAACATAGAGTTCACCAAAGAATCAAACTAAAACCCATACACTGTACCTATAAGCATAGAAATATCAAGAGCATTACTCTATGCCCTGAAAAGAGCACAATTCATATAAGTAGCGAATGCAATGTAATCATTAACATTAGTAAATAGATGCTTTATTATAAAAAAGCTAAAGAAACAAAAAGTTACCTGAAGACAAAGAGGATAGCATTAAAGCAGGTGATTGATCACTAGGCAGAGTGGTTATGAAGAATATGGAGGATTAAACACGTTTTTGAGATTTGCATTTCAGCCTGAATTGGGGCAACATTTGAATAAAAACATTCAGACAATTAAAAATGGGTTTGGTACTAATTCTTCAGGTTTGCTTAAATGAAAATGATTCTAAGCATTTGTAAGTCAGGGCTAATGCGCACGTTCATCTTATCACTGTCCTCCTTTTGACTTGTTAATGGTGAGATACCGCCAAGATAATCTGTCAGATAACAATCATGTCAGATACCCTGCCCTCAGCAGTTTTTGGTTTCAATTTCAATAAAAGCAGCTGCTAAACAACAGGTACTATTAATTAAATCATTAAACAAATAAAGAAATAAGTAAAAAGCAACGTGTTTCAGGAAACTATTTCAATTATCTTAGCGCTGTTTGTCAGCATTTTGCCGCATTTTGGATCTGTAACATGGTCTACTGTTGTTGTCATCCTTCCTTACATCCTATCGCACCCTTATTAACTGTTGACAAAAACTGCAGCCATCATCCCTGTACACTATTCATAGGTTCATGAATTTAATAATTAATAATTAAGAGCATCGTGTAATTTGGTCTTCTATTATGAACAACTTGATGCGACTATATCACACATAAAATATTTACAGTAATAATAATTATCCATCCATCCTCCATACCCGTGTATGGAGTAAAAGGTCACACAGAAATTGGGGAAAGCTACAGCCTTAGGCAAGCAGGACATACTAATATATTAATATAATATAACAAAATGACAGTATATCTTTTTGATCACGTACATTATTCTACTGTATACTGTCTAACCATGTACCCAAACCTGTAAGGCATTGTTTGACGTTGCCATGGATTTGTAAAGTCAAGACAAGGCAAGTCAGGACTGTGATGATGGGGAAATGAAACCACAGCCAATGACAGGCCAGACCAGTGAATCAGGAATGGGCTTCACTGGTGCACAATTGACCAAACAAGCCAATTCAGTGCAGAGGAAATAGATCCTTGATTACATCTTGTTTGTGATGCACATCTCTAGTCTAGAGTTAAACACCAGTGTGACTTGATATTCAGATTAATGGTCAGCATTTCATTAGGAAACAGACATCTCTGGAAATGTGATACCAATTTTCATAGTACCTGCTATACTGTGTCAGATAATTTGATCTTCTAACCACTTACACTAGTCAGGGTCTTGGAGGAATTTAAAAAATGTATAGAGGTCCCTCAAGACATTACATAACAGTAGTCTGCTTTACATAGGTAATAAACAGAGTTATCCATCCTTACACAACCCCCACCCCTACTGCGATGAGTCTGCGAGGTATGAAAAAAGGGAGGTTTAAAGGACAAACATGAAAAAATATCCTCAAAATCATTTTCAAAAGTTGGGTAGAGTTATCTTTATTTTCATTTCATTCAGTTTTTTTCAGTGTCCCCTGCTAACCAGTATCCATTTCATCCTTCCAGAGGCTTATCTTGGTCAGTGCAGTCCTGAAACCTGTCCAAGGCAGTATAATGCTGGTGTACACCCTGGATGGGATGCCTGTCCATCACTGGGCACAGACTTTATAGACAATTTCGAAACAGCAATCAGTCTTTTCCCATGTCTTTTGGGCTGACCCCATGATACCAGGAGAACACAGGATTTAAACCCTTATGACACCTGCAGAACAAGGGATTCAAACTGCCAGCTCTGAAGGTGTGAGCTGACAGTACTGAGAGGAAACCTCTTCATCCATACATAACTGTATATTCTATGACTGTGCAACACGTCTCTGAGCCAGGTTCAGCTCCCCCTCATTGTGAAGAACTCCACGTGAGGGATGTTAAGCGTAAACATCTACTGGACAACTAAACAGCCTCAGGGAAAGCTGCCAGGGAGTATAAGAACAGCACATTCCCCACAAATGGAGAGCATGACCTTGTGGAAGTATACAATACTTGCCTGCTTTTTTTGCCATTAATGTCCTTTGACCGCTGCCTGTTTAGGTAAACCCAAAAGCCCAGTGTGTATAGCGCTCACAATGAAATAAACACTGCAGATTTGCGCTGCATGTGTAATTTCTAGCTCTGGAATTTCTTCCCATCCTTGACATAGCAATTTACTGACTATCCAGGAATAAGAAATATTTTTAAAAATGCAAACAGTAAGGAAGAAACCACTTGTCATATTTGTACAGTCAAAACAGAAAAAGAAAATGATCTGTTCAAGGAAACATGACCATCACATATCTTCCATGATCTTGGTGAAATGATGCAGGACATACTGTATACAAACATTCAGAATAAGTATGAAAACAGATATGCTTCAAGTTCACACAGAGGTAATCTGTGTGGGATTGTTCAGATACGTTAGGAAACAGACTTCCCAAAAAAATGTAGGGCCCAGGAACAGGCCCTTGGAGGACAAATCCACTGGTAACTGAGGTGCCTTTGGAAACTACACATTTCTACTCAATTTGTAGTGCTGGATAATGCTATTTACAGTAACTACCTGATGTAATCAATGCATCACTTGTACATTGTTAGACACATGCATGAATAAAATAACCATAAACAGTATCAAAAGCAAGAAGGTACAGGTGTGGGCTGATTATCGGGGGGTTCGGGGATTCCCCCGGTGGACCAGGAAGATTCCCTTGGGAGCCGTATCCCCAGAAGAGCTGAAACCACCAGAGAGCAAATGGGGTCAGTCGTGTTGGGGATCTGATCTGGTGTGGTGCCAAAGCGTTGCCCACTGCATGGCAGCACGTGGGTCCCAGTTTGAGGTGGCCTATCTGGGTAGGCACATGGGATGCACATGGGATGCACATGGGATGTTTTGTCTCTCCAGCATAATGACCATCTTCCCCTACTAATGGGGGAGCTTCATAAACTATTTTGGTGGCGGCACTCTCTGAGGTACACAGACCAGGCATTCTCTGGTTGTCTCGTCTGTTGTCTCACTGTATGCTTCTAGAACGGTGAGTGATATCTCAGTGAGGCAGACATTTTATTTGCAACTTCGATTCTTCCCCAACCTTGGCATCATATAACCTATAGACTAGAGATGGCCAATATTTTTGTTTCCAGGTCGATTGGTCGATTTTTAATGGATAACACTATTTCATCACTGGTGGCCAACCGTTTGATTGTGAAATGGACAAAAGTATTGGGACACCCGGCCATTAGACCTACAGGAGCTTTCATAACATCCCATTCCAGGCATCAACAGAAACCAGAGTTGGCATGCCCCCCCGCCCCATAACAGCTGCTACTCTTCTAGGAAGGCTTTCCACAAAACTTTGGAATGTGTCTATACGAGTCAACAATGTCTTTATGGACCGTGCTTTGTGCACTATGGCACAGTCATGCTGGAACAGAAAATGCCCTTCCTCAAAACTGTTCCCACAAAGTTGGAAGCATAGAATTGTCCAAAATGTCTTGGCATGGTGAAGCATTAAGAGTTCCCTTCACTGGAACTGAGGGGCCAAACCCAACCCCTGATAAACAGCCCCACACCATAATCCCTCCTCCAACATACATTACAGTTTGCATAATGCAGTCAGGTAGGTAATGTTCTCTTGGCATCTGCCAAACCCAGACTCATCCATCAGACTGCCAGACAGGCAAACATGATTCATCACTCCACAGAACATGTTTTCACTGCTCCAGAGTCCAGGGCAGCATGCTTTACACAAGTCCATCTAACACTTGACATTCCACTTGGTGATGTGAGGCTCGCATGCAGCTGCTTGGCCATGGAAGCCCATTCCAAGAAGCTGCAAGCTCACGGTTTTTGTGCTGGAATTTATGCCAGGAGAAGTTTGAAACTTTGCAGTTACTGAGTTAACAGAGCGCTGACGACTTTTACGCACTACGCGCCTCAGCACTTGGTGACTCCTGCTCTGTTATTTTACAAGGTCTGCTATTTCATGGCTGAGTTTCTGTTCATCCTAGATGCAGCCACTTTGCAATAAGAACACTTACAGTTGACCGTGAAATTTGTAGCAGGGAAGAAATTTCATGACCAGATTTATTGCAAAGGTGGCATCCTATGACAGATCCACACCTGAATTCACTGAGCTCTTCAGAATGACCCATACTTTCACAAATGTTTGCAAACCTGACTGCATGGCTAAGGGCTTGAATTTATACACCTGTAGCAAGGGGTCTGGATGAAAAATCTTCCAATACTTTTGTCCATGTTATATATCAAGATTCTGGGGCCACCCAGATGGAATTCACCATCTGCTGCCAATAAGTACTATTTTACATGAAAGCAATAAAGATTTCAGAACCATTCGTACATACTCTGTATTCAGTTTGCTGTTTCAGCCCCAAAAATTTTTTTCTTGAGAATGAAAAATAAACAAATGTAATCGAGTTGAAGAACTGCTTAATTCCTAATTCTTTAAGTTTGCTGTTATGAAATATCTCTTTTTAGGATATTTTTGTGTAATGCAGGATAGCTAGCTAGAACACTGTTGCTAAATAAGCGCACATAAAATTCCACATAAATTTAATGTATTTATGAACATTAAAATATTTTATTGTAATTGATTGCTAGTATTATTTTAAAAACCTCCGTTTTAACTATATACTGTTGTTTCTGTGCTAGTCTTTTCAAGACTGCCCATTTAAAGTGTTTTGTAAATCCGATGCTGAAGGACAATCACAAAAAGTGGCATAGAGTCAGCCGCACATCCAACAGTGATTAAATGAAATGCTACGTTCAAAGGACACACCACAAATTGCATTTTAGGTTATTCAGAAAACCACCTTTAATAAACAGCATTTTAATGTTTAATGAGTGTCAGGTTTCAGTCACTCGGTCCTGACATTTTGGCTTTATGTTACAGTACAGTTTATATCCTCATTGATATTACTGCATTCAGTATATCTTTATGTGTAACACATTTACTTTATTGGACAATGTAAAGAATAAGAAGTAAAACAATGCAACTACATATTCACCCTTAAATCCAGGATGGGTCCAGCTACTGTACATACAGCCTACAGTACATTTACTCCTGTTTGTCCTTGCTGATGAATCAATAACCAGCTTTACAGGTACTTCCTGAGTCGTCTACGTTGCCATTTTAATTAAAGGTAGTGCTTTTCAATGAACACTATCAGCAATAAAAGAGGTTTTTTTTCTAGAACCTTCCATATTTTTGGCTCATGTTTTTGAATGAGGAATACTGGGCTCCTTGACAACAGTGATAATAAAAAGCATCTCATTCATTAAAGTTTTTCAATCAAATTCAGCTATGACAAGCCCTCACTAAGACTGATGTGAAGGGTCATGATTTAAAAAAGAGAGATTCATATACTATTCTAAATATGACGCGTTAAACTGATTTCTCACTGTTGTTTTAAATAGGCATATTAGACTGCATGGAACTGCGTAAGCTGTGTTTCCTTTCAACCTATTATTTTTTGTCTAATTGCAGTTTTTAACAGATAATCAGAGGTCTGATGCACAAATATGCTACTATGCAGAATATCCCATCCATCCAGTTTTACTTTCAGCTGCTCATCACGCAAGAACATGGTATGTGACAGAGTGTATTCTGGATGGGATTCCAGTCCGTCACAAGAGGCACCAATTCCCCTAAACTGGAAAACCGGGGTAACCAGGACATGCAGCCAGGGCAGCAACTGAACCCACCGCCAGCTGGTGTGAAGCTGCAAAAATTCCCATGAACGCTTCACACCACACAAAAGACACAGCATATGATTAAAGAAACAAGAGTTTTGAGAAATCAAATTAACTTCAAAGCCAATACCCAGGCCATAAATGTCCATAAATGCATCTGGAAAACTACTTTCCTTGTTGGATATTTATTTACAGCATTTAATTCTTTTACTTACACCGGATTTTTCTAGTTGAACATCAACATTGTGCCTGAAATGCAGCATGACTCTCTGAGAGAAGCAAAGTCAGGTTTAAAATCTGAGTTGAATTTAAATTTACACACAAAAGCCTGGTATGAAAATGTTCATTTAAAATGAAGTATGAGCCAGAGACGTAAGTTCTGGGTCATAAAACAAGCTTGTATCTGAAAGGAAGTTTTTGTGGAAGAAAGTACACAATAAGGGAATCATTTGATAAGCTATACTCACAGGCAATTACAATGCCATTTACAGGCGAGTTATGTGTTTCTCATAGATTGGCCATTGTTTTATTCCACTTAGTGACATTATGAGTCTTGTTTCTGCAAAGCTTTTACATTTTAACATCTAATCCAAAAGTTTAGATTAACCTTTCCCCAAACCAAATTGCTAGTGATATTTGTCTATACTGCAATACAGCTGAGAGTTACCAAATATCTGTGACACAGCTGACATTTCTGAATTGAGTTAAATCTGAGAACCTTGTTTCATCCACTATGAATTTTGTATAAAAGAGTTACCTTATATATAATAAACATGTGGCTTTATTTTCCAAGTCTGTACAATTGTTTTATTATTTACTGTACATTTAGGATATTTTGAACATAACACATACAAGATATTCTGAGCCAACAAAGTCATCAATTTGACTTGTAAGGAACTAGATATTCCTTAATCCTGAAGTTGTGGTATACTTAACACTACATTCATCTGAATGTATTCAATTTTGTAACTGGTAAGATATATATGTTGCCCTTTATATAGATGCTTATTGATCAAATACACCGTAAAACATAAATGATCACAAACTGCATTAATCTGTTAAGGAAAAAAGAGATAATCCCCAGGAGTGGGAGGTTCCCATCAACCCATGCCAGTGTCTGCTCATCCAGTCAGGTTCCCAGTAATTCACGTCACATGACACATGTGTTGTAAAGCAGGGCAGTCCCTGCACACCAGCGCTTTGCAGGGTCCACATATGCACTGACTCACTGAGTGGTTTAGTCACAAACTCCTCTGAAGAGCACAGGGCCCAGATTCAAAGTCACAACTGCGACGTGACAGTATTGCCCACTGAGCTACTTGCCTGACAAATTACACAGATTATCCATTCCAGTAAAACGGGCCTGTTTCCCCTTTGGTCTGTTCTAGTGTCACACAAGCAGAAAGTGCTGAGCTTTCCTAGGAACTGGTGCCACATCTGAAATCACTGCGTCAGGCGGTGATAGGCTTTTGTGTTGCACGAAGCCACATACTGCATGAGACATGCAGGGAAACGCTATCAAGCCCTTATGTAACGTCAAAACGCAGCGGTCTCCTTACCCCATTATTTTCCAGCAGATGTAACAAAAACTATTCCCCCCTCCAGCCAAAATCAGGATTTTTTTCCTACTGTACAGGAGTCTAGAGAAGACATGAATTATTTACTTTTCTCTGTCCATTATCTTGAGATCATGAGTGATTTTACTTAGGATGCTGTGATAACAGCCCAGCTCATCCTACATAACCAAGCACATTTATACCTATTTATACATATTTATACTTTGGCCAATCAGCATACTAGAGTCTACCAGAGCTATAGGTAAAATAACTGAAAATTAAAAATATAGCTACTTCCACATACCTGTCTCGATCTTTGGAGGTCCTCCATGCTAACACTGAGCTGTAGTGCATTACAATATATTGTTTTAATTCCCATCACATTCAGTAAAGTAAATTATTTTGCATACATCTTGGCATACGTCTCAGAAATATTTTAGCAGAAACATCAGAAACAGATATACGATTCAATAACCTGGATGCCACACCGGCTGCAAATATTTCACTGTTCATCAGAATAAAATGGCTGATTCTACATTTTAATCATTCACCCTAAAAAATTGCTTATTGAAAACACAATTGTTTCTTCCATTATGTTATATTCCATATATCGAGAAAGAAAAACATTTTCAGACTGAAATTTATTCAATAATTATACAGTCTATAAGTAGACCACAATGGTTATTCAATTTATTCTGAGTGCAGGGACATATGTGAAGTAGCTTGAGGACGCCAGGGTATTGGAAATAGGATATCAACTCAAATGAAAAAGATGACCTCTGGTCTCCATGCCATGGGGAGTCAGGGGGCTCAGAGATGGAAGGATGAGAAGTAGACCTGTGCTGGAGCACCTATGTAAACTGTATTATACTGCATATACTGCATGACACAATGGGGAGCGAGGCTAGTCCAGGGCCAGCATTGCTCAAGTGTTCTCCGTATCCCTTATACTTACAAAGTTTTATATTGTTGCGTTCTGCTTTCATTCAGCCCCAGTAATGCCCATCACAACCAATGATGACGATTATTATAATAATAATTATAATTATTATTATTATTATTATAACGACAACAAAAACTATACCATACAGGAGCTATAACGGATTGTTCTGTAAATGGTTTTTAAACCTAAAAAATAAAAATTGTGAACTTCTGGCACTGAATGATGGGAACACTAAAATTTGAATTTATTCTTGACCGCATGCCCTGTGCAATATATTGTGACCATCCATCACCCATGGACTACTGCACTGCAACTGTTACTAGAGTGGAGACACAGAGTAAGAAAACTCTCACCGCAGTGATAGAAATAATAATAATGTTAGGCAGGCACAAGCAGTTTTTAGTCTGCATCTCATCAGCAATTGTCAATTTAATGCAACTAAAGTACAAACACTGAAAAGGGGCAGTGCCTGTAATTTGAAGGTTGCTGTTTGAGCCTGGCATTGGCCCATCTGGAGGCCTCGACCCTGGACCCAAACGCCCAGCTCCCAGGGTGCTCTGGGTGGCCGCCCTCTGTGGCCAGTTTGCTCTCACCTACAGAGAGCAAGTTGAGAGGTGTATTATTTATTGTCTTAATTGTTATTAAGACAACACATGTTATTAAGACAACTTCATTTTGTACATATGGGAAAGAGACGGTGTCTTGTCTGACTATACCATTCTACATTATCTTTTTATACAACTGGACTATCTGCATCCATCTCCCACTTATCCAGAAACGGGCTGCCGGGAACCTGGAGCTTATCAGAGGAAGCATAGGGCACAGTACTAGGGGATCTCCTTACATGGGGTGATCACAGGGCACAGTACTAGGGGATCTCCTTACATGGGGTGATCACAGGGCACAATACTAGGGGATCTCCTTACATGGGGTGATCACAGGGCACAGTACTAGGGGATCTCCTTACATGGGGTGATCACAGGGCACA